>CM025786.1:40159637-40171254 GCA_014636745.2 Centella asiatica
AGGTCATCCCCTGACGAGGTCATCCCCTGACGAGGTCATCCCCTGACGAGGTCATCCCCTGACGAGGTCATCCCCTGACGAGGTCATCGCCTGATGAGGTTATCGCTTGACGGGTTCCCCTAGGCATGTCCAAGGTTCCAGTTTTAACCGGAATTGGACCGGCGGTTTTGGAACTGGAACCAAAACCGTGATTGGAGGTTCCATGAACCGTAACCGGACCGTCTACTTAAGGTTTGGTTACAGTTCTAGGCTTTCAAAAACCAAGAATTGGCGGTTCTTAACCGTACAAACCAGATGTTAAAACCGCTGGTTTATTATTAAAAAAAATAGTCGCCTTCAGGCCCTTCACATTTGTTTCCTTTCTTTACTTTATAAAAAAATATTTGTGATTTCTTTATTGTTGGTCCCACTCCGAGTTTTAGGCGTGGTCTTGCTGTTTCTCGAAAATATTGATAAAGTTTTTATTCTGTTACTTTGTTGGTCAAAGCCAAACTCTTGCAGTCTTAGGAATTAAGTTTCCATATGAATCTGACATTTCATTCCGACCTTTTGACTAAGAGGCTCCCTAGTGGTCTAGACTTAGGCACAATTCCTTACTGGAAGTAGCCACTAGCCAACATGTGACATTTATACAATTGTTCCCAACGGTTTAAATTGGAAGAAATCACTCAAGCCAATTTTTAAATTTCAATAAAAAATTAAACAATAAGTATAAAATTTTCAACGGCTCTCCCAACGGTTGAATTACAATTTGGAACGAATTGATTTCTTCTCTTTGCAAATAATAGAAGTTCCCACTGGTCCTTTCCTATAAATTTCTCACTTTCTCCTCTTTCTATAGAAAAGTATACCGGATTCTTCTCCTCCTTTTTTTCCTACAACAACATCTCTCTCTAGTCTCAAATCTCTACTTCCAAAAAAAAAACTTACACATTGCTAAACAGTGCCCTTTTTAGGCCAAGTTCCAAAAAAAATTAGCTTTCTTCTGGCCACATCAGTTGCTATATTAAGCAAAAATATTTATTTTTCCTCATCTCCACTAGTTAATTTCTAAACAATGGAAAATTCTTCGATTATGGGTAACACACAAGAGTCAATTGATTTGGAGGATGATCCTCCAACTCCCATTGGTGGCAGCAAGGGTACACGATGTGAGGTTATTATCGGTGCGACTAGAAAATTAGATATTTTTATAAAACATTTTACAAAAGTTGAGAATGAAGAAGGCATTATAACCGGTGCAAAATGCAAGTATTGTACTAATATATATAAGTGGGGGCATTGGAAAAGGCTATGGGACTTTGATTAAGCATATGAAACATGTTCATCCAACCGAGTTCGACATTTCCACCATGTAGACGCAACTAACCAGGTTTGTTCCTTCCTCTAGTGCCCTTTTTAAATATACTGATTTAAATAATAGAAGTGAATTAGCCAAGATGATTGCAATGGAACATTTATCTTTACATTTTGGTGAAAAATTAGGATTTATTAATTATTGTCAAAAAGCATTAAATCCTGCCGCTAAAAGAATGCCAAGAACATTTGTAACTCGTGAATTGAAAAAAAATTTATAGGAAAGAAAAAATTGAATTGACTAGTTTTTTTAGTACTTTTAATAGTAAAGTTTCAATATGTGCTGATATTTGGAGTGATTTGTGGCAAATGCATTCTTATATGAGCATTACTTGTCATTGGATCGATAAGAATTGGGTTATGCAAAAAAGAATAATTGGTTTTCGTGTTTTTGAAGAAAGGCACACCGGACTTAATATAGCTGGGATTATAAAAACTATTTTAGATGAATATGATTTATTAAAAAAGGTTTTTTCTATAGGTTTTGATAATGCAACAAATAATACAGCTTCAATTGAAAGTTTAATAAACATTTGTGAACTGGATTTAGGTGGAATGTTTTTCCATATTAGATGTGCTTGTCATATTCTAGATTTAACTGTTCAAGAGGGTTTGAAAAGATTTCTATTAAAATTGCAATCAAACTTTTATGGGCACGACCATCAGTAGTGAGAAAATGGGCGAAGTTCTGTACTGAAAAGGGAATAAAACCTAAAAGATTTGTTAAGGATGTTCCCCATAGGTGGAATTCAACATATGATTTGCTAAAATCCACTGAAAACCATAAGATTGAATTATGTACTTTTTTTATGCAAAATAGATTGCTTTTGGATCTTCATGAGTTGCAACTTAGACGTTGGGATGATTGTTCAAAATTGTTAGCTATTTTATCTGAATTTAAAGTAGCTACAGAAAATTTTTCTGGGGTTTATTATCCCACTTCACATTTATTTTTAACTAGATGTTGTAATATTATCGATGTTTTAATGCATTACAAAGATGATGATAATGATTTAGTGAAAGATTTAGCTCATTATATGATAAATAAATGGTTAGACTATTATAGCACAATTCCTTCATCATATTTGATTGCAGTTATGTTAGATCCAACCCAAAAATCAGGTTTGATAGAAGATGCCATAAAAAATTATTATGATCATGTAAATAGGTATTGCAGTTCATTTTTTCCTGAATATGTGAATGTAAATTCTGAAACTATTTATAACCAAGCTAAAGAAGAAGCATAAAAATTGTTTGATAAATATGAAATTCTTATAACCATGAATATTCTACTAGCACCGGACTTGATGAATCAAGCAATAGTAGTTCTAGAATTCGAACTAGTAGACCATCATCTGCCCCAACAACGCAGCATTCCAGGTATGTACCAAGTCTTAATCCAAGGTATTTTCCAAACACACACAAAAAACAAAGGATCGGTTTTGATGGATTTGAAAGTTATTTAACAACTGGTTTCAAGTTTGAAGAAAATCCATTTGACTTGTTAGCTTGGTGGAAGAAATATGAAGATTACTTTCCCATTGTTGCTATGATGGCCAAGCATATCTTAGGAACTCCTGTATCAACTGTAGCAGTGGAACAAGCTTTTAGTACGGGAGGGAGCATTTTAGATGAGCAACGGTCTCGATTATTGCCATCAACATTAGAAGTTCAAGTAATCATTTTAGATTGGCATAAGGCAGCTTTAAGGGCTCAAGAACAAGACATGATTGATGATATGAATTTTAATAATGATACAGACATGTCGGAGGGATCTATTAGTACAGCTGCATCTTCAACTGGAGGGCACAACTCAGAAGAGGACAACTTATCGGATTATGAATAGATAGATTAGTATTTTTTTAGGTTAGATTTTTTTAATAAATTTACTTTGAATATTTTTATTTTATCCTATTATTGTAACATTTTAGTCTTTTCTACTTTGTATTCCTAGTTTTGTGTTTTGTTTAAATGAATTGTTAATAGATTATAGCAATTGATTGTAAGACAATTCTTCCTTTTGGGTAAGTCTTAAGCACTGCCTGGTGTAAATTTTTTCTTTAATCAATAAAATCGGGAAGATGTCCGCCAGGTACCTCCCTGGTTCACATAAAATAAAAAAAAACTTTTTGAGCCTTCTTTAAAGATATTTATTTTTCACATATCTCAAATCATCTATTTTTAGTTTCCTTTATGATATTTATTTGTAAGTATAGTTTGTTGATTTGGGTAAGTTTTAAGCAAATACTTAATATCTCTAACACTAATCTTTGTTTATTTATTTTTTTTAAGTCTGTAACTCTAAAAATTTTTTGTATTTTTTTAAAGAAATATTGAGTTAATATTTAAATAAGCAAAAACCAGATTAGAACCGGTTAAAAACCATTACTAAATCGTCACGAACTGGAACTAGGACCAAATCGGAACTGCACTGGAACCGTAACTGTAACCGTGTACTTAAGGTTCGGTTACAGTTCCTATTTTTATCAAACCGGAACCGATGGTTCTAGAACCGGAACTAGCGGTTCTGGAACCATGGACATGCCTAGGTTCCCCTAATGGCTTCCCCTGACAAAGTCATCGCCTGACGGGTTCCCCTGACGAAGTCATCGCCTGATGGGTTCCCCTGACGAAGTCATCGCCTGACGGGTTCCCCTGACGAAGTCATCGCCTGACGGGTTCCCCTGACGAAGTCATCGCCTGACGGGTTCCCCTGATGAAGTCATCGCCTGACAGGTTCCCCTGACGAAGTTATCGCCTGACGGGTTCCCCTGATGACTTCCCCTGACGAAGTCATCGCCTGACGGGTTCCCCTGATGGCTTCCCCTGATGGAGTCATCCCCTGATATAGTATTTTTAGGCTTCCCCTGATGAGTTCTTTTCACTGATGCCCTTAAAAATACTTGTTCTTTTGATCATTGATACTTTGTTGGCTTTGCCTGGAATGTTTTTCATGCGGAATACTTATCTTCTTTTAAGTAACAACAACCATTCTTTGACACTTTCGAATCTGTTCAAGTTATCACTGATGACTCGCCTAGTGCAGTGTAGTTCATCCCCTGATGACTAAGTCGTCCATCAGTGGATGCAAAACTTGTGCAAATATACTAAGTTTTATAGAATAACTTGAGTATTTACAGATGCACAATTATTTCCTAAACATCATCATCATCATTTATATCAAACAATCTTCAGAAACAACTAGATCAACATTTGCATATAAAGCAAAATCAACAAATTCATCCTCCAAAATTCTCATTGTTTCACCATAAATCTCACCAAGAGATCTTGTTTTTTTAGGTTGAGTTTCCAAACTTGAAGATGATGTAGGTAATAAGTTTGGAAGAGAATTAGATGGTGGAGTAGGTGGAGTAGAGCTTTCTTCTTCAATTGGATCAAAAGCATCATCATCAAGAAAAATACTTGGATTCTTTCTCATTTTTCCATTCTCATACTTCTTCTTCGTTGAAAATTACATCACGACTAATAATAGTCTTCTTTGTGATGGGATTGTACAACTTGTATGCCTTGGAGTTTTCACTATAGCCAATAAAGATGCATTTTTCAGATTTGTCATCAAGTTTTCCTCTCTTTTCATATGGTACATGAGAATAACAAATGCTTCCAAAAATTCAAAAGTGAGACACACATAGTTTGTGACCACTCCAAACTTCTTGCGATACTTGAACTTCACATATAATTTTTTAAAATTTTCTTTGATGGATTCTTGTGGATCAAAAAATTTCTCCATGTTAATCTGTTCAGTTTCTTCCACAAAATTTATCACTCTAACTCCAAAACTTTTGTCTTTCATACTCAAACTATTTGTCTTACTCTCTTCAAGATCATCAGACTTCTCTTTTTCACTCTTTTCGTTGACTTTCCCCTGTTGAAATTTCTCTATTTCAAAATATTTTTCATGCATCTCTTGAAATACTCATTCATTTGATATCTCCACTAGTTCTTCATTTTCCATGCATTTATCTTCAACTTTAGTTTCTTTAACGAAAATATTTCCGATTACGTCCTTAGAGCCATCTTCAAAATATTCATTTTCACCACTTTCTTCTTCAATGTCTTCGTTAATTTCATCTTCTTCCATGTATTGTAACCAAGTCACTTTGGACAGTGGTGGACCATTATATTTGTTGCAAATTGATTCAAGCTCATTCCACAATTGTTGTGGAGAATCAAAATTCTTAACGCGCTTCCAAATTACTTCATTGATCATTCCTTGCAAAATCTTCTTTGTTTTTTTCTCTTTCACTTCTCGAGCCCTCCTTGAACAACATTTTGTTGGATTTTCTACAGCATTCTACCATAAATTACAAGCTCCAAGATATATCTGAACTCTTATACTCAAAATCTTGTAATTGGTAAACATCAATTTATCTCCAACCATGGGAATCTTCATTTTTCAATATTTACCTCCTCCAACTAGTTGTTTGATTATTTTTCGGAGCTCAAACGTGCACACTTTGTACTTGCCCAACAAAACACTTAGATAACCCCAAGTTACTCTTGAATTAACTTGGCTTTGATGCCACTTTGTTAGAAATATATAATATAATATAATATGTTGGAGATTAGAGAGAAGGAACTTGTTCTCAATAATCCACACAACTCACACTTGTATTTGAAAGTTTTAATGTTGTATTTCAACTCTTGAAATATGTCCTATTTATAGGACTACAAAGAACCTCCTAGAACACCTAGTATATGCACTTCAATTAATATATTAAATACATCACATCATGAATCATTTAGATTAAGAAACTCTAAAAGACATTCATTCATAATACTAAAAGGACATTCATGAATATTCTAGATAAATTATTAAAAGTATAGCTTATATTTCTAACAAAGTGGCATCAAAGCCAAGTTAATTCAAGAGTAACTTGGGGTTGTCAAAGTGTTCTATTCGGCAAGTGCAAAATGTGCACATTCGAGCTCTAGAAAATAATTTAACTAGTTGGAGGAGGTAAATATTGAAAAATGAAAATTGCTATGGTGGGAGATAAATTCATTTTTACGAATTACAAGATTTGGCGTATAAGAGTTTGGACATATCTTGGAGCTTGTAATTTATGGCAGGATGCTGTAGAAAATCCAACAAAATGTTGTTCAAGGAGGGCTCGAGAAGTGAAAAAGAGAAAAACAAAGAAGATTTTGCAAGGAATGATCCATTAAGTAATTTGGAAGCGCGTTAAGAATTTTGATTCTCCACAACAATTGTGGAATGAGCTTGAATCAATTTGCAACAACTATAATGGTCCACCACTATCCAAAGAGTCTTGGTTACGATATATGGAGGAAGATGAATTGATGAAGAGATAGAAGAAGAAAATAGAAAAAATGAATATTTGACCACATACATGTACATGAATCTAATCATACATGTTTCCTCTAGATACATTCATGTACTTGAATTCAACATGTACTTACATATCAACCATCCATGTAGTAATTAATATGTTAGGAATTATAGCATTTGATGATGATGTATAACACTTAAAATTATTAGATTTTGTAATTGTACAAGTACCTGCAGTAGTGTACTATCAGAGACTACTATCAGAGACTGCAGGTGAGCATCAGAGACTACAACGAATGCATTTGGTGAGTTTAACAAAAGTTAAAGTTAGTCAAGAAAAATTAGCCTATCAGAGACTAAGTTTTTGTCTATTGGAGACAAAGATTTAGCCTATCGAAGACTAAAAATTAGTCTATCAGAGGCTAAGGAATTAGCCTATAGGAGACTAAAAATTAGCCAATCGGAGACTAAGAATTAGTCTGTCAAAGACTAAGAAAATTAGCCTATCGGAGAGTAAAATTTGGCCTATCAGAGACTAAGAGAATTAGCTTGTCAGAGACTAAAATTTTAGCCTGTCTAAGACTAAGGTTTGTACTATCAAAGACTATTGTTGAAGCTATCAGAGACTAAGACAAAGACTCTCTATTGCATTGAAGTAGCCTTGAGAAGATTTGACCATTGCCAAAGTTATTTGGCTAACACCAAACTCTACATTACTTAACACCAAAGTCATTTTGACTGTTGCCAAAGTCATTTTCCTATCGCCAAAGTTATCGGGAAAATAAAAAACAACGCCAAACTCAAAATGACTATCGCCAAAGTCGTCGGGTAAATCAACAACACCGCTAAACTCAAATGACTATCGCCAAAGTCATCGCAAAATTCTTTATCGCTAAAGTCAAGTAAATCCCCAAAATTACTCATTGCCAAATTAGTCGAGTAATTTATACTAGCGCCAAAGTGCTCGGGCATCACGAGATAGATTTCTCGGCGTCAGGGGATAAGGTTCTCGGTGTCAGGGGATAGGTTTCTCGTCATTAGGGGATGACTTTCTCGGCACCAGAGACTGTCCATCAGGTGATAAATGATTAGAGACTAAAGATGACATATGAGATGACATATGACTGACAAAGTTAAAGGCGGTGAAATTAAGATAAGGATGGTTAACCAATAAAGAAAGATTGGCTACCAAAGAAACTTCAAGGAAATAAGTTATACATATACATGCATGGGTATAAAGACTGCAGGTGTGAACACTACAAAAATAACTTATAGAGATAAGTTATTGTTACATAAAAGCATGCATATAAAGCTGTAAGTGTAAAATCTACAAAGCTGCAAGTATGAAATACTGCAGAAATAACTTATGGCAACTTGAAGAAGAAATTCATTGAAGCTGGACCAATAAAGACTAGAGACGCCCACAGAGATAAGTTATATACTGTTGATAACTTATCTTGGGAATTCCAAGAAGAAAATAAGGAGTTGGTGTAGTGAATATACACCAGAAAAGTCACATAATAGGCTGGCATGCAAGGGAGGCTGTACAAAGATAAAAGTTGTGTGATAGAGCTGCAAGTACCAATAAACAATAGAGGTATTTTTGGTAACAACTCAGAATAGATGCTTGGAGAACATGGAAGCTGTGTCTATAAATAGACATAGAGCAACTGAGATAATACATAACTAAGAAAAACAACAAGAATACATATTATCTTAGATTATATAACAATTGTAATAAATTTACAGAGAGAGAGAGAAACAAGTTTTCATAACTTGATAGTAGCTAGAAATCATTTTTCTAGATTGCAGCTGTTCTTAGAACAGAGTAAAGCAATTAGTATCAAACTGTTTTGATTACCAGATTGTATTTAAAATACAAAATCAATAAAAACTATTCTTTATTGATTGATATAATCTGTTGTTTCTACACACTATATTCTTGAGATTCCTTATTATTCCGCAAGATTATGTATTACCTTTAACAAATCAAAGAAGTTACAATTTTTGTTGATTTGTATTCAACCTCCCCTTTCTACAAATCCTTTAACCATCTCATCTGGGAATAATAATTGGTATCAGAGCCTATTGATTAATACACCTATCAATAGATCAAGAGATGACTTGTTCAAGCAAAGATGACAATGTCAAAATTCCCTTTCTCAAGAGGGAATAATATTTTATGTGGAAGAGAAAGATGTACATGCATCTGATGACAACTAATCCTGACTACATCAAAGTTATCAATGAAGGACCTCCCAAACCTGGGAAGCTGGTACCTTTGAAGATTGTGGATGGTATAACCATAGAAGAACACTTATAAAAAAGACACTAGTAGAATATTCATCAGAAGAAAAAGGTGACATGCTAAAAAATTCAAAGGTAATGAATATTTTGTACAATGGTTTAGATCCAAACATGTTTAATAGCATAATTAATTGTGAAACTGCTAAAGAAATCTGCGACACAATCCAAGTATTATGTGAGGGTAATGAAGAAGTCAGGAAGAAAAAAAGGTCATTACTCATTTAGTAATATGAGTATTTCACTACTAAGTCTAGAGAATCTATCACATAGTTGTATGACAAATTCAATAGACTCATTAATGATCTAAAGCTCTTAGGAAAAGTTTATGATGCTGAAGATACTAATATCAAATTCTTAAGAGCTTTGCCATCAACCTGGGATGCAAAGACAACATCAGTAAAGGAAGCAAAGGATATGTCTACCATATCATTGGACAAGCTTTATGGGAACTTAAAAACCTATGAGCTTGAGATTCAACAAAGACAGAAATTGCATGCAGATTCCAAGGAAGAGAAGTCTATAGCATATATGGCTGAATCAAGAAGAAACAAGAAGTTTGATGAGATGGGAACTCTCATTGAGAAATCAGACATAAAATCTGATGATGAAGAAGTTGAAGATATGGGAGATGGGGACTTCCCCACACTTAAGGAGCATGATGATGTTGAAGACATTTTGGCACTACTGGCCAGAAAATTCAAAAAGATGAAATTCAACAAGTTATCTCCATAAAATAAGGAGAGTCAATTAACAAAGATTGATAAATAAAAAATTAGGTGTTTCAACTGTGATGGTAAGGGTCACTTTGCCAATGAATGTAGAAAGCCAAGGTCTGACAAAAAGGCCGAGGAAGTCAGATATGCTGAAAATGATGAGAAGTATTACAAAAAGAAATACTATGATCTTATCAACAAAAGTAAGGGCAAAACATTCATTTCTGAAGGCAAAAACTCGGTTGAAACCGACTTAGAGGATGAAGAATGCATCAACTTTGCAATCATGGCTAAATCCTCTGATGGTTCTGAAAGAAAAGAAAGCCCCAAAACTAAGGTATCTAACATGACCTTCTCTGCTGCATTAAAATTGTTAAATATTAAAAATGTAGAGCATTTAACTCAAGATATAAATAATCTATACTGGAATTTTAGAACTCTAACTACAGAGAATAATAGAATTAAAGACTCTAATGACCTTTTAACAAAAAGAAATTATTTCTTAGAGTCTGAACTATTGAATCTTGAGCAAATCAGAGAATAGTGTAGGAAAACTAAGGAGAGACATGCATGTGCTAAAGATTTACAGGAATGGTTAAGAGCACAACTAAAGAAAGAGCAAGATCTCATAAAAGAATGGACCAACTTCTCTAAAATAGTAAAGGAGACAATAAAAAAATATAGCACTAGTCAAAATGAGGGACTAGGCTATAATAAGGTCCAAGGGAAGAAGCTAGTGATTTAGGAGGAGTTTCCAATCACTGGAACCTCAAAAGCTAGCACAAGTAAAAGTATAAGACATGGAATTACTGTCAAGTCTTATTTTATTTAATCATATGCATTCCGATTCATAGATGCATAACTCAACATAATGTCAATTAGAAACACATTCTAATTATCATTCCACTCTGGCCAGAGATTCTCGAGTTGTCATTAATGGAATCTGTGACGACCTGGAAAAAAAAAATTTGTGTATCTATAAATAATTTATTCACTCATTTTATTTTATTTTATGTTATTTTATTTTCTTATTAATATGAATATGGTTATTATATGACGCTTTTGGTTGTATGAATATTTTTGGACCCATTAAAGGGGTATAGTTGTTTGATGTTGGTTGCAAGAATAAACAAATGATGTTTATATATATATATGTAGTACCGTATTGTAAGCTCTTAAAAGAAGCCTGTGTTTGTTGGTTAAGTCCTCTGAAGGACTCAAGAAGATGACATCAACGCTTACGTATGTTAATTTGATTAATAAGTTGCTTGTGTGTCATCAAGTGGATTAAACGTATATGCATGAAGGACAGCAGGCTTATTACGATGCTTAGCTGCTAAGAATCATGATGAGCAGCCGTTTTACCGTCCAGATTAACTAATCATTTTATTTCAAAGCTTAATCTCAGCCTACTATAAATACCTCATTCGGAGGAACATTTCAGTCTCTTTTCTAAAGATTTCCTTTTCCAAAGTTCTTCTTTAAACTTACCATCTCTGTTTAATTTCAAGTTCTTTCTTTTGGACAATCACTTTCAAACAAGCTTTGATTTCTTTTGTCAACCCAGGAGGTAAGAATTTTAAGTTCTCTTTTGCCTTTCTTTTTCCTTGGTATTCGAGAAGTTTAGCTGTAGGAGCAAGTCTTTAAGAAAGAAAAAGAAAGGATTATATTCTTTTGTATCTAGAAGTGTTGCTCATAGCTTAAAGCATGTTGAGAGTTGATTTATGGAGTTAGTCTCCGACTGTGTTGAAACAACTTCTAAAGTTAGTCTCCGACTGTGTTGAAACAACTTCTAAAGTTAGTCTCCGACTGTGTTGATGTTAGTCTCTGATGATGTCAGCATTAGTCTCCGACTGTGTTGATGTTAGTCTCTGATGACTTCAGCATTAGTCTCCGACTGTGTTGATGTTAGTCTCTGATGACGTCA
>CM025786.1:40187451-40204437 GCA_014636745.2 Centella asiatica
TATATATATATATATATATATATATATATATATATATGTAATCTGTATGAAGAAGAGTCATTTGGAAGGAAATACGAATATATATTTATTTGTACATATAATCTGTATGAAGAAGAGTCATTTGGAAGGAAATACGAATATATATTTATTTGTACATATATTGATTAAGTGAGACTTGATTAAATATATATCTAATGAATATAGGATTCGGATTCTAATCTCCTAATTAGATTAGGTTTTAGGGGAACCCATCAGGGGGAACCCATCAGGGGAAACCCATCAGGGGAACCCATCAGGGGGAACCCAGCAGGGGAACCCATCAGGGGGAACCCAGCAGGGGAACCCATCAGGGGGAACCCATCAGGGGAACCCATCAGGGGGAACCCATCAGGGGAACCTGTCAGGGGGAACCCATCAGGGGAACCTGTCAGGGTATGACGAGGGCAGACCAATCCATCAGGGAAACACTTCAGGACATGTCATTGTCAGGCAAACCCATCAGGGTAACCCGTCAGGGGGAATAACCAACATGACATCAGTGGAAGCCATCAGTGTATACCGTCAGTCATAACCATCAGGATCAAGAAGCACTGAGTGAAACTCAAGTGAATGTTGAAGCCCTGATCCAGTCAATAAGCATCAGGGGATCCAGAAGCACTGATCAAAGTCCATCAGGGCTGGCAATCAGTGGATCGTTATGACAGCATGCATCCGTCATCAGTTCTTACACGGAAATCAACGTAACGTGTTTAAGAAGTAAGAAATATTAATTGGAAAGATATTTCTTGAAGTTTGTTTTTGATCCAATGAGAACTCTCTCGCATTAAATGCTCACAGATCAGGGGAAGAAAAAGAAGCAACAAAGCATACAGCAGTCTGACACATAGGGCTATGTTGTGACATACTTGCGGCTAAGTTGAGAAAAGCAGCACGTCACTAGCACGTGATTTCATCAACTGATCAACATATAAGCAAAAGAGTTCTCATTACAAAAATATAGAAAAAGAGATTGATTGAATCTATCCAATAGATCAAACAAACAAAGAAGCACACAACACTAGGAAGCTCAGAAATATATTTCGTGAGAGATTTATTTTTCAGAGAAAGTTTTAGTAGCTAGTGAGTGTGAGAAGCTGTGAATTTTATTTGCAGAAATTTGTAGTTGTAAATCACATTTGTGATTATACAGATTTCCAGAAAAACCCCAAGTTTTAATATAACTATTTTAACTTGAATCTGTGTGTTCATTTCTTTAGTTTTTCTGTTTGTTACAACTGTTTTCCAGTAAGCACTTTTAAGTTTAAAAAAGCAAAAAGTTTCAGGTGTTTGTATTCATCCCCCCCTTCTACAAACACTTGTGCTTATATTGCACTAACAATTTATTAATCATTTATTCTTAAATTATTATTTAATTTCTTTAATTAAATAATAATTAATTGTCAATCAAGTAATTTAGTTCTTATTTACTTTTGGCCTAAATGATTTATTAATCATTTAATATTTATTTAGAATTTATACATTATTTATTATTTAATTGATTTAATTAAATAACAATTGATCTTGATTTATTAATTGAATTTAATTAATTAATAATTACACCTCAATTAATCTTAGCTTTAATGATTTATTAATCATTTAATATAAAATTTAGAGTTTCTTCCTTAATTATTATTTAATTTTTTCAATTAAACAATAATCATTTCTAAATTAATAATTTGTCACTTAATTGTGATAATTAAGAAACTCTTTGTTTATTAATTAATTTATTTCTAAATCATAAAAATTTTAATTATAAAAATAATAAATTACATGTCAAAATAATTGTCCTTAAGTCATTCATTTATTAATTTTAAATTGTATATGTATTTTATTTTATTTATAAATTTGGATTGGGCCAAAAAATTAAAATATGAGGGGCTGGGTCAGATTGGGTCACGGACGAGTCAAGTTCGGGTCAGGTTCGAATTGGAACCGGGTCAGTTCGACCCGACCCGACATCATCACCTTCAACAGGTTAGGGTTTCAGCAGTAGCAGCAGCCATGTTCGCTAGAGCCACAATTTCTTTCCCGGAAAACACCATGAACGACGTCCATTTGGCAGTGGAGGCATCTCCATGAGGTTTGTCATAAGTGAATGTACCCCCATCCTTCTTGCCATGACCAAAAAGTGATTAGAGCGGGATTTCGTGGCTTGCCACCATTGAGCTCACCATTAACGGAGGCGAAGCTCACAACTGAGCTTCAACTCCTCATTTCTTCGCCATTTTTGATGAAACAAGTATGGATTTGAAGAGAATTAATCTAGGAACACAATAATGCAATCTATTTCGAGTTTTAATAACACAATTGCAAGAAAATTAGAGTTTTTAGTTTGGGTCTTTTGAGGTTTCGGCCGAGCTTGAAGACACACCATACTCGACCATGTTTTAAAATTCTTTGAGGCAAAATGAAGCCATGAACAACAGGAATGAAATGCTCAAATCAATTTGAACAAACACAAACTCATGTTGCTAGAATTTGATTTTGAAAATCTAGGGTTCTTGAGTGTTCTTCATTTATTTCTTAAATTTTTATTTTTATTTTGATTAAACTTTAGAATTTAATGTCTCATAAACTATTGATGTTATGCATACATGTTATACATGAATTTGATGGTGAAAAATTTATTCTACACAATGGTAATAACAAAAATAGTAATAAATGCTTAAATAAGATGGCAGTGTGTTACCTCTTTAAAACTTTAATGGGAAAAATGCTTAATCCTCAATAAATGCTCTTAAATGAAATTTTAGATTTTGATGTGGTGGATTTGCTAGAGAAAAATCACTGAAGTGGAGGCTAGGGTTTAGTTATAATGGTATATTTATATAACTTGAAATTCATTATTGGCCATTAGATTAGTTTTTGAAAACTTTACTTAGATTGGAAAAAAATTCCTTTGGATTGGAAATCTTCTCCTTGTTTTGCCATTTACGGAAAATGCTGAGGTTTTAAATTAATTAGTGTTTAACTTGATTTGTTTAGCCACTAATTAGATTTTAATGGTTATGCATTGATTTATTGCATAAACTGAAAAGTTTACCCACATCAACGAGAAAAAAATGTGATTATAAAATTCTTATCATGATTAGCATCTCGTGACTTTTATAATGTCGCGTTCGTTACAATTTGTCATTAATGGACGTGTGCGTCGATTTGCATGATTTTCACGTATACTTAATCGTAAAATTTATCGGTCATTAAAATAAAACAAATTTAATGTTCATACATTTTATTTGAATTTTCGGGTTACCCCCACCCCCAAAAGTTTCGTCCTCGAAATTTAGCTAGTGCAAAAGATGGGGATACTTTTGCATCATCATTTCTTCTACTTCCCACTTTGCTTCTTTAGCATTGTGATTCCTACATAATAGTTTTATGAAAGAATCTCCTTATTCCTTAAAATCTTTACTTGTCGATCTAGGATTTGCACTGGATTATCTTTGTAACTCAAATTTGGTTGAAGCTCAATAGATAATGCCAGTGTGATCTCCTATATAGGGTCGAAGCACTGACACGTGAAAAACATCATCTACATGTCCCTAAGCTAGGGGTAATGCCAACTGTTAGAGTTCTTTTTCAAGGTTCTCAAGTCTAGAGAGTTCTGATTCTAAAAGAGTATTTCTAGAAGTCAAATGTTCATTGATTTTTTGTACTCTCTCAGTCTCAGCTACAACACTCCTTAACGTGTCATAAAGATCTCTTATCTAACAAGTCATTTCTTTAACAGTTTTAAATCAATCAATTTTAAACATGTTAGATGAAATTTCAAGACTTACTTGTGAGCTGCTATTGTCAGTGGATGAGGCCATCAGGGCTAGGTTGACATATTCCTCAGTGTCTTCTTCATCTGAGTCAACCCAGTCATTTCCCTCTATAACGTATGCTTTTCCCTTCTTGGTGGCATTAAGAAGATCAAAGTGTTGTTGCACCCCTGCTTATATAATCTTTGCTTAAACGTTTATTCATTATTTAGTATATAAGAATTGATGATGTAATATAGTCCTTACTTAAATATTGTAAAAGGACTTAGAAAAATATCCAACATGTTAGGTGGATATAACTTGTAGTTAAGCAAGGAGTTTTGATCACCAGTGAAGTCTGCTGATTTGATAAGCCTGCTATGAAGGATTCTGAAGACATGAAGAATTTTCCAAGTATAGTCCTGCTTAGAATGGAAATAAGAAAGGACCTTAGTAAGCAAGATCCTTTGCATATCAAAGTCAAGATTGTCAGAAAAGTTATCTTAACCCCTGCTTAGTCAACTTCTAGGAAACTCTTCTGAATGACACTAAAAGACAGTATAACGGCTAACTTTTTGAACTAAGCAAGGACTACTGTAAAGGTACAAGTCACATCAAGGACAGTGCACTCCAACAGATCTATTTGAAATTTCCAACGGATAGATTTTTTGGAGAAGTATAAATAGAAGTCATAAATTTCATTTATGACTAACAACAACTACCTCTAACTGAACAATCTCTGACATATTAAAGATTTCAGCAAGACATCATAAAGCTTGAATAAGTGCTATCAATCTGCTCAACTAACGAGCAAACTACTTGAAGATAGCAAGCAAGATTTTCTCAAATCTGCTTAGAGTTTGTGTGACTAAATTGGACTAAGTGTCCTCCTGCTAAGTTGGTCTAAGTGGCCTATTTTAAATTGGACTAAGTGTCTTCCTGCTGATTGTTGTGTGTGAACAAAGTTCTAGTGATAACCTTCTCAAGTAAAAGAGAAGAAGAGTGGAGTAGGCTTAGTTCGAACTACTATAAAAATTCTATCTCTACTCCTGCTTATCTTTCATATTGCTTAATTACTTTATTTGTGCTTTGCTTTGGTCTTTGTTGAATTCTCTTAGCAAAGACTTACTATTTTTACTACTTCTAGCCATTAACCTTTGCTACAAAATCTAAGGGGTACTTTGCTTAAACTAATTCCGCTGCTAAACTTTTTCTAAACATAAGAAACTCCTTTACAAGTAAGAAGTGTTGTAAATCTGTAAAGTTTTCTAAGTAAAACTTAATTTTAAAAAACACTATTCAACCCCCCTTCTAGTATTTTTACCCTTTGGGACCTAATACAAAGTATTTCTTTTTGTAGTCCACACCAGCATCTTTTCCTTTGGATTCACCTTCCTTTGTGGTCTTGTGACACTCATTAGCAAAGTGGCCCATTTCATTGCATTTGTAGCATTTATTCTAGATTTTTCAACAAAGTTGCTTGTGCTACCAAGTTTCCTTGCTGAAATTTTCTTTATCCCGCTTGGGTTTTGGAATTTCAGTTTGGAGAACCTTTTTGCAGGAAAGGACATGGTTTCATCTAATTCCTCTAACTCTTCAGGGGTGTACTCAGTCCCCTTAGAGTCAGCTTCTTCTTCCTTACTTTCATCAGCATCTCCTGACTGCTGCTCCATCAAGACATTTGGTCTTGTTTCTCCTTTGTTCTTTTTAGTAGCCATAAAGGCTACAAATTTAAGCTTTCTGGTATCCCCTGACATTTTAAATCTTTGTTGAACCTCCAATTCGTATGTCTTTAGAGCATATCCAAGTCTAGGAGATTCATGTCTTTGGATTCCCTGATGGTTGTTGTCTTTGGATCCCATGATATAGGAAGTGCCCTCATGAATTTTTTATTAATGTCTTTGTTGTCATAGCTCTTTCCATACATCCTCAGGTCATTTACGAACCTGTTAAATCTGTCAAACATTTCAGTGAGTGTTTCACCATTTTTCATTGTGAGCTACTCATACTGTTGTGTTAACAGCTGCAATTTATTCTCCCTCACATATTTAGTACCATCACATAGGATCTGAATTGTATCCCATATAGACTTGCATGTTGTTAGATTCATGATACTATTTAGCATATCATCATTTAAGCTATTATATAGGATGCTAGTGACTTTGAGATCCTTCTTTACTTTCTTTCTTTCCTCGGGAGTCATTTCTTCAGTAGTTTTTGGGACTAGTTTTTTTGGAACATTGACTCCATTCACCACCTCTTGAGGAATGAACTTCTTGGGTACATGAGGGCCTTCTTCTAGAATTTGTAGGTATTCATCATCGATTGCACTTAGATGAACTATCATTCGTTGTCTCCAAAAGAAATATTTTCCTCTTTCCAACATGGGGACCTTACTATTTCCAGCTTTGTTGGCCATTGTTAACGATCGTCTAGCAAGTGTAGTCTGCTAGTTAGCTCTGATACCAATTGTTAGAGTTAAATAAGCTCAATTGTTTGTAGGGGGGGGGGGGGGGGGGGGGTTAATACAAACACTACAAACTTTTTGCTTTTCTTTTTAAACTTGTTAGCACTGGCTGGAATAGCTACAATCACCAAAAAAATTTAACTGAAATTAAAATGAACACACAAACATTCAAGTTAAAATAGTTATATTAAACTTGATGCTTTTCTGGAAATCTGTTTAATCACAAAAGTGATTAATCAGCTACAATCTGTAATGACTTACAGCTTTTTTGCTCACACTCACTAGCTTCTTATTTTCTTTGAATATTTCTCTCTAGATATATTACAAAGCTTCTCTCTAGTGTATTTGTGTGCTTCACTCTTTCTCTTTTGTGTCATGAAAACCTTTTGTATATTTAGAAAATCAGTTGATGAACCCACGTGGATAGACGTGCTGCTTTTTCAACTTAGCCGCAGTATGTCCCATCGTTCGTCCTTTTTGAGTTATGTGTTAGACTGCTTTCGACTTTTGTTACTTCTTTTTCATTCCTTGATCTTCAAGCTTTTAATGATCGAGAGTTGTCATTGCACCACCAAACTTCAAGAAATATCTTTCCAATTATATCTCTTTCTTCTTTAACAAGCTTCAATGATTAATGTGTAAGACGTAACGACGAGTGTATACAGTTATAACTAACCCTTGATAACAAGCCCTGATGTTGACTTGATCAGTGCTTCTAGATCCCTTGATGACAAGTCCTGATGAGAACTTGATCAGTGCTTCATGTTTCACTTGAGTTAATCTATGTTTGTAGAGTTAGCCAAGTGCTTCTTGATCTGATCCCCTAACATTAAGACCTACTTGCATCCACTGATGGCTTTCACTGTTGTAGTGTTAATCATTCCCTCTGATGGTTTCCCCTAATGGGTTGATCCTTCAATGTCATCCCCTGACATATTGTTCTTTCACTGTTATCCCCTGATAGGTTTCCCAGATGAGTTTCCCTGACGGATTGGTCTGTCACTATCATCCCCTAATGGGTTCCTTTGATGAGTTCCCCTGACGGGTTGGTTTGTCACTGTCATCGCTTGATGGGTTCCCCTAATGAGTTCCCCTGATGGGGTTCCTCTAATGAGTTCCCCTGATGGGTTTAATCACTGATGCTTTGTTAACTTTGTCTGGAACATCTGATGTGCAGAATACTTGAATGCTTTTTAGAAACAGCTGACATCCCCTCTACACTAGCAAGTCCTTTAGAAGCTTTCACTGACAACTTGTCTAGTGTAGAGCAGTTCATCCCCTAATGACTAAGTTGATCATCAGTGGATACAAAACTTGTGCAAATATACTAAGGTTTATAGAACACCTTACGTATTTACAAATGCACAATTTAAACTCTAATCATCATCACCATCATTTATATCTAATAATCTCTTCCTATTTATGATTATCAATTGATAACCATAAATCGAATTGATGTACTGATGATGATGTCAAAACCATTATTGATCAAAATTAAAATATAAACAAATGCAGGTGTACTGATCTAGTCTATAATTGTATAAATTGAGAAAATGAATGTACAAGTATTTCCTATTCCTAGTACAAAATATACATTCTAGACATCAGGATTCACTTTTTGTTGAGCAGACACAAAGGGCAATGGATGACTTGATTCAATAGGTTGTGTGTTACTTCCAAGGCCTTGTCTCCTTTGTTTTGGGTTTTGATCTGGAGTCCTGAGTTTGTTGTCTTCCCCTCCTGCCTTTAGCTGCTCCAGCTCCTTTTGAAGAAGTCTTCTGAAGTTGACAATGTTGACATTTGTGTTGTGTTCCAGAGCTTCAAGGACTGAACCAATTTCTTGTAAATTGGCTGCAGCAAGTTGTGACCAGTAAAAGGTGACAATCTCCCCTTTTTTTTTTTTTGTTAAATTGGAAATGCTATAAAAGAAAAACAAGATACAGAACTAACGAGGGGCATACCCCCCGGCCTACTAGCACAGAACGCTAGCCAGGGACATGGGATTTGTGATCATCTTTGGATATTCTTTGAATCCTTTTACTGAGAGAACATCCCTTGCAATTGCTGCAGTCCCATCATCAACTCTGGTTTCTTCAATCTCCTTCAGCACCTTGTGTATAAGCAGGATTATAAACTCGATGACATGTTCATTCTTGTGATCAACAATCTGACTAAGAACATGCATCGATTCCTTTAGGTTAAGCCCATCAACTTCCTTTACTCTTAAGCTTTTCTCTTGTCCACTAGTTGTTTGGTAGAATAGCCTTAATGGTCTTTCCAAGGCTGTGGGCAAGCTTCTTTCATCGTTAATGGTTTTCCTCAGCTTCTTAATCATCCCCCTCAAGTCTCTATTCAGCAATGTTGATTTGGGAATCAGGTTCAGGATCAGCCCTAATTGTTCAACATCCATTCTCCTAAACCAGTTAGAAGTGACCGTGAGCTCCGACCCATTCTTCTTTTGTACAATGATTAGCTTTTCCTTTTTGCTATTTGACTTGAGATTTATGCTTTTTATTTATAACAAAAATGTCAGGTTCTTGCGCCTTTCATCTCTTAGGGATTCAGTCAATGTGGGTGGTCCGTATGGTATAGGAGAAGGTGTTTGATCCTTGGCCTTAGATGACTTGGATGAGGTGGCATCAGGGGATTTTGGATTTTCTCTGTCTTTATCCCCTAATGCACCTTTAGGGGATTGAGGTTTCCTTGGCTGAGGTTTCTTGGAGGATTTTGGCCTGACACTCTTTTGTTTCTTTTCTTCTTCTTGTCTCTCATCCTCAGTAACCTTTTCTTCCTCTTGTTGGAGATGTTGTGCATAGAGTGCATCAGTTTCTACCAGTTTCTTGTCTTGAGGATAGACAAGCTTCATTTTCCCATCTATTATAACTTCGACTGGAGATGGAAAATGAGTTGTCTTCATTGCATTTCCAAGTAGTTTGGGTCCTGATTATTTTTAGGTTCTTCAATTAGAATACCCTTACCCTCTTTGGCTTTGGGGGCAAGAGCGACAGTCACATCCCCTGATGGTTGAGATATATGTTTCTCAGCAACAACCCTTGACAGTGGCCCTAAAGATTTCTCCCCCTTTTTGACAGCATCATCAGTACAAGTTGAGAGTAGAGATGTGACTTGAAGAACTTTTTGCAGAGTCTCAACCATTGATAGTTGCAGAGAGTCCATGCTGGCAATCTTGGTGGAAAAGGTAGATAGTTGTTTGTCAACATTGTCAGCTAGTTTCTTCATCTTGAGCATGGTCTGGCTGGTGACAAGGGAGTCCACAACTTGTTGTACATTATTGATTTTATTTATAAGTTGTGTATGGAGTTTCTGAGATTTTACATCCACAGATTGCCCAATCATGATTTGTCATTTGAGCACTTTGGTTAGGATGGGATATGTGGTCCTTAATAGCTCCTGTTTGAGTAACTGTATAGTATCAGCCATTTGATTCTTTTGAATGTATAAATCAACTCCAATGAACTGGGGTAAGACATCCATTGGAATGTCATCTTTATCACTTTCAGAAAAGCTGGAAGTATCTGTGATATTTACATTTTCTCTATTTTCTTTATTTACAAGGATCTCATCCTTATCTCCCTTAACCTCTCCTTTTTTAGTGTCTTCTAAGGTGATGTATTTGATCTGGGAGGATCAAACACAGGTTACGGAAAATAACTTTAGCACGATTCCGTAAAGAAATTAATCACCAGGAAATCAACACTAAAGGATCAATCTGTTTAGTTTGCTTAAAGAATTTAATCACCTGCAAGCTAAAACAAATCAGTTCTGAAAGTACAAAGAAATTAACCACCAACTTTTGGATAAACGTAAGTAAAACTCACACAATTTTTATTAATCAAAGTTTGTCTTCAACGTACAACATAAGCAACTACTTATAAGCTGTTATAAAACCCTAATTCTACTTTGGAAAGAATTCTAAAATGGAAAGAAAATCTAATCCAGCTATGGAAAGAATTGTACAATGGAAAGAAATCTAATCTGAAAAGAATCTAATTAAACAAGGAAAGAATAGAAACAAACCTATTACAATTAGAAAACTAATAAAAATAATTTAACAAACTGCAACCGAGGAAATAGTTCCTAACGGGTTAAATGGAATTAGTCTCCGACAGGCTTAATTTGTACTTAGTCTCCGATAGTACAAATTATCCTCTGACAAGCTTAGTCTCTGATGACCATTTTATCCCCTGACGCACGTGGTCTCTGACGACCATTTATTCCCTGACGTGTGCAGGAACATCCCCTGATGCGAGGCTCGACATGTGCAGAAATATCGCCTGACGTCTGTTTCTCGGCCACAACAGCTAATGTTAGATTAAAATAGCCTCAAGTGTTTGTAGAATGGGGGGGGGGGGGGGGGATACAAACACTCAAAACTTTTTCTTCTTTTTCAACTTTTTACACAAAAGGAAATAACTACAATACTTAGAAAAATAATAACAGATAATCAGATGAACGCACGAATTAAAGTTAAAATAGTTCTATTAAAACTTGAGGTTTTTTTGGAAATCTGGTTAATCACAAATGTGATTAAACAGTTACAAATTTTGTAATAAAATTATAGCTTCTTTTTCACACACACTAGCTTCTATTTTCTTTGAATATTTCTCTCAAGATCTTTAACATAGCTTCTCTCTAGTGATTTGTATGCTTCAGTGTTTATTTGATCCGTTAGATTAATTCTAGGTGTAATGAGAACTCTTTTGCATATATAGAATATCAGTAGGTGAACCCACATGCCTAGACGTGCTGCTCTTTTCAACTTAGCCGCATATATGTCACATCGTTGTCCTATGTGTCAGACTGCTGCTACTTTTGTTGCTTCTTTTTCATCCCCTGATCTGCGTGCATTTAATGTTCGAGAGTTGTCATTGAACCAACAAACTTCAAGAGATATCTTTCCACTTAATATCTCTTGCTTCTATAACAAGCTTCATTGATTTGCGTGTTAGACCTGATGACGGGTGTATGCAGTCACTGTAGGGTTTCGTAGAATAAAACGCAGCGGAAAAATACGATTTAAAATAAAACAAAAAAAAAACGAAACCCAAACCCGAGGATCTATGCGAAACAATTTAATACAAATAGTTTAAGATTTTACCGATTAATTGTGCGAATCTGAAGTTTTGGTGAAGGTGTTGATCGTCTCCAAAGACTTTAACGCAATCCAACAAAACTACGTCTCTACTGTATCCACACAAACACCCACGAATCGTCTTACGATCCGAACAAGAAGAGTTACAGTAGTAGTTGTATGATCTGTATCTCTTATCTCTTTTAACCCTAGTCTCTCTCTTATGAGCGACTACGTAAAACGTTGGTTTTGAAAGAATAGTTGATATATCATATATATAGCCTTTCATAGAGTAATTCCAAAACCTAATCTAATTAGGAGACTTAAAATCCGAATTTTATATTTATTAGATATATATATATTTAATCAAGTCTCACTTAATTAATATATATATGCACAAATAAATATATATATTCGTATTTCCTTCCAAAGGACTCTATTTCATACAGATTACATATATTAATATGTATATGTATATAATTTAAAGCCATGATTTAATTAAATCAATCTTATTGATATATTAAAATCATTGACATTTAAATTATATCTCCTTGACGAATGTTCTTTGTGTGTGACCCTGTAGGTTATTATTACGTTGGCAATAATTTTAAATCATATTATAAAATTATAAACAGTGAGCGGCATCTAGTAATACATCACTGTTACCCAAGTAATAATAAAGTCATAGATTCGACGTTACTTTTCGTGATCAATGTTTCAATGTAACTTAATCCTTTTAACTATGATATCTAAGATTAAATTCAAGGCATGGATGAGTCATCCTCTTCAGAATTTAATCTTAGTTTTCTTGATCAATGAGTAAACCATATGAAACAAATCTCTATTTGAGCATGGTAATGCATTTTATAGTTTCACTCAATCAAGAGGCCTATAGATATCACCCCTAATTTATAGGAGGGTTAAATTCCATCTACATCATTCCCATTTCTCACATAACTCATTATGCATCCAACAATCACCTTTATCGTCCACCTGGTTAAAGGTGACTTTTGATAATGTCAAAACGCATAACTCCTTATGTAGAAATGTCATGACTTCAGGTCGAAGGACCATTACATCATTGTCACTATGAGAATTACTTATGACACATAGCATAACGCTCCATGTAGAATTCTCATGGTGGGTCTGTCCAGTACTATGTTCTTTAACATGTACCTATGTATCAATTTATATATCTCGTATATATTTATGACCAATGAGATATGGCCATCAGTTAATCACATACTAGTCTCGATGTATTATTGTTGTCCCGCTGACAATGATACTTGACTAGGGACATTTAAGAATAATGATACATTACATACTTATATGATCTCATATTCAAGTCACATACTTGAAACCATATAATTAGTATCATTCTTCTAAGGACATTTATTATGTTAACATTTATATAACGCAGTAAATAAAACATAATAAAAGAAATTATCATTTAACCAAAACCATATCATAAATATAGTGTCACAATCATTACATAATTGGCCACTAGGACATACACTTTAACAATCTCCCACTTGCACTAGAGTCAACACTCATGTATCTAATACCAATAGCAATAGTGTGACCTTCGTGCTTCTGCTGCGACAAAGCCTTGGTCAGTGGGTCTGCAACATTTTCTTCTGTCGGTATTTTGCAAATATGTACATCACCTCTCTCGATGATCTCTCGAATGAGATGAAAACGCCTATGTATATGCTTGGATCGTTGGTGAGATCTAGGTTCCTTCGATTGTGCTATGGCACCATTGTTATCACAGTAGAGATCTACTAGATCAACAATAAAAGGAACAACACCAAGTTCAGTAATGAACTTCTTTATCCATACAGCCTCCTTTGCTGCATTGGAAGTAGCAATATACTTAGCCTCTATTGTAGAATCGACAACTGTCTCTTGCTTCGAACTTTTCCAGCTCACAGCTCCACCATTAAGGCAAAACACATAACCTGACTGTGACTTATAGTCATCGTTGTCAGTTTGGAAACTAGCATCAGTGTAACCCTTTACTGCCAGTTCCTCTTCACCTCCATATATCAAGAATGCATCCTTAGTCCTTTTGAGGTATTTTAGGATATTCTTGACTGCTGTCCAATGACCTTCACCTGGATTTGACTGGTATCTGCTCGTCATGCTCAAAGCATACGAAACATCAGGACGCGTACATAACATTGCGTACATGATAGATCCAATTGCCGAAGCATAAGGAATCTTACTCATGCGATCCTTATCATCTTGTGATTTAGGACATTGAGCTTTAGAGAGCGTTACTCCATGCGACATAGGTATGTAACCTCTCTTAGCATCTTGCATGCTGAACCGTTTCAAAACTTTATCAATGTATGTACTTTGACTTAAGCCAAGCATCTTTCTCGATCTATCTCGATAGATCTTGATACCTAGAATATAGGTTGCTTTACCCAAGTCTTTCATGGAGAAACATTTTCCCAACCATGTCTTGACTGCTTGTAAGGAAGGAATGTCATTCCCAATAAGTAATATGTCATCGACATATAATACTAGGAATACAATATGGCTCCCACTAAACCTTTTGTAAACACAAGGTTCATCTTCATTCTTGATAAAGCCAAACCATTGTGGTGTTCCTAGTGGAGTAAGTTGTGATATAATACCACACTCTTTAAGAAGATTATCAAATTCCTGGCTCAAGTATTCACCACCTCGATTTGATCGGATAGCTTTTATACTTTTGCCAAATTGGTTTTGTACTTCATTCTTGAATTCTTTGAACTTTTCAAAGGATTCGGATTTGTGTTTCATAAGATACACATATCCATATCAACTGAAATCATCAGTAAATGTAATAAAGTAACATAATCCAGATCTAGCTAGCGAACTCATGGGTCCACATACATCAGTATGTATGAGGCCCAATACATCGCTGGCCTATTCACTATGTCCAGTGAAAGGTGCTTTAGTTATTTTTCCCAACAAACAAGACTCGCATACATCATATGATTCAAAATCAAATGAGTCCAAATACCCATCTTTATGGAGTTTGGATATGCGTTTCGTACTTATGTGGCCTAAACGACAATGCCAGAGATAAGTCAGATTAGAATCTTTTGATTTTAGCCGTTTAGTATTTATATTATAGATGGGCATTTGTAAATCAAGAACATAAAGACCATTAAACAATTGTGCTACTCCATAACACATTTCATTTAAATAAAAGGAACAACTGTTGTTCTTTATTATAAACGAAAAACCTTTGTTGTCCAAACAAGAAACAGAAATAATATTCCTGCTTATAGTAGGCACATAATAACAGTCTTCAAGTTCTAATACTAGCCCAGTGGGCAAAGACAAATGATAAGTTCCTACAGCTAATGCAGCAACTCTTGCTCCATTTCGAACGCATAAGTCCACCTCGCCTTTAGCCAATGGTCTACTCCTTCGCAGTTCCTGTACATTTACACAAATGTGAGAACCACATCCAGTATCAAATACCCAAGATGTAGAAGTAGATAAATTGACTTCTATAACATAAATACCTGAATCGGAAGTCCTACTTCCTTTCTTCTTCTTCAGATCTTCCAGGTAAGCATGACAATTCCTTTTCCAGTGTCCAGGCTTTCCACAGAAGTGACAATTACCTTCTTTAGCTATCCCACCTTTAGGCTTCAAAGCCTTATTTGATTTGGATTTGGCAATAGATTTAGATCCCATCTTCTTCTTTTTGCCCTTTCCATTTCCTTTGGCATTCCCCTTTTTTACCATCAAAATGGGAGAGGGTCCTGCCTTTTTCATGTTGTTTTCAGCATTTCTCAACATGCTGAACAACTCAATAAGTGGTTTCTCAATCTCGTTCATGAGGTAATTCATGACAAATTGAGAATAGCTATTGTTCAGAGATTGTAAGACAAGATCAGTTTGAGCCTCCTGAGTAAGTGGAAAGCCCAACCTATCTAGGTACTCAATATACCCAATCATCTTCAGAATATGTGGACCGACTAGATCACGTTCACCCTACTTACAATGATACAATGCTTTGCTTGTATCATACCTCTCCTGCCAAGCATGCCCCTCGAACAACTTCTTAAGATGTTCAATCATGTCATAAGCATCCATCAACTCATGTTGCTTCTAAAGCTTAGGGTTCATGGTTGCTAACATAAGGCAGCCCACATCCTGAGCATCATCTTGATGCTTCTTGTAAGCATTCTGCTCTGTTCGTGGTGCAGTGGTAGCTGGTGCAGCAGGAATTGGTCCATCCAGGACGTAGAGCTTGCGCTCCTGCTTGAGGACAATCCTCAAATTCCTATGCCAGTCTAGGAAATTAATCCCATTCAGTTTTTCCTTCTCAAGGACTGATCGCATTGAAAGGTTACTATTGTTGTTGTTTGCCATTAATATCTACAATTCATAAATGCAAAATAAATAAGTAAATTTGCAGAAATTTTAATGTTATGTTTTTGATAATGGCACATTCAAAATATATCTCCCACTATTTTATTCAAATTAATAGCCCTCACCATTAATTCGGAATTATTTCTTTTAAATACTTCTAGTGAGCCAAGATCCATATTTCATTATGCCCTAAGTTAGCTTTGGCTAGTCACTTAAAACATAATTATTTAGGTAGACAACACTTTGCCAATTATATCATATATAACTCTTGGATAGTTTGTCGAACAACATTTGTTCAAGCTCAACTAGTGAACTTATACAAACTCTATGCCTCTAAACCCACAATCCTATTGTGATAGCCTAGTTAAGTCAAGCCCAATTTTAACAATTTGGATATCACAATTATCCTATCGTACCATGCCAAGATAAATGGGGTACTTTGCTTTGGCAAACCTACATCCATCGATCAAGGCCTTGATGAGTGTTAATCATTGGAAGGCATCTGTTTTAGACTTAATGATTTTATGAGGGATTTTATTAATTAAATTAGATCTCACCAACTATAACTTTTAAGCATGCACATTTATTCATTATATCATATATAAGCATAATTAAAGTGCAGAAATTTAAATGTGACACAGTTATGGCCAAATCCTATGCCAATCTTTCCAAGCTAATGAAAAAATTGAAGGTCAGTTTAGTGTGGTAATTGATCTTCAAACTTCGCAGCTTTCTTGAAACTCCGTTTGCATGCATCCTTTTCATATCTCCATCTTCTGTTGGTCATCTTTATAGATTACATAATAAAGAAACCTATACTAAAATATTCTATGTTGTACATTACATTATAGAAAGAAACCTCGAGTTACATTCGAGGGGAGTAAGATGAGAAGAGAATATTACATCCAGATATAAGAGAAGGCACGACATGCAAGCCATATTTCAAATTAAGCTCAAAGTAAGCCTATCGGAGACTAAGCTCAAATTAAGCCGTATTTCAAATTAAGCTCAAATCTATATTGTGTAATTTTTCTCTATCAGAGACTAAGCTCAAATTAAGCCTATCGGAGACTAATCCCATTAGCTCGTCGAAGACTAATTATTAAGCCTGTCGGAGACTAAAGATGATGTCATCAGAGACTAACATTTAGCCTGTCGGAGACTAAAGATGATGTCATCAAAGACTAACATTTAGCCTGTCGGAGACTAAAGATGACATCATCAGAGACTAACATTTAGCCTGTCGGGGACTAAAGATGACA
>CM025786.1:40204447-40236057 GCA_014636745.2 Centella asiatica
ACATCATCAGAGACTAACATTTAGCCTGTCGGGGACTAAAGATGACATCATCAGAGACTAACATTTAGCCTGTCGGGGACTAAAGATGACGTCATCAGAGACTAACATTTAGCCTGTCGGAGACTAATGCTGACGTCATCAGAGACTAACATTTAGCCTGTCGGAGACTAAAGATGACGTCATCACAGATTAAGAATTCCTTCATCAGAGACTAAGTATTCCTTCATCAGAGACTAAGACTGACGTCATCAGAGACTACAATTAGCCTGTCGGAGACTAAAGATGACGTCATCAGAGACTAAGAATTCCTTCATCAGAGACTAAGTATTCCTTCATCAGAGACTAAGAATTCCTTCATCAGAGACTAAGAATTCTCATATAAGAAATTCTAAAACAATTCCAGAATCCTAAACATATCCTATATGTCCAGTATCGTATAACCCATCATCATCTCGACATCCCATCGCCAATCTTACATATCAAATATGCAGAATACCCAATAAGCATGTATCAAATATGATCAGAATACGTAATTCCAGAATATCCATACATGCAGAATATCATATATATTCAACATAAAATTCGGTAAACTTGTATTAACTTCATATATCAAATATATTGAATACAATTAAACACAAAAATCCATATTAACCTCTCGCATATAGCTCTGATACCACTGTTGGGTTTCGTAGAATAAAATGCAACGGAAAAATACGATTTAAAATAAAACAAAAAAAAAACGAAACCTAAACCCGAGGATCTATGCGAAACAATTTAATACAGATAGTTTAAGATTTTACCGATTAATTGTGCGCATCTGAAGCTTTGGTGAAGGTGTTGATCGTCTCCAAAGACTTTAATGCAATACAACAGAACTACGTCTCTACTGTATCCACACAAACACCCACGAATCGTCTTACGATCCGAACAAGAAGAGTTACAGTACTAGCTATATGATTTGTATCTCTTATCTCTTTTAACCCTAGTCTCTCTCTTATGAGCGGCTATGTAAAACGTTGGTTTTGAGAGAATAGCTGATATATCATATATATAGCCTTTCATAGAGTAATTCCAAAACCTAATCTAATTAGGAGACTTAAAATCCGAATTTTATATTTATTAGATATATATATATTTAATCAAGTCTCACTTAATTAATATATATATGCACAAATAAATATATATATTCGTATTTCCTTCCAAAGGACTCTATTTCATACAGATTACATATATTAATATGTATATGTATATAATTTAAAGCCATGATTTAATTAAATCAATCTTATTGATATATTAAAATCATTGACATTTAAATTATATCTCCTTGACGAATGTTCTTTGTGTGTGACCCTGTAGGTTATTATTACGTTGGCAATAATTTTAAATCATATTATAAAATTATAAACAGTGAGCGGCATCTAGTAATACATCACTGTTACCCAAGTAATAATAAAGTCATAGATTCGACGTTACTTTTCGTGATCAATGTTTCAATGTAACTTAATCCTTTTAACTATGATATCTAAGATTAAATTCAAGACATGGATGAGTCATCCTCTTCAGAATTTAATCTTAGTTTTCTTGATCAATGAGTAAACCATATGAAACAAATCTCTATTTGAGCATGGTAATGCATTTTATAGTTTCACTCAATCAAGAGGCCTATAGATATCACCCCTAATTTATAGGAGGGTTAAATTCCATCTACATCATTCCCATTTCTCACATAACTCATTATGCATCCAACAATCACCTTTATCGTCCACCCGGTTAAAGGTGACTTTTGATAATGTCAAAACGCATAACTCCTTATGTAGAAATGTCATGACTTCAGGTCGAAGGACCATTACATCATTGTCACTATGAGAATTACTTATGACACATAGCATAACGCTCCATGTAGAATTCTCATGGTGGGTCTGTCCAGTACTATGTTCTTTAACATGTACCTATGTATCAATTTATATATCTCGTATATATTTATGACCAATGAGATATGGCCATCAGTTAATCACATACTAGTCTCGATGTATTATTGTTGTCCCGCTGATAATGATACTTGACTAGGGACATTTAAGAATAATGATACATTACATACTTATATGATCTCATATTCAAGTCACATACTTGAAACCATATAATTAGTATCATTCTTCTAAGGACATTTATTATGTTAACATTTATATAACGCAGTAAATAAAACATAATAAAAGAAATTATCATTTAACCAAAACCATATCATAAATATAGTGTCACAATCATTACATAATTGGCCACTAGGGCATACACTCTAACAGTCACAACCATCTACTGACGGCAAGCCCTGATGTGAACTTGATTAGTGCTTCTGGATCCCCTGATGACAAGTCTTGTCAAAGCCTGGATCAGTGCTTCAAACTTCACTTAAGTCTACTAAGTGCTTCCAAATCCCCTGGTGTTATGACTCATGACATACACTGATGACTTCCACTGATGTAGTGCTAAGTATTCCCCCTGACGGGTTAGCCTGACATTGTCATACCCTGATGTTCTCCCCTAACAGGTTGACATGTCTTGGTCATGCCTTGACGCGTTCCCCCTGATGAGTTTGGCTTGCCATTGCTATACCCTAACGGGTTGGTCTGCCTTTGTCATCCTCTGATGGGTTCCCCTGACGGATTCCCTTGATGATTTTAATCACTAAAGCTTTGTTGAATTCATTTGAAATGTCTAATGTGCGGAATACTTTAAATGACTTTGAGTAACAATAGGCATTCCTCTTTACTGCCAAGTCCTTTAGAAGTTCCATTTAATGACTTGTCTTGTGAAGTGCATTTCATCCCCTGATGACTAATTTTATCATTAGTGGATGCAAAACTTGTGTAGATATATTATGGTTTATAAAATACATTAAGTATTTACTGATGCACAATTTATTCTCTAAACATCATCATCATTATTTAACTCTAACAGCTAACCAGCACAATATTAATATCATGATCAATATAAAACCTTATCTATTGCAAATCTTGAGCAACATAAGGTTCCGTAGCTGTCTCCCAAATTTTCCATGGTTGCAAAACAACAACCTTCTTGTAAATTTCTGAACTTAATGTTGGTCCATGCAAAGTATATCCATGAAACAATGCAACAGTAGTCACAACATTCTTCTTAGGCTCATCTGGTTTTTCAAGGAATTCACTCAAAGTACTTATTGATGAAGATGGTATAGTAGATGAAAATTCCTCAGGTGGAATAACTTCAAATCTAGTACACACCTGATTAAGGTTTCAACAGCATCAACACGAGCCAGGTCAACGTCTGAAGGATCTGAATTTACTTCTAAAACTCTCCTAACAAGTAGTTGTGAACCACGTGTCTCAAGTTCTTCATCAGAGTCAACTTCAAACTCCTCATCATCCTTCGTGCACACCCCTTGCTCCCCTTCTTCAGCTGTTTCTATCTCATTGGAAGTATAGGCTGCCTCAATTTCTTCAATGTCATGCAAGGTCATGAGTCTATTGCTTGGACATTCTCGCTGCATGTGGCCATATCCTTTACACTTGAAGAAAATTTTCCTATCTCCTGAAGTTAAGGGTGCAGATTTCTTCTCCTTACCCTCATTGAGCTTGTCAAATCTTGGAGTGACCTTAGCAACGGGTTGTGTTCCTTTCTGCTCCCCAGGTCTCTCCTGTTCAAAACTACAGATGCTGGGCTTTTCATGTCTGAGTCCTTGAGCTTTAACATGTTTCTCCTCTCGCATCGACACTTTACAAATTTCTTCAAAAGACCAATAAGGTTACAGTTCAACCCTTTCTGCAATATTATTGTTCAGCCCTGTTAAGAACCGAGCAATCTTGTGTTCTGCCCTTTCTTTGATATCACACATCATGGTGAGTTTCTCAAACTCCACTGTGTACTCTTCCACTGACAGTGCCCCTTGTTTGAAACTTTGTAATTTCAAGAACAGGTCTTGTACATAGTCTGTGGATAGGAAACGTTTCTTCATTCTACTCTTCAAAGCATCCCAAGACCCAATCCACCTTGCCTTCTCTTCTCCTTTTGCTCTTCAAGTTTTCATACCATAGGTTAGCATAACTTGTAAACTTCAACACAGCCACTTTCAATTTCTTGTGATCATCATAGTCTTTGTATTCAAAGACTCTCTCAATTCTATGTAACCACTCCAAGAAATTTTCAGGCTTTATGCTGCCATCGAAGTCTGGAATATCTAACCTTAGACCCTTGTTGTCGTCAGCATTGTCTCTCTGCCTCCTAGGTACTGGTCTGGCCACTTCTTCTCCTTCTGAATCTGAAGTGCGAGCAGATTTTGTACTTCGGTTTGGACTTGTGGAAGGGTTTCTCTTACCCAACTTGGCAAGAATCTCGTTCATCTTCTCTGTTAGGTCGTTGATTTGTTTATCACGACGTAAATTTTGGCCTTGCTCCATGGTAAGTCCCCGTGGAATTTGTTCTTCTTCTCCAGTCATTAATGTTGTAGATTGTAGAATAATGCAAGAACAACTCGTCCACCAAAGCTCTGATACCAAGATGATGTATTTGATCTGGGAGGATCAAACACAGGTTGTGGAAAATAACTTTAGCACAATTCCGTAAAGAAATTAATTACCAGGAAATCAACACTAAAGGATCAATATGTTTAGTTTGCTTAAAGAATTTAATTAGCCACAAGCTAAAACAAATCAGTTGTGAAAGTATAAAGGAATTAACCACCAACTTTCGGATAAACGTAACTAAAATTCACACAATTTTTATTAATCAAAGTCTGTCTTCAACGTACAACATAAGCAGCTATTTTTAAGCTGTTATAAAACCTTAATTCTACTTTGGAAAGAATTCTACAATGGAATGAAAATGTAATCCAGCTATGGAAAGAATTGTACAACGGAAAGAAATCTAATCTGAAAAAGAATCTAATTAAACAAGGAAAGAATGTAAACAAACCTATTACAATTAGAAAACTAATAAAAATAATTTAACAAAATGCAATCGAGGAAATAGTCCCTGATAGGTTAAACGAAATTAGTCTTCGACAGGCTTAATTTGTACTTAATCTCCGATAGTACAAATTATCCCCTGACAAGCTTAGTCTCCGATGACCATTTTATCCCCTGACGCGCGTAGTCTCTGACGACCATTTATTCCCTAACGCGCGTAGTCTTTGACGACCATTTATTCCTTGACGCGTGAAGGAACATCCTCTGATGCGAGGCTCGACATGTGCAGAAATATCCCCTGACGTCTGTTTCTCGGCCACAACAGCTTTACTTCAACAAACTTACGTTACTAAAACAAAGAGATGTGCGCAAAGCTTTTCTCAGGTGTCCCATCTCTCGGTTTCGTGTGGACAACACGAATACGCTGGATTAGGTGCCCTAGCCGATCAAAAGTTTGATTTGATGAAATCCTTCGAAGACAGACTATTCAGCCCGAACAACAAAAAAAAAAAAGAACAAACTGCGCAGAGAGCTTACAAAACTAGAATCTAACTAAAAACTGATTACAAGTTAATTAACTCTAAATAATCCAATGGATCATAAGGCATATCTCAATGACTCTATTTTTTTCTTTGCCTTCTAAGGCAGTACTTTTTTCCTCTCCTTTTGCCAAAGTTCTCTCAGGGGTTTGACTTTGCCTCTCTTCGCTAGATATTCTCATAGTCTCACTCAAAATTGTCCTAGAAGGGTTCCTATGGGCTGTGAGATCAGCAACTGTGGCTAGTTCAAGCAAAGTATGTGCATCAACTGGGTCCACAGAGGTGATGGAAGTAGGAGTAGTAGTCAATTGTGTATGTACAATTGAAGAAGTGAATGTGTTTATTGAGGTTGTTTGTACATTAGGGGGAATATAAATACTTATTGCAGTAGTATGTACAGGTGTATGTATGTCCCCTGATTGATCAACAGTGATTGAATCGATTAAAAAGGAATCAATCATTTTAGAGTCTTGATTATCAATCACTGTGTCATTGAGTGTTAGCTCCTCTAAGAAGTGAGAGATTGGAGAATTTGATTTCATGACACTTAGAGTGTGTGTCATGATATCTGAATAAATTTGAGGTATTGAAAAAGAAGGGAGAGGAGTAGAAGGGAGTGTTGGTTGGATCATCGAGTGAGGAGGTGATCCATCAAAAGAAGAAGTTGTGTGTGCACTCACTGTGTTAGTTATCTGCAAGTGGCTCTTAGAGACCCTGATGTTAATTTTATCAGGGGCTATGGTCAGTGTTTGTATCTCACTCAACTGTGTCCCTAGTTGGTAACTATTTTCAATGAAAACTCCCATGTCATCAGCAACAAAGTTAGACAAAGATGAGCAAGGCAAATCTGTAGATATAATAAGCTATCGAGGTATGATTGGATCCTTGCTTTACTTAACTGCAAGTAGACTTGACATTATGTTTGCTACATGTATTTGTGCACGTTTTCAATCTAACCCCAAGGAATCACATTTAGCTTCTGTTAAGAGAATTTTTAGATATCTTAGAGGAACTCCTAACTTAGGAATATGGTATCCAAAAGATTCTAACTTCAACCTTGCTGGATACTCAGATACTGACTTTGTTGGGTGTAAAATTGATCAAAAAAGCACTAGTGGTACATGTCAATTTCTAGGAGGAAGACTTGTCTCATGGTTTAGCAAGAAGTAAAACTCTGTATCAACATCCACTACTAAAGCTGAGTACATATCAGCAGGAAGTTGCGTTGCACAAATTCTGTGGATGAAGAATCAACTAGCTGACTATGGGTTTGATTTCAAGTGTATCCCTATATTCTGTGATAATACTAGTGCTGTAGCCATTGCTTATAATCCTATTTTACACTCTAGGACTAAACATATAGATATAAGGCATCATTTTATTAGGGATCATCTATAGCAAGGAACGATAGAGATAGACTATATTCTTACTGAAAATCAATTAGCAGACGTTTTCACAAAACCCTTGGATGAAAACTGTTTTAACAAATTAATAAGTGAATTAGGCATGCTAAATTTAGAGTAAAATTTAGAGTAAGATTCTGTTGTACTAACATTTTGTTTGCTTAAGCAAGGACTTATATTCTTAGCAATATGATAAACTTCTTGCTCAGGTGAAGAAAAAGATCCTGCTTATAGCTAAGCAGTCTCTTTAATCCTGCTATGTCAACTCGTTATGTCCTGCTGAAATCTAACAAGATCCTGCTGAATGACAGTCTGCTGATACAAGTTGCCTGCTGACATTGAGCAGCATTCATCAATGCTACTGTCTTAATCAATGTCGACCCTGCTGCAAATTTCACAAAAAGGGGAGCATCCTCGATAAAAGTGCCATTTTAGAAACTAAGTCAAAGACCTTGCTTATACCATAAGCAAAGGATGTTCTTGCTGCTTACAAGTTAAATCTCCCTGCTCATCTGACCCTCAGTGGCAACAGAGATCAACAAGGATAGCAGTTCCTACTGTCTACATATATTTTGCTGAGATTTACATCAATACTATTCACCACCAAAGACTTACAATCATCCTGTTGTCATCTCATGACTTGTCAATTTTTCTTTGGTCTCTTCCAGTTTTACTGTCGTAAAAATAGACCATCATTATATCAACCATTTATTTTCTCTCTCCACATTTAATGCAACTCTGCCCCATGACCTATTTACAGCTGTTGTCATTTCGGTAATAAATTCTGACCACTGCTCACGAATTTTTCTCCCACCAACTCTTCCACTACTTATCTCAGTAACGGCTCTAAACCTCTTCAACTTCTTTTCACCCCCCATATAAACTCATTCACCCTTCTCATTTTTTTTACCTTCATTTGCTCTGACTTCTCTCGAAAAACATACTTTCTCTCTTTAAAACTTATGTCGAAAACCAACGTTCTTCAACCCTTAAACCACCACTTTTTCTGTCGAAACACAACAAGAATGACAAATTGGTTTAAAAAGATTGAATCCGAGTTTATCATTGACTTAGATTCATTTACTGAGGATCAACAAGATACTGATATACTCGACATTATAAGGCTGCTGAGAAACAGTGGCATCAGATATGTGGTCTCTACTGATAGCCCCATCTATGAAGAGATTCTAAGGGAATTCTGCCAAAGTGTGCAAGTTTGAAACAACAACATTAGTGGCTATGTCAATAGACAACAAGTCCTTATCACAGCAACAAGTATCAGGGACACACTCCACATGACAAGTGAGGGTTTGCTGCCCCCATCCACACTGGTTCCTACTGTGTTGACAGACCTTAGATATGTCAAAAATCACAGTACGAAGAAAAGGAAGGACTTCTCAAAGAAATAGGACTTTCTTATGGATATCCTACATAAGACCTTGCTGTGTAAGTTCACCTCTCAAGATGAGGCATCAGCAAGGGTCATTTCCCAGGTATCAGGTCAATCAAAAACCTACCGCAAGTGTACGGGTCAAGTACTATAGGTCAAAGTGAGCAAGGTATCGTTCCCACGAGGAAAGGTAGTCAAGTACCAAATTAAGAAACTCCTAATATTATCTAGACAATCTAATAATGGTTGTTTTAAGGTGACTTAATATAAAAATTATTATTAAAATTGAGCAAACACGAGCAATAGATAACAAGAAAATATATATGGATTAAGGTTCTAGGATTAGGAATTCGTTAATTGACTTACTCCAATGGAAATAAACTAATTTCAGGGTTGTGAATCAACTAATTACAATGGTCGAATTTTCGAATGTATATAATTTCCTCTCTCAAGGTAAACTACGCATGTCTATAAAAACGTTATGTCTACTTCCATGATCACAATAGTTGATATAAACTCATTAAAAACAATGAAATTCACAATTACATAAAACCACTTCAAGTGTATAACTATCTCTAAAATTATACTACAAGAAGTTTGATAATCCTACGAACAAGTATTGAACTTCCACTTTCGCTCCATCATTCAATACCTTGAATATGTAACTACTTGGCCAGAATAATCACAAGAGTAATAACAAGACTATCAAATTGTAACAAGATAAACTCAACCCATTCAATCAAATTACTCCATTGAAATAAAATCAAAAGACTACATCCTTGTCCTAGAATAAGAGAAATTAGCCAAACATAATATTGAAAACAACCTCAAAATCAATTGTATAAAATCTGAAAATCGTCATCTAAATAAGAATAACAACTTAAAGATTAATAGCAAGAGATTGGAATAGAAAAACCAAATTAGAAGAGCGTAGTTTTCTGCAGCCCTTTCTTGCTGCAGCAGCCTCCCTCAAAAACTGCCCGTGGACTGCTCTCCTTTCTTTCTTTCTATGGCTGCAGCCCCTTTTTCCTGCATTTCTTTCACTGTAGTGGCTGCTCTCGCTCTTCCGTTTCTGCGCCTCCCCTTCTCTAGGTCTCCTCTTCTGCTGTGTTGTGTTCCTCCTCTGCTGCCCCTTTTCTAGGTCAGCAGCCTTCTCCTCCAAAGAACCCAGTAGTCTCCTCCTGCTGCGTTATTTTCCCTTCTTATTACCAGGTCTGCAGCTCCCACGAAAAAACACAAGTGGAATCCCCTTGTCTTAGCTGGGCTTGCATTGTTTTATTTGGTGCAGCACATGGGCCAAGCCCAATGATTTATACTTGACAATTAATGTTGTTTCAATAGATCAGATTTCAGCTGTAGTTTTGTTGCCCAATTTCAGCATAAGAAGTGGCTGAATCGTAGCTTGGTGGATAAATAAAAGTTATAGCCCTTCGTTCAAGCTTTCCAACGCCTATTTAACCGCAACAAATGGAGCTCTAGAGAGAAAGTTATGGGCAAAATATCGAACCTTGCCCAAATCCAACGGGTTTGGACTTTTGTATCTAAAAATAATGATTTTTCTCCGTCTTTTCCTTTATATGAGCATAACTCATAAAACCTACAATAATCAGACAAAAAGTGTGTTTAACCCATAAAAATATTGCCAAAATATTAATAATCAGAGAGTATAAAATATATAAAATAACACTTATCAGTATCCCTGCTGAAGTCTGAGCAGGAAGTAAATTGGGCCCAGATTTTCTTCGATCTGCTAAAAGAATTTTTCTCCAGCAAGAATAAAATCAAGATCAGACACGGACGAACACTATCCCTGCTGCTCAAGGGTATCCTTGGAGACAACTTCCCAACAGGGACCAGATCGAAGAAGCTGCCTAAAAGCAAGATAATCACCCCCTCCATCTTGCTAAATTATGAAAGAAACCCTGTTGCACTAGCAAGGGTTGCAGCAGAAAGGAGGATGAAGAAGGCAGCAGAATATGCCAATGTTCCTGCTGAACGAACATCTGCTACTACCACAGTTGCTGCCGTCCAACCCAGTAGGAAGAGGAGAGTTGCCACACAAATCCAACGGCCCAAAAAGAAATCCAAGGCAGTCCCTGCTGATCCTGAGTTTGACCCTTCCACCCTCAATTTCGAGGAGAGAGAGGTGTACGATTTCTATATGGAATTGTACGATGAAGATGCTACTGCTCAGACAATTACTGCTGGAGGTTCGGATGTTGAACCTCCAACTGACGATGAGCAGGAACCAGACCAGCAAGGTATACCCTTTGTTGTCCCCATCACCACTGTTCCTGCTGATGATGAGCTGTTCAGGGAGATTGACGAGTACCATCCTGCTGACTCCTCATCAATGGTTCCTGCTGATACGAAGAAGAGTTCTTCTAATGAACTCTTTAGAGAAATCGATGTTATCTCTGGGGTGATCATTGTTGCTAATCAACCTACCCCAACTGCTGAACTATCAGCAGCAAGTGATGCTGCTGCCACTGAATTGGTTAGCAATACTGAAGTTCTGGAACTTACTGACACACCTAATAGTGTCACTAGTCCAGAAACCAAGGATGATGTTGCTGACCTTGAAATCACTGGAGAATTGCAGCACACCAACTTACGTCTTGCTGATCAGATCAAACCAGAACCCATCTCAGAAGAACTCTCCAATGATCAAATAGCAGAGACTCCTGCCCTAACCAAACCCCCTGCTGCTAGACGCCTTGTGCTGCCTCCCTTTGCTATTAAAGAAGTACAACCAAAGAAAAAGCACATTGCTGTGAAGGGTAAGGGAAAAGCGAAGATGGCAGAGCCAACCAGTAGCGACTCTGAAAGCTCTGATGAGGTTCCTGCTAAGAGGAGAATGGAACAATAATCTGAGGAACTCATCAGAGCCCTGCTGATTCAAGATGCAAAGGAAGCTGGCCTGGATCCCAAGGCATACCTTGCTGAACAAATCCAAGAAGGCCCAAATCATTTCTCACCAGCAAGGGTATCTGCTGAGGGGGAGCCAAATGATGACGTTGCTAAAGAAACTGTAGAAGTCGACATCCTTCCTGTTGATGAGGAGTCTGCTGTTGAGGAGGATCACGAAGAAGCAGAGGCGGAGAAAATGGCCAAGGTACATGCTGCTGCCATCAAGATGGTCAAACGAGATCTTATTGAAGACCACAGCATGGAGCTTGAAAATGACTATTGCCTACTGGATCTTAGTCCTGACCTCACAGTAAGGCATTACCGGGGGATCCTGCTGAAGCGACTGAAGGAACTTGGCTTTCATGCACCAGTCCGACATTCTTCCTTCTACGAACGTGCTGAAAAAGAGATTGTTTTATATGAACACTTCGAGAAGATGATGCTTGCTGAAAAGACCAAGGACTTCTCTACTGAAAACATTAGTAGCATCTACGGTACCTCACGATGCCAACTTGAGGAAGAGATCATCCATTCTGAAGTTTCAGCAGGGAGCAGAAGACTTTGACTGGGTCTCACTGATGATTTCTTTTCCTACATGCTTCCTGCTGACTTCATTTTATTCCTACACCACCTCCATGCCTACTGGAGCGGAATGGGCATGCGTGCCATTTCAGATTCATTCAGAAGGGTGCCAAACTTCACTGTGCTCATTGAAAATCCTTGGAGGGCGGCCTGGAATATGATCAACTCCATTCCTGCTGCCGAGGACACTGCCGCTGCCTTTGCCAAACGACTCATAATGGACATGCGCAAACATAAATTCCCAATCATACCTGCTGCTGACATTCCTGCTGTTGATGGATATCTTCCTCTTGCTGATCGCTCTTTGGAAAATCCTTCATGTGCACACCACCAAGTATACATCCGCTCACACTCTACTATTCCAGTCAGACTCGAAGACTCCCATCCTTCCAAGGCTCCTCCTACTGCCTCCAAGAAATCAAAGTCGACTCATTCGCATTCCTCCAAGTCAATAAAGAAGAAGCTTGCTGAACTTGATTCTAAAATGGATAAAGTTTTAGCAAGTCTCAATGCCCAGCTTGCTGAGTCTGCACAGAGCTCCAAGGCAGCTCTTACTTCCTCAGAGATTGAAGACCGAATTAACAAGTTGGAATGCAAGCAAGATCAGATCTTACTAACTCTCAACAAGCTGATTGACTTTCTCCCTCTGGTGGCTGATGATATCAAAAAGGGGGAGAGAGATCATGATGCAGCACAACAACAAGATCAAGCCACTCTGACTCCTGCTCCTACTCCTATCCCAACTCCTGCTGTGAGTCCTACTGTTGTGGCCAGAAGAAGAGTCCCCAAGCACATCCCTGACTCTGCTGTACAAATTCTTAATCCTTCTCCATACATGAGACTGCAGAAGGCTCTTAAAGAAGTGGATGTTACGACAAAGAAGTCGGGCCCTGCTGAAAGTCTCAAGCTGCTTGCAAGCATCAAAGATTATGAATCCAAAATCAAGTAGTACGAGCTGGAAATGAAAAGACTAAGGGACCAACAGAATGAGAGGGAGTACAATCGCAAGAAAAAAAGGATGGAGAGGAGGACGCAAGAAAAGGAAGCTATTAGAAGAGAGAGGGAGGAGGCCGAGGAAAGGAGGAGACTAGAGTTGCTGAGCTTTGGAGAAGAAGAACAACAAGGATTAGAAGGATCTACCAACAGTGAAGGGAAGCAAGAATAGTTTTAAACTTTTTCATTATATTTCATTTTGTTTCATTTACATTTACTCATGTACTTCATATTTTTTTTAATGAAATGAAATGAATTTTTGTTGCTTGTTGTGGTGATAAAAATAACTCGTTTTGACATCATGAATTAGGGGGAGATTGTTGATGCACCCCTGCTTATATTACTGCTACTTAAAGATTTACATTTATTTAATATAAGAATTGATGATGTAATATAGTCCTTGCTTATATGATGTAAAAGGACTTAGAAAAATATCCAACTTGTTAGGTGGATATATTCTGCTAGTTAAACAAGGATTTTGATCACTAATGAAGACTCTGGTCATCAATCAAGAAGGATGCTGAAGATGTAAAGAAAGCTTCAAGGTCAGTCCTACTTAGAATGGAAATAAGTAAGAACTAATATAGCAAGATCTCCCACCTTGACTTGAGCAAGTTTGTCAGAAAAGGACTATCTTCTATCTTGCTTAGTCAACTCCTAGAAGGCTTTTTCAAAAAGCACTAGAAGACAAAATAACGACCATCTTTTTGAACTAAGCAAGAAACAGCTGGAAAAGTACAAGTCACTGTCAAGCAGTACAACTCCCAACGGATCTATTTCAAAATTCTGAACGGATAGATTTTTGTAGTATAAATACGAGTCATAAATTTCATTTATGAGAACTGAACAACCAAGAATTGCTCTGACAATCTGACACTAAAAGAACTCAACAAGACACAAAAGCTTGAACAAGTGCTCTCTAATCTGCTGACAAGGAGCTTACTGCTTAGAGATAGTAAGCAAGAAACAACATCTTCTATTAGTCTGTGTGACTACTTGGTCTAAGTGACCTACTGTAATTTTGGACTAAGTGTCATGCTGCTTATTATTTTGTGTGAACATTTTAGTAAGTGTCTTCTCAAGTAAAAAGAAGAAGAGTGGAGTAGGCTTTGACCGAACCACTTTAAAAATTCCCCTGCTTATTTATCTTTGCTACTTATCTTTTACACTGCTCATTTCCTTTATCCTTGCTTTGCCCAGTCTCTGCTAAAGTCATTTAGGAAAGACTTACTAACATTGCTCCCTTAAGCCATTGGTCTAAAAACTAAGAGGTTCTTTGCTATAAATTCCGCTGCTAACTCTTTTCAAAATGTAAGAAAGTTTTTCCTTAAGCAAGAAGTGTCTTAAATCTGTAAAGTTTATAAGCGAGACTTAAATTTTGAAAAACACTATTCAACCCCCTTCTAGTATTTTTTTCCTTTAGGTCCTAACAAATTGAATTTGATTGTGTGTCAAAGGATCGAGACAAGTATATTCTCAGTCTTATGCTTATTTCAGTTAAGTGCATGATCAATTGATTCGACATGCGTACTAGGTTATGACTTTTATGTTTAAATTTCCTTGTGAATCAGAATGCTATACTTTAATTTTCGCTAGCATGATATGAATGAAAGTGCAAGGATATAACGGAGCTTTGATTTATCAGTTATTTTTCAATTTTATATCTATGCAACAAATGAGAATGATATGTCCCTTAAATGGATTATGCCACATGGTTGGCTAGAGAAAAGGAAAGGTACTGATTTGTTCTTCACCTGACCTAGAGGAATTTTAAGTGACTACGTATGTTCACACAAGGAGGGATCATGCGGTCACAGTTAGGCCAGCTGTGTACTGTATGGTTGGCAGATCCAACGGGTTTAGCCCCGATGGATATTTTGAGAAAGTTGTACACAGGTGAATACTTGCCTTTCTTCAAGGAGGATTACACGTTGTTTAACATCAGTAATCCTAAAGATTCTTCAAAGATTTCCGAGGCATTAGTATTGTTCCACTGAACCTCTCAACAGAATTGAATCCCTAGTAACATTCCAGTTTTGCTTCCCCAAATTGTTTATATACTTGTTGGGCATAAATCGCTCATTCTTGTTGAATTTTAATGTCTTGCAGGGCAGGGTATAAAGGCTAAACCCTCTGACAAGGGGAAGACAAAGATGATCGGCTACTGAGTTTGGCTAACCCTTTTGAGTGCCAATAAGGAAGGAAGAAAGGAAGATGTTCTGAAGAGTGATGTTTTGTATTATTATATAGAGATAGAATAGCTTCCGCTGAGAATGTAATATTTTGGGTTGTAATAACTCTTTACTAATTCCTTTTATTAGAATTTATGCTATGAATGGATGTGAAGCTATTTTTCCTTCTTTTGACGAGGCCCTAGTCCAATAAGGGATTTTGGGGTCGTCACAGTAGATGTTGATATTGAATGCTACTTTTTGCTGAACCAGGATACAAGCCTTCCTCCTTGAAATTGACAACTTCTTGTTGTACTCTTTCTGTCAGGGACTTTATACCTTGCACAAAGACATGTTGCAAACATTATGTCTGGCCTACTTGCTGTTAGATACAGCAAAGACCCAATCATTCCCCTATAAGTCTTTAGATTAATTTTCTTTCCATTCTTATCAAGGTCAGTCTTGGTTGTTGTGGCCATAGGTGACTTTGCTACTTTTGAGTCCTCCATGTTAAATTTCTTGAGAAGTTCTTTGACATACTTTGTCTGATGAATGTAAATCTCATCAATGACCTGTTTGATCTGCAGCCCCAAGAAATAAGACAATTCACCCATCAAACTCATTTCATACTTGCTTTTTTTTTTTTTTTTTTTTTTTTTTGCTAAATTGCGAAATTATATAAAAGGAAAAAAAAGATACAAAATTAACGAGAGGCATCCCCCTCGACCTACTAGCACATCTCGCTAGCTAGGGATACAACCCAAAACAATGAGCATAAAGCAAACCATAACACAAAGTAGTGAAGTCAGCAGATGCTTGAATGAGCAAAGCAGCAGATCCCCTAAAGCAAACAGACCGAACCACAGGCCGGCAACCCCTGAAGGACCTGAACTGCACCGAACCCAGCAGCCCCTGATGGAACTGAACTGTCATTCCACTGATGGAACTGCACTGATGGAGTTGTCATTCCCCTAAGGACCTGCACTGTCCAACATCCCCTGATGGAAACTGCACTGACAGCAGCCCTTGATGAAACTGCACTGACATCAGCCCTTGAAATGACTGCACTGGCCAACTCGCCCAAACTATCATTCCCCTAATGGTATGCAACAACCCACAAGAAGCATACAACCAGCCCATAGCAGCAGAATACAGCAGCATATAACAGCAACAAAGAACTGCTGCATACAACAACTGCATATAACCAGCAAACCAACAACAGCATTCAAGAGCAACTAGCAGCATTGTAGCATACAACTAACAAGCTTACAAACTTCTCCTAAATTTTACATGAGAGACCAGCCTACTTTTGATAATAAAGAGTATTTCAGCGATAAGGGCCAACGGGTTTCTACCCGCTTTACCATGCATCCTGCCATTTCTTTTGGACCAAATGTGGTATACAATATTGTTGAAACTGAACCAAATCAGCTGATTCCTGAAGGAATTTGAGTTAAAGAACTAATATTGTGTAGGAGATCAGACCAGTTAAAATTGGAACCAAACCAACCAGCTTTTCGGAGAATGGCATAAGCTATTTTAAGAGAGTATGAGCATTGGAAAAATAAGTGATCAAACGATTCAGGTCCAGAGTTACACAACACACAGAGATTTGTGATATTCAAGCCAAAATTGATCAGTTTGTCCATAGTCCACAGACTTTTATGACAGCACAACCAATTAATGAAGGAGTAGCGAGGAACGGTAAGTTTGTTCCAAATTACTCGATTCCAAGCAATTTTCTGATTCCTGGTGCGAATATCCGACCAAATACATTTGACTTTTGATAAAGAAATAGGAATATTACCCCAGTGCACACAATCCTGATTCAAGGAGTTTAAAGGTGTAAGGTAATTAAAAGTGCTCCTCCAATTGATGATAATATGGTGATTGGAAATTGGGAGTCTCCAAGAGTCATTGAGAATGATGTCAGCAACCACAGCTTCCCTCCCAAGACTTGCTTTGCATGAGCTTTGCATGAGCTTGGAGAAATTTTCACACAATCTAGTGTCTGTGGATCCAAAGATGATATCATCAACATATATTTGAACCAGGATCAGATGACCTTGGTGTTGTCTAAAGAACAATGTCTTGTCAATGATACCTCTTGTGAACTTGTTATCCACTAGAAACTTTGACAGTGTGTCATACCAAGCTCTAGGAGCTTGCTTCAATCCATAAAGTGCTTTTTCTAGTTTGTAGACATGATTTGGGAATTTTGAACTTCCAAACCCTGGTGGTTGTTGGACATACACCTCCTGTTCCAGTTTCCCATTGAGAAAGACAGTTTTCACATCCATTTGAAAAACTCTAAAGTTTGAATGTGTTGCATAGGCTAAAAATATTCTTATAGCCTCAAGTCTGACCACTGGTGCAAAAGTCTCATCAAAGTCAATCCCTTCCTCTTGAATATATCCTTTTGCAACTAGTCTTACTTTGTTTCTTATAACAATGCCAGCTTCATCCATCTTGTTTCTAAATACCCACTTAGTACCTATTGTAATTTTGTCTTTGGGTTTAGGCACTAGCTTCCATACTTGATTTCTTTCAAATTGATTCAGTTCTTCCTGCATAGCCATGATCCATTCTGCATCTTGAATGGCTTCTTCAAATTTCTTTGGCTCAAATTATGAAAGAAAGCAAGCATAAAGGCATTCATTAGTTGTTGCTTTTCTAGTTTGCACTCTCTGGTTTGGTTCACCAATGATTAAATCTGTCGTGTGACTCCTAGACCATTCGGACTTAGAAATGTATCTTGATAAACTTGCATGATCATCATATCCTCCCCCTAAGTCTGTGCAACCAGCTTCTGAGAAAACTTCCCCTGAGTTTATGCTTAAATCAGGGTTAAGGTTATCCCCTGATGGTGCATTCCCTGATGGATTATCCCCTGATGGAGTATTCTCTGACCTGTTGTCCATGAGGTTAACTCCATCTGTTGTAGGGGCTTTCATGTTGTTTGGATTGACATCAGGGATGGTTAAATTCTCCAATTATCTGCACTCATCAGCTTCATTCTCTTAATAATCAGAATCATCTTCATTTTCAAATTTGAGCTCTTTATGAAAACCAGGGTCTTCGAGTCCAGAAATTTCTTGATCATTAAAAACTACATGTATAGACTCCATCACCACCTGGAGTCTCTTGTTGTAAACCCTGTAGGCCTTAGATGTCAGGGAGTAACCTAGGAAAATAACTTCATCAGCCTTTGGATCAAATTTTCCTAAGTTCTCACCAAAGTTTCTTAACACAGAGCATTTGCATCCAAAAACACGTAGAAACTTGATGTTTGACTTTTTCCCTGTCATTAACTCATATGGAGTCTTGTTGTGAGCTTTGTTAATTAAGGACCTATTTTGAGTAAAGCAAGCAGTGGAAATTGCCTCAGCCCAAAAATAGGTATGCATCTTTGCCTGTGCTAACATTGTTCTAGCAGCTTCTATCAGAGTTCTATTTTTCCTTTCCACTGCACCATTCTGTTGAGGAGTCCTTGGAGTAGAAAATGTATGATTGATGCCTTTCTCCACACAAAATCCATCAACAACTCCATTCTTGAATTCAGTTCCATTGTTTGTTCTTAGAATTCTAACCACTGACCCTGACTCAGTTTCCACCTTCTTTATATGGCCAATGATTTGTTGAGGTACTTCAGTTGTAGTATTTTGTAACTTGACCCAAGTGTATCTGGTGTAGTCATCCACAATGACTAATGCAAATCTCTTCTTTGATACTAACATTATGTTGACATGACCAAAGAGATCCATGTGTAGCAATTGAATTGAATCTTTAATCATTATGGCTTCCTTGCTGACAAAGGATGATTTCCTTTGCTTCCATTGTTGGCATGTTGAACATAATTCTTCTTGAATAAATTCCACTTGAGGTAGTCCAGTTACCAATTCTCTCTTCACTAAATCATTGAGAGTTTTGAAGTTCAAGTGAGAGAGCTTCTTGTGCCACAGTCTACTCTCATCAGGGCTTGCTTTGCTATAGAAACATGATTTACCATTTACTGAGTTAAAGTTAGCAATATAGAGATCTCCTTTCTTTATCCCTGATAAGACCAGCTTCCCATCACTTTCATTTGAGATTAAGCATCGATCCCCTTTGAAAGAAATGAAGAATCCTTTGTCACATAGTTGACTTATGCTCAATAAATTGTGCTTTAACCCATCAACTAGTGTTACATTTTCAAATGAGACATCCTCATTTGCAACCTTGCCATAACCAAGAGTCAGCCCTTTGCTGTTGTTACCAAAAGATATTACTGGACTAACCTTCTCTTTGAACTCTATTAGCATGGATTTGTTTCCTGTCATGTGTCTTGAGCAGCCACTGTCTAGAAACCAGATTTGACTTCCTTTAACTTTTCCCTACACACAAATAACATTTAATTTGTTTTTGGTACCCAAGTAGATTTGGGTCCTCCGGGTTTAGTCACAGTTACTGATAATACAACTTTTTTATTATTATTTGACACTACAAAAAAAATGGGCTTTAGTGACGAAAATTTTAATGACGAACAAAATTCTAGTCACTAAAAGTAGCCTTTTGTGACTTAAATTTTTTTTGGTCACTAAATGTTAGTGAACAAACAAATTTAGTGACCAAAACAAGAAAGTGGTCACTAAATTTTCTTTAGTGACCGAATTTGGTGACCACATCTTTGTATCGTCAATAAATTTTTCTTTAGTGACTAGAGATGTTGGTCACTAAATTTTTTGGTGAAAAATTACATTTTCACTCTATATAATTTTATGATATAATAATATATAGCAATTTTGCTTACTTTATAATAACATATAATTTTATGATATATTATTTTTTTTGTTGTGTAATATTAGTGATAACATTTTTAATAAAAAAAAAGTACTATTTTTTTTATTATAACTCTCCATATTAAGCAATTTATTATCATTTCTCTTTTAACTTTATATTTATACTTTATATTATCATTTCCTTTTTTTACTTTATATTTTTTTACTATTTTTTTTACTTTATATTATTTTTTACTATTTTTTTTCAATAAACTTTAAAGAGGTATACACACTCTTCTTTTATTTTTATATTTATTATCATTTCTGATTATACCATTGTGTAGATCATAATTTTTAGTATCATTTTCATATATAGCACATGTTTATAGCATTTATGGTTTGAGAGTTATTGATTTTTAAAGTTTAATAAAAAAAAATCAAGAACAATTACTGTGACCCGAAAACCCGAAAGTTTTCCAATCGCGATTCATGCTTGATTGATTCATCTTTGTTCGAATTGATTAAACTAACTTGTTTATGCACTTCAATCGTTCGATTTCCCTCAATCAATTGCAAAAATGGCAAATCATATCTCGTTTCCTTGCTCGGCCGAAAATTTAAAACCCCGAATTGTTCATCTTGATTTTACGTGAGATTTAGTTGTTCAAACTTGCAATTGATTCTATGAATGAGTTCTTGGAAGTCAGGGGATTCATTTCCATACTTGGTTCCTTAAATATGGTTGTTTTTTCGAGGTTTTCAAGTTCGGCCGTTAATGGAGGATACACTGCCGGAGAAGAGCTACCGACAATGAGGTTCTATCATCCATTGCACTGAGTTTCAGGCGACGGCGTGAAGGGAAATGGGGTAATCGCATATGGTGATTGTCTCGGGGGTGCCTCTACCTCTTTTCGCGGTGTGTGCTTGCATGTACGGGGCTTCGAAGGTCGCTGCCGGCCGGAGATGGCGCCGACGCCGGCGACGCGATGCAGACATGATGAAGACCGGTCGGTCCGACCCGGATTTGACCCACTATAATTTTTTTTTTAGTTTTAGTGACCACTTTCCCTGTAGCAACTTAGTGACCGCGTACAAAATCGTGGTCACTAAAGCCTTTAGTGACGAGCTGGTGACGACTAATTTTTTCGTCACTAAAGGTCTTTAGTGACCATATTTCGTCACTAAAGGTACTTTTAGTGACCAAAAATCGATGGTCACTGAAGGCTATTTTTTTTGTAGTGTGAGACTCTTGGTTTTGGCAACATACACACTTTCTCCTTTTTAGGAGCTTCAATATATACTTTAGATTTATCAACTGTTTTCTTAATTTTACTCGTAAGGGTGCATGCATGAGCAGTTGGTAAATAATCAGCATATAATATTGTGCCAATTAAAATCTATGGTTTTTCTTTACATTGAAAAGATAAATTATTATTGCTTCCACAGTTCCAGCACACTTTCCTAGGGGCTTCATGAATAGAGGTATAGTTATTAGTTTTGTTTACACCTAACTTGTCATTCCTATTCCTTTTATTATCCCCTGTCAGGCCTTTATCCCTTGAAGAGCTTCTAAGGCCTGATGCACTCTTATCCTCTGATGACTGTATATCCACTGATGCATAGTCTAGTTCCTTCTTGACTAGGGTTTTGAGTGTCTTGGCAAGAGTATGTCTCTTATCACTTCCACCACTTGTGGAAGCTACATTCATTGGGAGAACATTCCCTTTTTCTAACTTCTTCATTGCCTTTACAAACTTAATAGGTTGTATAGGCATTTTTCCAAAGCTAGCAGCATTTTCAACCTCAACAGAAGGTTGCTTCACCAGAGTCTCTTCATAGCTTAAACCAGACTTGTGATCAGATTTCTGACAACTTAATTGATCATCTAGTTTCTTGCTTGACTCATTCCATTTCTTTATGACCTCCCTTTCTTCTTTCAAAAGCTTGGAGGTCCATTCCTCTCTTTTGACAATACAGTCAAGGAGATTCTTAGTCCTTGAGAGTTCTTTTTCAAGGTTCTCAAGTCTAGAGAGTTCTATTTCTAAAAAAGTATTTCTTGAAGTCAAATGTTCATTGATTTTTTGTACCCTCTCAGTCTCAGCTACAACACTCCTTAACGTGTCATAATGGTCTCTTATCTCACAAGTCATTTCTTTAACAGTTTTAAAACAATCAGTTTTAGACATGTTAGATGAAATTTCAAGACTTACTTGTGAGCTACTATTGTCAGTGGATGAGGCCAACAGGGCTAGGTTGACATATTCCTCAATGTCTTCTTCATCTGAGTCAGCCATGTCCTTTCCCTCTGCAATGTACGCTTTTCCCTTCTTAGTGGCATTAAGAAGATCAAAGTATTTCTTTTTGTAGTCCACACCAGCATCTTTTCCTTTGGATTCACCTTCCTTTGTGGCCTTGTGGCACTCATTAGCAAAGTGGCCCATTTCATTGCATTTGTAGCACTTTATTCTAGATTTGTCAACAAAGTTGCTTGTGCTACCAGGTTTCCTTGCTGAAATTTTCTTTATCCCGCTTGGGTTTTGGAATTTCAGTTTGGAGAACCTTTTTCCAAGAAAGACATGGTTTCATCCAATTCCTCTAACTCTTCAAGGGTGTACTCAGTTCCCTTAGAGTCAGCTTCTTCTTCCCCACTTTCATCAGCATCTCCTTACTGCTGCTCCATCAAGACACTTGGTCTTGTTTCTCCTTTGTTCGTTTTAGCAGCCATCAAGGCTACAAATTTAAGCTTTCTAGTATCCCCTGACATTTCAGATCTTTGTTGAACCTCCAGTTCATATGTTTTTAGGGTACCATAGAGCATATCCAAGTCTAGGAGATTCATGTCCTTGGATTCCCTAATGGTTGTTGTCTTTGGATCCCACGATATAGGAAGTGCCCTCATGAATTTTCTATTAATGTCTTTGTTGGCATAACTCTTCCCATACATCCTCAGGTCATTTACCAACCTGTTAAATCTGTCAAACATTTCAGTGAGTGTTTCACCATTTTTCATTGTGAACCACTCATATTGTTGTGTTAACAGCTGCAATTTGTTCTCCCTCACATATTTAGTACCATCACATAGGATCTGAATTGTATCCCTTATAAACTTGTTAGCACTGGTTGGAATAGCTACAATCACTAGAAAAATTTAACTGAAATTAAAATGAACACACAAACATTCAAGTTAAAATAATTATATTAAAACTTGATGTTTTTCTGGAAATCTATTTAATCACAAATGTGATTAATCAGCTACAATCTGTAATGACTTACAGCTTCTTTTCTCACACTCACTAGCTTCTTATTTTCTTTGAATATTTCTCTCTAGATATATCACAAATCTTCTCTCTAGTGTATTTGTGTGCTTCACTCTTTCTCTTTTGTGTCATGAAAACCTTTTGTATATTTAGAAGATCAGTTGATGAACCCACGTGCATAGACGTGTTGTGTTTTCAACTTAGCCGTAGTATGTCCCATCATTCGTCCTTTTAGAGTTATGTGTCAGACCGCTTTCAGCTTTTGTTGCTTCTTTTTCATTCCTTGATCTTCAAGCATTTAATGATCGAGAGTTTTCATTGGACCACCAAACTTCAAGAAATATCTTTCCAGTTATATCTCTTGCTTCTTTAACAAGCTTCAATGATTCATGTGTAAGACCTGATGACGAGTGTATACAGTTATAGTTATCCCTTGATAACAAGCCCTAATGTTGACTTGATCAGTGCTTCTGGATTCCTTGATGACAAGTCTTGATGAGGACTTGATCAGTGATTCATGCTTCACTTGAGTTAATCTATGTGTGTAGAGTTAGCGAAGTGCTTCTTGATTCTCAGACATTAAGACCTACTTGCATCCACTAATGTCTTTCACTGTTGTAGTGTTGATCATTCCCTCTGATGGTTTCCCCTGATGGGTTGATCCTTCAATGTCATCCCCTGACAGGGTTTCCCTGACGTATTGGTCTTTCACTGTTATCCTCTGATAGGTTTCCTTGATGAGTTCCCCTGATGGGTTAGTCTGTCACTGTCATCCCCTGATGAGTTCCCCTTATGGGTTGGTCTGTCACTGTCATCCCCTGATGGGTTCCCTTGATGAGTTCCCCTGACGGGTTTAATCATTGATGTTTTGTTAACTTTGTCTAGAACATCTGATGTGCAAAATACTCGAATGCTTTTAAGAAACAACAGACATCCCTTCTACACTATCAAGTTTTTTAGAAGCTTTCACTAACAACTTGTCTAGTGTAGAGCAGTTCATCCCCTGATGACTAAGTTGATCATCAATGGATACAAAACTTATGCACATATACTAAGGTTTATAGAATACCTTAAATATTTACAGATGCACAATTTAAACTCTAATCATCATCACCATCATTTATACCTAACACCAACTGATGAGCTACTTCACCAATGCGGCGAAGTATCTCAAAAGGTCTGATGTAGTGGGGGCTCAGCTTCCCTTTCTGTCCAAAATGCATAACTCCCTTCTATGGAAAAATTTTCAGCAATGCATTACCTCCGAATTCTAATGTTTGATCTTCTGATGCTGGTCCACGTACTGCTTTTGTCGGTCCTATGTAGGTTTCATTCTCTATCAGATGACTCTGATTGCATCTTCAGTCTGTTGAACCATCTCTGGTCCCTCAAGTCATCTTTCTCTCACTTCTTTCCAATATAGTTGTGTTCTAGACTTCCTACCGTATGGTGCTTCGAACAGGGTCATGCCGATACTTGCATGGAAACTATTGTTGTAAGCGAACTCAATGAGCGATAGATGTTCATCCCAGTTACCACTGAAGTCTAATGAATACGCCCTCAACATATACTCTAAAGATTGAATCGTCCTTTTGGATTGTCCATCAGTCTGCAGGTGGCATGCAGTACTTAAGTACAATCGTATTCCCAAATAGTCTTGAAAACTGCGCCAAAATTTGGACGTAAAGTGCGGATTGCGATCTGACACAATCGAAATTGGTACTCCATGTTGGCTAAGACTCACTTTCACATACAGCTTGACTAACTGACCCATGTTGTAGTTATCCTTGATTGATAAAAAAGTGATGTATTTCCGTTAGCTCCTTTTAGTATAGCCAATAGTCCAACTACGAAGTCCTTTGTGATGTATTCCCATTTTCATTCTAGGATATCCAAGGATTGTAATAGTCCACTCGATTTTTGATGTTCAGCTTTGACCCTCTGATAGGTGAGACACGTACTGATCCATTTGACTATCTCTCTATTCATATTGGGCCACCAAAACTTTTGCTTCAAGTCTTGATACATCTTCATCCCTCCTGGATGTACAGAGAATATGGAATTGTGAGCCTCTTGCAGTAATTCTCTCTTTTACTCCACCTTTATAGGAATCCAGACTCGGTCCTCAAACTCATCAAACTGTCGTCGTGGATTTGACATTTCCCATCTTCTCCTTTGACCAGCTTCTCTCTTTATTCTGTGAAATCCTCTTGAGGTACCCTGCTTATATCTAATAATTTTGGTCTTACTCTGATTTTTCTTCAATTTCTTGTCTTTTCCTTGTTGTGATAACATTCAATTGAAATCGTTCCAAGTTTATCCTTACTTCTTCCTGAACTGTCATCACGTCTGATCTCTCCTATTTGCTGAAGGCATCAACTGCCACTTTGCCTTACCAGGGTGATAGTTGATTGAGCATTCGTAGTCCTTGATCAACTCCAACCATTGCCTTTGTCTCTTGTTCAACTCCTTCTGTGTGAAGATGTACTTTAGGCTCTTATGGTCGGTATAGATCTCACATTTCTCTCCGTACAAGTAATGCCTCCAAATCTTTAAGGCAAAAACGATGGAAGCTACTTCCATATCATGAGCTGGGTATCATTTCTCGTAGTCCTTCAATTATAGAGATGTGTAGGCAATGACTTTGTCCTGTTGCATCAGGATGGCTCCTAGTCCATTTAGTGAAACATAGTTGTAGATGACAAAATCCCCTTTGTTATCCGGTAAGCTCAACACTGGTGCAGTAGTCAACATCTTCTTCAGCTTTTAGAAACCCTTTTCACATTTTGGAGTCCATACATACTTCACCATCTTTCTTGTTAGATTCACCAATAAAATAACCAAATTTGAAAAATGTTGGACGAATATGCGGTAATAACCTGCTAATCCCAAGAAGCTCCAAACTTCGGTAGGAGTCTTAGGTTGTGGCCAATGGGTGATGGCTTCAATCTTTGTGGGGTCCACTGACACGCCATGTTCGTTGATCATGTGAGAATCCAAAAATAAATATAGGAATATGTTGTATGAATGATTAAATCATATTATATATGAAGGATTAATTTACGTTTTGTATGAATAATTAATTCATATCTTGAACGAAAGTTTATATGGCAATGTGATGTCCAATGAAATATAAATACATTTTGAACTCAAATCTTTAAATGATTATTTTAACCAAGCACTAATAAGAAATAATAGTAAATATTACTTGAGGAAGACTCACTGTAAGGAAGAACCCTAAAATTAATAAATGTTAAGTTAAGTATTAATGGACCATCGTAATGGCACCCAAGAAACCCATAATCATAAATAGGTCTACATTCAATGAATCTAAGATAGGGCAAAGATAATAAATGGATAAAGATCCCTTTTTGAGTCTCTATCCAAAGGATGTTAGAAACATAGGTGGAAACCTCCTGAACCACCAAATCATAATCCATGAAGGACATGGAATCATAATCCAAGTAGGACTTGATATCATAATCCAAGAAGGACTCTGATGACCCAGATGTGTATAAATATAGGTCAGACAACACATGACCAGGTACGCTATGATTTACATACAATATTTATTTATCACCATAAAAGCTTTGGCTAACAAACACACCCGAGGGTCTTCCAAAGGGCTGAACCCCACGGTTCTTGGAAGGTTTTCTCTTGCAGGTAGAGAAGAGCATTAAGTTCGCGGTCCTAGTTCTTCAATTGTTAGGGTATTCCACAACCCTAATCCTAGGTACGAAAGTTAGAGTCTTATGCAGTTGCAGAACAGACTGGAGGAATACGAAAGGGGCCGTGAGAGGGAGCCCTCAATAAATTCCCAACCTCAACAGGGTAATGATGCTAAGGAAGCCATAGAAAGAGAGGTGCAACGCCGATTGGAGCGGAGACTAGCAAATCAGGGATACCGTGAGCCCATGGTTGTCCCCGAAATAGGTATCTTCGCTCAACCCATGACTGCGTCCACAGCAATTTACAGGGCAGTTGCCCCACCTTTTATTAAAGCTATTATGGACGAACCACTCCCGAATAGTTTTAAGATGTCTATGGTAGAAAAATATGACGGCATGGGCGATCCCACTAGTTATGTACAACAATTTGAGGCAACGCCCTTACTCATGAATCTGTCGGACGCTATTAAATGTAAAGCTTTTCCACAAACGTTGAAAGGGTTGGCTCAAGAATGGTACAGGTAGCTTCCTCCGACATCGATTATCTCTTTCCCTCAAATCTCTTAATTATTTGTCTACCAATTTATCGGAGGAAAAATGCATGGGAAAAGCTCAGCCTCCTTAATGAATGTTCGACAAAGAGAAGGCAAGAGCCTTAGGGACTATGTCTCTCGATTTACTATGGAAGCCTTAAAAGTCCTGAATCTAGATCAATCTGTTGCCATTGTGGCATTAACCAACGGGACGACCAATGAACATTTGAAGATGAGTTTAGCTAAGAAGCCTCCTACTTCCATGAATGAACTACAAGGCCAAGCTGGAAAGTATATGGTGGTAGAGGAGTCCCTCGTCTGAGAAGTTGGAAAGAAGGATGATAAGAAGCGAAGAACGGAGGAAGTAAAGATTCCGGAATTAACAAAAAGAGCTAAAGGGGAAACCTCTTTCCCAAAGAAAATCATAAGCCAAAGGTTCAATGAGTATACCACGTTAACCCAACCATGGAGCCAAATATTGATGGAGATTGCCTCAGAGCCGTATGTTCGATGGCCAAAGCCATTAAGGACTGATCCTTCAAAAAGGGACTCTTCTCAATATTGTCAATTCCATAAGGATCACGGTCACAACACCAATGACTACAAGCAGTTAAAGGATGAAATAGAATTTCTCATAAGGAAGGGACAGTTGACCTAATATGTACAAAGAGAGCACCCTGAGCCTCGAAAAGAAAGGGAGAAAGAAAGGCAAGAACGCCCACAAAATCAAGAGCGTGGAAACCAGACTCGACGAAGGGTGATAAATGTAATATCTGGGGGACCAATAGCTGGGGGTCGATCGAACTCATTAAAGAAAGCGTATGTCCGGGAGGTCATGTCCATCGAAGCTCCCCCAAAAAGAGTTAAGATGGACATGTCAATAACATTTGAAGATAAAGATCTTGAGGGAGTAAAATTTCTACATGATGATCCCTTTGTCATTGAGGTGACGGTTAGAAATTTCCTTGTGAAAAGGGTGCTAGTTGATAACGGTAGCAATGTTGATGTGTTGTATTATCAAGCCTTCAAAGATATGGGGTTTGATGAAGCTCAACTCACCCCATCTCTTGCCCCGTTATATGGCTTCACTGGGGTTGAAACTAAGATAGAAGATTCTATTTTGTTGCCCGTCACGATGGGGGAAGAACCTAAACACGTGACAATGATGGTGAACTTTCTTGTAGTAAAGGCGGCCTCCTCATACAATGTTATCCTCGGAAGGACAATGCTAAACCCACTTAAAGTCATTCCTTCTACTCTCTACTTAAAGGTGAAGTTTCCAACTACAAAGGGAGTGGCGGTAATCAAGGCTGACCAAAAGCAAGCCCGCACATGTTATTTGATGGCATTAAAAATTAGTGGAGATGGGAAACAGGTAATGCCCATAAAAACCCTTGACTCAAGAGATGAGACACGGGAACGAAGGGCTGAGCCTGTGGAAGAACTGGAAAAGGTGTCCCTTAGTGATACCGATCCTGAGAAAGTAACCTTTGTAGGTTCCCAATTAAACTTGGAAATAAAGGAGCAACTCACTTCCTTCTTAAGGGAGAACCTAGATGTATTTGCATGGTCGGCACTGGATATACCTAGAATGGATCCAGAGGTCATCACTCATAGGCTAAATGTGGATCCTCGCAGGAAGCCTATTAAGCAGAAAAAAAGAACATTTGCCCCAAAAAGACAAGAGGTAATTAAAAATGAGGTAGAAAAGTTGTTGGAGGCAAAGTTTATAGACGAGATCTTTTACCCAGAATGGTTGGCTAACCCCGTAATGGTCAAGAAGGCTAATGGAAAGTGGAGGATCTGTATTGATTTTACAGATCTAAATGATGCCTGCCCAAAGGATTGTTATGCACTTCCAAGGATTGATCTCCTAATAGATGCTACAGCTAGGCACGAGCTCTTGAGCTTTATGGATGCATTCAGCGGATACAATCAAATACATATGGACCCAGATAACGTCCCGAAGGTATCTTTTGTCACGGACCAAGGGCTATACTACTATATTGTTATGCCTTTTGGCTTGAAGAATGCTGGTGCGACCTATCAGAGATCGGTCAATAAGCTCTTTAAGCCCCTTATAGGAAAGAACATGGAAGTTTATGTAGATAACATGTTGGTTAAAAGCTTGAAGCGGGAAAATCATGTGGCCGACTTGGCCATGTCCTTTAGCATCCTTAAAAAATATAATATGAAGTTGAATCCCTCTAAGTGTACATTTGGTGTGGCTTCCAGTAAGTTCTTGGGATTGATGGTCTCACAAAGAGGGATAGAGGCCAATCTGGACAAGATTAAAGCAATCCTGGACATGAGACCCCTAAAGACTATAAAAGACGTTCAGAGGCTAACATGAAGGATAGCAGCATTGGGGAGATTCATGTCAAGGTCAGGAGATAGGTGTCATCATTTCTTCAATGCCTTTAAAAGAGCTAAGGATTTCCAGTGGACACCAGAATGCCAAGAGTCCTTTGAAAAGTTAAAGGTATACCTAACTTCCCCTCTACTTTTAACGAGGTTCTGTATGTATATCTGGTTGTATTAGAGGTGACGGTTAGTGTAGTGTTAATTAGTGACAAGGAAGCTGTCCAGAGACCTGTGTACTACATAAGTAAGGTCTTGCATGGCGCTGAAATTAGGTATCAAAGGGTAGAAAAATTTGTGTTGGCTTTGATAACAGCTGCCCACAAATTGAGACCTTATTTCCAATCTCACTCGGTGATTGTGCTCACTAACCAACCTTTGAGAAAAGTAATGCATGATCCTCGAACGAGTGGCCAAATAATTAATTAGGCTATGGAACTGGGAGAATTCAACATCACCTACAAGCCGTGTGCGGCCATTAGAGCCCAGGCTCTAACAGATTTCATTATTGAATGCACCCTCCCAACTGATAAGGAGGAGGATGCTGAGAAACTAGAAAATGAGCAGTTGGAAGAATGGCGTTTGTATGTTGATGGAGCCTCTAACGCAAAGAGCAGTGGTGCAGGGTTAATCCTTATTAGCCCTGATGGCTTTGAAGTGAAATATGCCTTCTCTTTTAAGTTTCACGCTACAAATAATGAAGCCGAATACAAAGCCTTGATGGCAAGACTAAACTTGGCAAAGGCATTGGGGGTACAAAGTGTACAGGTATATACTGTTAGGTTTTATAACATTTGATGATGATTGTCTTTAGATTACTCAACGTACAAATGTATAGAAAGTGTTAATTAGTAACACTGAAGTTTTGTAGCCAGTAGTTATCTCTTTAATTGTAATTTATTCATTCTTTGTAAAGAGATAAAGTCATTGTTTATTTGTAAGTAACTGCTGGAAAGTGGTATCAAAGCTTCAGCAAGTGAAAGTGTGTATTTGATTCGTTGGAGTTTACAAAAAGGCTTATCGGAGACTAGGGAAAACTTGTCAGTGACTAAGGATTTTATTTATCAGAGACTAAGTTTTGCCTGTCGGAGACTAAAGCTTACGTCATCGGAGACTAAGTCTAAAAGTATCAGAGACTAAGCTGACGTCATTCGAGATTAAGTCTTCAAGCATCAGAGACTAAATAACTCTATCGGAGAGTACGCAATCTGACGTCATCAGGGACTAAAAGAGCAGAGACTAGTGATGACGTCATCAGAGACTAAAGATGAAGCGTCAGGGACTAAGTCGTGATTTATTCCCTGAGAGATACAGAGTTCGAATTGAATAAATAATGTCTTCCGCATAAAGCAAAATATTATTAAAGACGTAGTTGGTAAGGAAACAAGCCAGAAATCTGTTCCAAATCAAAAAGGAAAAATTGTGTTTGATTCGAATAAGGAAGCTGAATCATTATTGAATTAGAATAGAAACTGAAAGGAAGTTCAGTTTTTAGAGAAGCTATAATTAGGTTTACAGAAAATTGTAATTCGAAGCTGTATAGGTTTTCATAGTTTTGTATCTTTACTATACAGAAAAGAAAAGAAGCTGATGATCACATTGTTGTGATTGTTAGAATTTGTATTCAATTTTTGAAATCAATAAAAGCAATTGTTTATAAATTGATTTGAGTTCTTATTCTTTTTATTCCGCAAGAAAAGTTAATTTCTTAAAGAACAAGTAATCGAAAAAGAATTCAAAGAACTTGTATTCACCCCCCCCTTCTACAAGTTTTGGGCTATCTCACTTGGAAAACAATTGGTATTAGAGCCTGTAATTGAATTTATTCAATTAACATGTTCCAAGAGATGGCCAACGATGAAGCAAGCAGCTCTAGCATAATGGCTTATGCAGGAAGTCGTGATGGTGGAACTAGGATTCCAATTCTTAAAAGAGAAGAATATCCTATGTGGAAGCAAAAGATGTACATACACTTGAGAGCAACAGATCCAGATTTGATGTATTTGGTCTTGTTAAGATCAAATACGGGTTGCGGAAAAATAACTTAGGAAGATTTCGTAAGGAAATTAATCACCAGAAATCAACACTAAAGGATCAATTTGTTTAGTT
>CM025786.1:40236067-40248601 GCA_014636745.2 Centella asiatica
GGGTTTAAACGGTGCATCAGGGACTAGTCGGGGACTGAAGTACGCATCGGGGATTATAGTCTCTGATCAGTTATTTATACTGTCGGGGATTATAGTCTCTGGTCAGCATTTTATACTGTAGGGGATTATAGTCTCTGATCAGGCAATTTAGCAGTTTTAATCCATCCGGTTTAAAGTTCATTAGTTTATTAATATTTGTTTCCTTATAGAAGTAGATTTCTTCCCAATGTGGAATTTTTACCATATGAGAATTAGGGTTATTGAAGTATAAATAGTTAATTGTAATGGAGAAAACGGCAGACTTTGATTAAAAAACTTGTGTGAGTTTTTACTTACGTTTATCCGAAAGTTGGTGGTTAATTCCTTTATACTTTCACAACTGATTTGTTTTAGCTTGCGGGTGATTAATTTCTTTAAGCAAACTAAACAAATTGATCCTTTAGTGTTGATTTCTGGTGATTAATTTCTTTACGAAATCTTCCTAAGTTATTTTTCCGCAACCCGTATTTGATCTTAACAAGACCAAATACATCATAAACAGCTTAGGGGGAGCTAATAATGAAGAAGTAAATGGTTTAGGGGGAACAGTCTCTGATCATGAAGCTAGATTGGACAACATCAATCTAGAAAATGAAGCCTCCACTTCAAGGTCAAATCTGCCACGTGCAATTCCATGGTTGAGAGACCACACACCAGATTTGATCATTGGAAGTCTAGAGGATGGAGTCAAGACTAGAAGTGCAACTCAAAATGAATGTTTATATCTCAGTTTTCTCTCAAAGATTGAGCCAAAGAAAATTAAGGAAGCATTTCCAGATCCTGACTGGATAATAGCCATGCAAGAGGAGTTAAACCAATTCATAAGAAACAAAGTCTGAGACTGGTACCCAAACCAAGGAATAGATCAATTATAGGTGCCAAATGGGTCTTTAGAAATAAATTGGATGAAACTGGTACAATTACAAGGAATAAAGCAAGACTAGTTGCAAAAAGATATTCTCAAGAAGAAGGAATAGATTATGATGAAACTTTTGCACCAGTAGCAAGACTTGAAGCAATCAGAATCTTCTTGGCTTTTGTAGCCTACAAGAACTTCAAGGTGTACCAGATGGATGTCGAAAGTGCTTTCTTGAATGGAAAATTGGAAGAGGAAGTCTATGTTTGTCAACCCCCAGGTTTTGTGGACTCCAAACTTCCAAATCATGTCTACACGTTAGACAAAGAACTTTATGGCTTAAAACAAGCACCAAGAGCCTGGTATGATACTCTATCTCAATTTTTACTTGAAAACAAATTTGTTAGAGGTATCATAGATAAAACTTTATTTTATAGAAAGCAAGGCTCTGACATTATACTTGTGCAAATATATGTAGATGATATTATATTTGGTTCTACAAATGAAAAACTCTGTGAAAAATTTTCAAAACTGATGCAGTCTAGATATGAAATGAGTATGATGGCAGAATTAACATTTTTCTTAGGATTGCAAATAAAAAAATCAACTGATGGAATTTTTATCAGTTAGTCCAAGTATATCAAGGACTTATTGAGAAAATATGATTTGGTTGATTGTACATTTGCAAAAATACCCATGCCTACTGTCACTAAGCTAGATAAAGATTTAAAAGGGAAGAAAGTTGATATTACTAGCTATAGAGGCATGATAGGCTCTCTTTTATATCTAACTGCAAGTAGACCAGATATAATGTTTGCTACATGTTTATGTGCTAGATTTCAAGCTGACCGTAGAGAGTCACATTTGATTGTTGTAAAAAGAATACTCAGATATCTAAAGGGTACCCCAAACCTTGGTTTATGGTATCCCAAAGAATCTGATTTTAAACTAATTGGTTATTCAGATGCTAACTATGCAGGTTGCAAGCTTGACAGGAAAAGCACAAGTGGAAGCTGCCAACTTTTTGGAGGCAGACTTGTTTCTTGGTTTAGCAAGAAACAAAATTCAGTTTCTACTTCAACAATAGAAGTTGAATACATTGCAGTTGAGAATTGTTGTGCTCAGATCTTATGGTTCAAAAATCAACTCCTAGACTATGGTATGTCATTATCCAAAATTCCTATCTATTGTGATAATACAAGTGCCATAGCTATAACAAAAAATCCAGTGCAACATTCAAGAACAAAACACATAGATATTAGATATCACTTCATAAGAGAACATGTAAGTGAAGGAAATATTGAATTGCACTGGGTTACAACTGATAAACAACTTGCAGACATATTCACAAAACCTTTGGATGAATCTACATTTACTAGATTAGTTTATGAGTTAGGGATGTTGAATTATGTCTCTAAAAATTGAGTAAAATCTAAGAAAACAAGTAGTTTAGTTGTAAGAAGCTAGAATTTAATTTCTAGAATGCAGTTGTTCTTCATGGACATAATTTAAGAAGCTAGAATTTAATTTCTGGATTGTAGCTGTTTTTAATTAAACATAATTTTTGAAGCTAATAATCATTAAGTTGATTGTTGGAAATGTTTTGAAAAACAAAATTGTAGCAGGGATTATATTTTCTTAGTCCCTGAAAGCTTTGGAGTAAGAGACTATCTTAGTCCCCGACAGTGTTTTTAATTAGTCCCTGACTTAATTAAAAATTGAACTATCGGAGACTATCTTAGTCCCTGACAGTGTTTTTAAATAGTCTCAGACTTAATTAAAAATTGAACTATTGGAGACAATCTTAGTCCCCGATAGTGTTTTTAATTAGTCCCCGACTTAATTAAAAATTGAACTATTGGAGACTATCTTAGTCCCCGACAGTGTTTTTAATTAGTCCCCGACTTAATTAAAAATTGAACTATCGGAGACTACCTTAGTCCCCAACAATGTTTTTGATTAGTCTCTGACTCAATCAAAAATGAACTATCCGAGACTAATCGGGTCTAGTCTCTTATGAGTGAACATATCAGAGATTAGGGCAATCTCTGATCGAGGGCAATATGGTAGTTACTCATACCCATGATAGAAAACGATTCACTATCTTTAGAATTGCAAACGTTTTTAACAATTTGATAAAAGTAAATTCAAACATCTTTGCAATTACAAACTCTTAAGCTCTAAAATTATTTTCTCTACAAACACTCTGTAATTTAACCCTTTTTCAAAGAATTTCTTCACAAGTTCACACAGATCTCTTTAATGGCGGCCAAAACAGTATGCTTTAAGTTTGTAGACTTTGATATCATCAAGACTAACCATGCAGGGGTGGCTACCAAGCATGAATTTGAAGCACAGTACCACCCTTTAGTGGATTTTCTTCAAAACTCCACACTTTCCTATGCCATATATGAAGCTCCCACACAAGCTGCTGAAGTTATCACGATAATGTGGTCCACTGCTACCATCCAGGACGAGAATGCTAACCCTCCTATGGTAAGTTTCAGGTATGCTAGCTCTGTCTCTAATATAGATCATACCGTAGTAAATAATGCTTTACGTTTATCCGTTTATGAAAACCTTGACTCTCTTGCCTCTGATGAAGAAATTTTTTCAATGTTTAAAAATTTACATTATTCTTCTGAAATTATTTCTGTTGGGTCCATAACTCGACCCCATCTAAGGCAAGAGTGGTCATTGTTCTTTGATATAATCACTAAAGCTTTTACTTCCAAGTGTAGTGGCTATGATGCTATCACTACACTCACACAACAAATTGCTTTCAGTGTGTTGTATGATAGACATCTAAACATTAATTCTGCAAAATCTTTTGGTAAAACTTAAATCCGGTAATAAAAATAAAATTTATTATGCTAGGTTTTTGATGATGATTGTTTATTATCTAATCATTAACCTTAATATTACTGGATTGCAAGTTGTACCAACTGTTTTGCAGAGTAAAAGAATTTTTACTGATGTGAAGCATAAATCTGCAAAGGTAAAGGTTCCCTTATTTTTCCCTCATGTCATGAGATCTATTCTCATTGACAGGCTTCCAAATCTTTATTCTTTGCAATTCTTTGAGGATATTAAAAGCCAAAACCCTGTGAATCCTCCAACCACTTCACAACAACAATCCATAGCCCCCTCCACAGTTTTCCAAAAGGCTGTGGTTGTAAATACTCAAACAACCATCACAAAACTCCCAATAAAGAGAAAAATAATTGAGGGAGTAAGTGAGGATGAGGGAGAACAAGAAGCTGAAGTACCACTTTAGAGAAAGAAGAGAGTTATAACCCTTAGCCAAAAGCAATCCATTGCTTCCCAAAAGGCAATGCAGGATATAAGGAAAAACAGTGAACTGTCAATGTCCTCTTAAAACGATGTTGACATTTAAGAAAGTTCCCAACCAGGAACAACCTGTACAGAGTCTGCACAACCTCTTGTTCACCAACAAGAGGAACCACAAAGAGAGAAAATACAACAAAAGAGTGACACCAAGAGTGCACACACAGAGTCATCAATTGATGTTCCTCAATTTTCAATGTCTGAGGAACAGACAACACTCCACACTGTACATTCTTCTCCTCTTTCTCCCATTCTTGATTCTTTTGATATTACACATTTAAATCCTCTTGATTTTTCCCAAGAGGAGCCAGTAATCGAGACAAGCTCTCAAATATATTCCATGGATAGATCCCTAACCCCAGATACACAAAGGGAACCCCTTATCCATGGAGTCACAAGTAATTCTCCAACCCCCACTTCTGTAGGACAGAGTGCACCCATCCATATAAGTGAGGATGTGCGAATAATTAGTGAGAGTCAGGCTCATGACCTGGAAAAATGAGAGGATATAAACATACAAGAGAGTCAAGCTTTAGAAAACTTGCAAAAAGGAGAGATATAGAAGCTGGGTGCCCAACCCCAGAGAAAAGGAGAGGGTGTGAGCAAGGATGAGATCCTTGAACAAAATAAACAAGAGAAATTTTCAGCAGGTGCTTTTTTACAACCTGTTGAAACCAACTCACAAGAAGCTCAAATTTCTTCTGCTCCCTCCACTACAATCCAAACAGAAGAAATTGGGACCAGTTCAAGCACAGGGGATGCAGCATTACATGTTCTATCAGAAATGTCCAATGCAAATTTTGAACTTTTATATGGTCTACAACAAAGACAAGACCACATTTCTGCATTGAAGACAAGGCTAGCAGATAAACCTGTGCCTGAAGAACCTGCAGAGGAAAATGTAGATGTATGGCTTGATGCCACCTATACAAATACTCTGCAGGAAGCAGCTGCCTAACTCAGGCAGGATTTTGTGACCAATGTAGGGTCAACTGCAGCTGCACCATCTCTAAAGGATGTACTAGAAGAAGTAACCAAGGTGGATAAGAAACATACAGAGTTTCACCACTTCTTGGTTACTGGAATCAATGGTGCAGTAAATAAAATGGAGGAAAAGATGGAGTTGGAGACAGACAAGATAAGAAGGTGCTATGAAGGACACTTGCCAAGGAGGACTATCACTGCCATTGATACACTTATCAAAGACAAGTCCAAGACTGATAGTAGACTTCAAGCCCTTGAAGCAAATATCCAACTCATGATCCACGAACATGATAGAATGGAACAACTATTGCTACAGGCAATTCCACAGTTGGCCACCTCTTTTCCACCTAAAGATGCTGATGTCAAAAAGGGTGAGAGTGGCCAATCCAAACAAAATGTTCCTGTACAAAAACCAAAATCTGGTCCTGTTTCAGTCCTTGATGCAGAATTGCAAGCAATGATGGACATGATCTTAAAGAAACATTCTGATCTTCAAGTTGCAACAACAAAGTCAACAACAACAACACAACTTCCAACAACAACAACAACAACCTCTCCTCCTTCCACTGCACAAGCCCCAAACCAAAAGGACAAAGGCAAGGGAGTCATGGTTGAGGAACCAAAGAAGCAAACCACTACCCAACCAGGACAACCCAAGCTACTGGGGGATTCCATGAAGACTGCTCACTTTCCCACTCCAGTTCAATGGATAGTGGATGAGAAAGTGGAGTTGGTCTATCCTCAAGAGTAGAAACTAATAGAAGTTGATGCTCTATTAGCTCAAAAACTACAAGAGGAGGAGGACATGGCAGTAACTAGGGAAGAGGAGGCAAAGAAGAAGAAAATCTCTATAAGGAGATCAAGCGCACAGAAAGCAGCCATCACCAAGAAGAAAAATAAGGAGATGGAAGAGGCTGAAAAGAAATCAAGAAGAAAAACTTTGGTCCAGGAATCTGCAAAGAAACCTGTGATCAAAGCACCTATCAAGAAGCCTACCTCTCAAGAATTTCCAAGGCCAACTGAGACTACCTTAGTGCCTGTAAGTGGACCAACAAAACCACGAACAGTTCCATCAAGGAAGTCTTACAAGGTTAAAATGGCTAGTACAGAAGAAATCATCGAAGCTCTGAAGAAAAGTACAAAGAAAATTGATCTGATCAAGGGTAAGAATAACAAAGAACTCCTTCATGTCTTTTTAAAAGATGGAGAGTCTTTGAAATTCGAGAAGCCAGCCTTGGAGGGACAAACCAAAGAAAATCTGGAGTGGTTGCTGACTGTTGTGCTTGAGACTTCTTATCTCAACATGGATATTTGAAGCTAGATTCAAAAGGTGATGAAGGTGAAACATAAGGTGGACACAGTGCCAGAAGCTAATCCTAAACCTCTTGGATTATGGTATGAGACTTTCCATGGAGAGAAAGTCTTCTTCAACTACAATAGAGATATTAACAATGTCACTGAGAGACATATAGAAGGATTTATCAGTCTACTCAAAGATGCAGAAGAAGAAACTGAACTAATCCTGAAAAAGTTGTTGATAGACAGGCTGGAGTTGCTAAGGAAAAATAGAAGGTAAACTGTTGTGTTGGAAGGTATGTTGTTTGTTGAAATAAGCTGTGTTTTTTTTAAGACAGACTTATAGGATTTAAACCTGAGTCTTGGTGGAAGCTGAACAACAGATCAAAGATCTTAGCTCAGAATACATTTGTAGTTAGCAATTCTTTATTCTTTATTCTAAGTATTAATTGTAATTTTGAGTTTTGACATCATCATCAACCTTGAAATTATGCTTATCATTTTGATATTCATAATTAGGGGGAGATTGTTAGGTTTTATAACATTTGATGATGATTGTCTTTAGATTACTTAGAGTACAAATGTATAGAAAGTGTTAATTAGTAACACTGAAGTTTTGTAGCCAATGGTTATCTCTTTGATTGTAATTTATTCATTCTTTGTAAAGAGATAAAGTCATTGTTTATTTGTAAGTAACTGCTGGAAAGTTGTATCAAAGCTTTAGCAAGTCAAAGTGTGTATTTGATCCGTTGGAGTTTACAAAAAGGCTTATCGGAGACTAGGGAAAACTTGTCAGTGTCTAGGGATTTTATTTATCAGAGACTAATTTGCCTGTCGGAGACTAAAGCTTACGTCATCGGAGACTAAGTCTAAAACCATCAGAGACTAAGCTGACGTCATTCGAGATTAAGTCTTAAAGCATCGGAGACTAAATAACTCTATCGGAGAATACACAATCTGACGTCATCAGGGACTAAAAGAGCAGAGACTAGTGATGACGTCATCAGAGACTAAAGATGAAGCGTCAGGGACTAAATCGTGATTTATTCCTTGAGAGATACAAAGTTCGAATTAAATAAGGAATGTCTTCCGCATAAAGTAGAATATTATTGAAGACGTAGCTGGTAAGGAAACAAGCCAGAAATCTGTTCCAAATCAAAAAGGAAAAATTGTGTTTGATTCGAATAAGGAAGCTGAATCATTATTGATTTAGAATAGAAACTGAATTAATTGGAAGTTCAGTTTTTAGAGAAGCTGTAATTAGGTTTACAGAAAATTGTAATTCGAAGCTGTATAGGTTTTCATAGTTTTGTATATTTACTATACAGAAAAGAAAAGAAGCTGATGATCACATTGTTGTGATTGTTAGAATTTGTATTCAATTTTTGAAATCAATAAAAGCAATTGTTTATAAATTGATTTGAGTTCTTGTTCTTTTTATTCCGCAAGAAAAGTTAATTTCTTAAAAAACAAGTTATCGAAAAAGAATTCAAAGAACTTGTATTCAACCCCCCTCCCCCTCTACAAGTTCTGGGCTATCTCACTGGGAAAACATATATCGATTCTCAATTAATAGTCAAACACGTGAAAGGGGAGTATGAAGCCAAAGACATGAAGATGGCCAAATATTTGACCTTAGTGAGGGCCATGATAACCACTTTTGAAAAGTGTGGTATCCATCACGTCCCGAGAGAGCAAAATGAAAGGGTGGATGCCCTATCGAAGTTGGCCAGTGGGAACCTCGGAGAATATATGAACGGTGTATACGCGGAAGAAGTTAAGACGCCTACCCTAGAGGCAAGGTTGGTTGCCCCAATCATGCAGGAGATTTGTTGGATGACCCCTATCCTTCAATATCTGAAAGAAGGTATCCTGCCTGAAGACTCCATTGAGGTGAGAAAAATCCGTATGAAGTCAGCTCGATATACCCTGATTAACGATATGTTGTACAAAACGTCCTTTGTTCTACCATATCTCAGGTGTCTCACACCACAAGAAGCTTTGTCGATTCTTCAAGAAGTTCACTTCGGGGTATGTGGACAACACTTGGGTGGAAGAGCTTTAGCCTATAAAATAATGAGACAGGGTTACTATTGGCCGAGAATGCAACAAGAGGCAATTGATTTTGCCAAAAAATGTGATAGGTGTCAGAAGTTTGCACCGGTGGTTAGGCAGCCCGCAGAGCTCCTCTCTTCAATCAGTGCTCCCATTCCTTTTGCAATGTGGGGAATTGACTTCGTCGGACCACTCCCCGTTGGGACAGGTCAACGGAAGTATTTAATTGTGGCCATAGACTACTTTTCTAAGTGGGTTAAGGCTGAGTCCCTGGCTGTGCAAACGACACAAAAGGTAGAAAAGTTCTTGTGGGAATCGATTATATGTCGATTTGGCCTACCACGAGTCATTATCACGGATAACGGGATGCAACTCGAAGAAAAGCAGTTCAATGCCTTCTTCCAAAACCTCAACATTGAGCAGAGGTTCACTTTAGTTGGGCACCCCCAAGCAAATGGTCAAGTGGAGGTAACAAATTGAATCATTGTTGATGGAATAAAAAAGAGACAGGAGGAAGCCAAAGGAGCTTGGGTAGAAGAGTTGCATACTGTCTTATGGGCTTATCGGACTACTTGCATGGTCGCAACAGGGGAGACATCGTATAATCTTGTGTGTGGTACAGAAGCAGTTATCCCCCTGGAGGCAGGATTACCTTCAATAAGAATCATTGATTTTAATGAACCCAAATGGCGAAGGTCTGCGGACCGGATTGGATCTAATAGAGCATGTCAGAGATAAGGCTCAGTAAAAATTGAGGAACATAAGAAGCCGTGGCCAAATTCTACAACCTAAGGGTGAAAGGAAGAGCCTTCAGGCAGGGTGACTTAGTGCTCCGAAGAATGGAAGTATCAAATCCAAGAGCCGCTGCTGGCAAGTTAACTCCTAACTGGGAGGGACCATATCGAGTTAAGAAGGCATTAAGGCCAGGATCATACTAGCTTCAGACCTTAGAAGGTCAAGAGGTACCAAGGTCATGGCAGGTAAGCAACCTTAAGACTTATTATCAATAAATTTTGAGTACTCGCATTGTTAAGGGGTTTCCTTATTTTTTTTTTCAGTATTAGAGACAAAATTGCTTCTAAATATCTTTGCAATAATAGTAAATGAGCGATAAAAAATAATGTAAATGGTGGAGAAGTACTGATTGATATATATATCACAATAAGGCCTGATGGCCAAGAAAGGTTTTACATAAATGATAAAAGACAAGCAAAAATATAAACAAAAACTAAGGAGTTTTCTGCCCTTAATCATCATGTTGGGAGGCTTCTCCTTCCTCTTCTTCCTCATCCTCACTATCAGTGAGCTCTGAGGGAATCTGCTCAAAAGGGACCCCAAGCCTCTCTGCATGCCAGCGGCGTGCCAACAACATCTTCTTCTCTGCCTCCTCTATTATAGCCTTGCGATCTATATCTGGATAAAGGGAGAGCTCCTTTTCAGTGCAAATGGTGGTAGCCGCCTAGCATAGTCTTGTACCCTGCGTCGAGACAACCTTCCTCGACATCTATTTGAAATTAGGCAGAGACCTTGTATTTCTCAACAGCATTAGTAGGGGCCCTCTTCAACTCATCCTTGGCTCTTTCAAGCTCATCCCTCAGTCCATGAACTTGGGAATCGAGAAAAAGATTGGTGGCAATGAGAGAGTCATTAAGTACTTTAGACATCTCTATCTTTTTCTCTAAACCCTTCTTCGCAGAGCAGTAGGAGCGCACCTCATCTTGTGCAATATTCAACTGGCGCTCCCTTTCTGCAAGGTCGTTTTCTAGTTTACTGAGCTTCTCCCACTACTTTTCAGCACGGGTAGTAAGCTCGGCAGCGTATACATGATGCTGCAATTCAAAAGAAGGATCGAAAAGCTAATCACAACCCAACTAATAAATGACCAAGATCTGCAAGGAAAAGTACTTACCATAGCATATGTATGAGCAAAATTGGAGACAAAGGTTGGAAAGGAAGCCTCCTTGGAGATCTCCTTGTCCACAGGGGGCACCGATCCTACCAAAAATTCCTTGGCAGGACCGTGCTCCTTGAGGATAGTATCACCACGAGTAAGGGGCCATCCTGGCAGAAAAGGATCTTGCGGGTTGGTGAAGATGGGCACCTCCCTCTTAGGATCGGCTGCAGCTCCTTTATGTTTCTTTGGAATATGAGGAAGATCGTCAGTAGGCTCAGAGGCATGAGAAGGGGCAGTTTCCGCCTTTGCCTCGACATTAATAGGCTCAAAGGGAGGAATCGTACCCTCTTGTTGATCAGAAGAGGGGCAGTCCTGCCCCCTATGCCTTTTCTGAGCTGATTTTTTGCTCTTTGCCTTCCAGGAAGCTACGGCCTTGGCCCGCTCCAAACCTGAGGAAAATGATAGCATAAGTTTTGATTATAAAAGCGAAAAACATGAACTAGACAATATTACTGCCAAGTAAAGAATAAGAGAATACTTTGGCCTTTTGCAGGGTTGAGACCCCATCTAATGAGATTCTTCTATAACAAGAGATCCTGTACATTATCCTCGTCAGCCCCGTCAGCCGCCAATTCCTTGGCAGTTTCCTTCTCGGAATCCAAAACTGACCAGTTCACTTTATCGCTATGTACAATATTCCATTTTAGGGGCAGAATATCACTCCAGTTACCCCATTCCCAATGAAGATAATAAAACTTGGTTTTCCAGTTAGCGACAAAGTCTTTCAAGGTCGTAGTATTATAAAGCTTAGAGACAAAGTTGCGGTGTTGGAAGTACACCCAACCAACATTATTACACCCCGTGTGTCTGAGTTAAAACATATATCTGAAAACTCGCATCGAGGGGTTATATTCCTTTGTACGCACCTAAGCAAAAAGGCTTAGACTACTCGCCATCCATTCTGGGTAACTTGGCTTAGGTGGATAGGGTAGCTCCTAAGTAGCCAGGGAAAAAACTCATGTAGAGGGAATCGGAGCCCGGCCTCCATACAATCGTAAAAAATGCATAAGTATGTGCCTACATTACAGGCTCTATCGGCCTCGATTGTTAGTCTAAGGGAATAGGGGGCACATATATAATGATGAAGGGCATATTTATGGAGTTTGGATTTGGAAATTATAGAAGAAATATTTTTGTAAGCATCAAAATTATGATTACTTGGGATCTCATCTCTGGCTGTATCTGCAACATCGCGGGTGGACCCATGACGTTGAGCATCAATAACGTGCTCAATGCCAGGCCCACTGGGCCTAGAAGAGGTGGACTGGGTTTTATCCTCCTCTTGGGCCGAAGATGGGCTTTCTAAAGCCCGAACAGGGACAATAATGTCTAGAGGATCGACAAAAGGAATATCAGAAGTGGAAATTGGAGAATAAACAAATTCAGTAGAATTACCTGAATCCATGTTGATGAAAAAGTAAGCATATGAAGAACTTGAAGGATAAATTGAAGATCGTTGTTTGAATGTGGTAGCAAAGGCTTGACGGAAATCGCCTTACGATGGCAGGAGCAGATCGAAAATTGCCTTACTATGGTAACTAGTTGCCAAAAATCACCTAAAGGAAGAGAGTAAGTAGTAACTTATGATAGAGTAATTTTTAGAAGTAAAGAGTGAAAAATACTTACCCCTTGAGGGAAATATATAGCCACATAAAAGAAATTTGACCGCTGGAGTCCTGTTTAATCCAAGGGACGAGATTATTCGACCGTTGGAATCCAAAAAGTCCTGAGATGGGCCACAAAAGAGATAAGCCCATCGAAAGAACGTATACATACATTATACCGATTTGGAATTAAGAAACCCAACCAACTTATAGGACAGATCTTTGAAAGACAAGAACTTCATTACCCGCTAAATCAACAAAGTTAGCGGGGTAAAATCTAGCGACGTCATCGGCAATTTGCTCCGTTAAATCAGTAAAGTTAGCGGGGTAAAATCTAGCGGCGTTATCGCCAATTTGCTCCGCTAAATCAGTAAAGTTAGCGGGGTAAAATCTAGTGG
>CM025786.1:40248611-40258783 GCA_014636745.2 Centella asiatica
AATTTGCTCCGCTAAATCAGTAAAGTTAGCGGGGTAAAATCTAGTGGGGTTGTAGCCAATTTGCTCCGCTAAATCAACAAAGTTAGCGGGGTAAAATCTAGCGACGTCGTCACCGATTTGCTTTGCTAAATTGGTGAAGTTAGCGGGGTAAAATCTAGCAGTGTTATCGCCAATTTGCTCCGCTAAATCAACAAAGTTAGTGGGGTAAAAACTAGCGACGTCGTCGTCGATTTGCTACACTAAATCAGCAAAGCTAGCGGGGTAAACTCTAGCGGCATTATCGCCACTTTGCTTCGGTAATTCCATAAGTTGGTGGGATAAATTTTACTAGCGTTATCGCCACTTTGCCCCGGTAATTCCATAAGTTGGCGAGGTAAATTTTACCGGCGTTATCACCACTTTGCCCCGATAATTCCATAAGATGGCGGGGTAAAATCTAGCGGCGTTATCGCCACTTTGCCCCGGTAATTCCATAAGTTGGCTGGGTAAATTTTACCAGGGAACGACATAACTGGCCCGTTAACTTTGGAGGTACCCAAAAGTTAACAGGAAAGGCTTGTCCCCGCTAAAAAAAAAAATTTTTTGATTTCAGAAAACTGATAATCAAAAATTAGGGGGCAAGTGATATGGGTCAAAATAAAAAGCCCTAAAATTAATAAATTCTAAGTTAAGTATTAATGGACCATCATAATGGCGCCCAAGAAACCCATAATCGCAAATGGGTCTACATTCAATGAACCTAAAATAGGGCAGAGATAATAAATGGATAAAGATCACTTTTTGAGTCTCTATCCAGAGGATGTTATAAACAAAGGTGGAAACCTCCTGAACCACCAAATCATAATCCATGAAGGACTCGAAATCATAATCCAAGTAGGACTTGATATCACAATCCAAGAAGGACTCTGATGACCCAGATGTGTATAAATATAGGTCAGACAACACATGACCAGGTACGCTATGATTTACATACAATATTTACGTATCACCACAACAGCTTTGGCTAACAAACACACCCGAGGGTCTTCCAAAGGGCTGAATCCCACGGTTCTTGGAAGATTTTCTCTTGCAGGTAGAGAAGAGCATTAAGTTCGCGGTCCAAGTTCTTCAACAGTTAGGGTATTTCACAACCCTAATACTAGGTACGAAAATTTGACGTATCACTATGTTTTTAAATATATTTCTTTAAGGAAAGAGTGCTGCATAAGGCACCAACGGGAGAGGGATTTTTGTCCAATAGATTGTCGGCTATGATTGGTGATTAACTGACTTTTGGCAGTTGCAACACCGGCCAATCAAGTTGAATCACTTCATTCTAAGGCATTTACTGCCAAATACAACCAACGACTAATAACTACTCACAAAACATGATCCAATGGCTCTCGTTGTTTGATAAGTGATATAAATATATCATTTGGAGGTCAAGCGTAGCCCCATTCCCATAATTTTCTATACAGCTGACCGTTCACTTAAATTTCAGGTTCACTTTCATAAAGAAACTATCCTTCTAGAGAGCAGCCCAATCTTTTAACTTCTTCTTCAAAGCCAAAGAGGTAAGAAAACTATGTTAAAGTCCTGCTCTTTTCCTATACTATTTTGTCCTTTTTATTCATGCCATGATTGTAAATTACTTTGTTTACTCACTTTCAAGAGTACGATTTTAAAACGAACATTTAACATAAGGAGTTATTAGTCATATATCCTAAAATGTTATCCAAAAAGAGAGTAAGAAATATTAAAGATTTTCTAATAAACAAACTACTAACTTCCAACTATTGTTATATGTTAGTTGCTAAAACTGTATTTAGTCACCAAGTTGTGTTTTGGTCAAATAGAGTTTCCTAGTGTTAATAGTTGTCTATAAAGGTAATAAATTAGGAGGAAGACTCAAGTTTTCCCTCCTAAGCCTCTTAGGATAAAACAAAATTTTCAAGAACTTCAGAACCCCATAACTGTGAAGCTGCAGTAGGCTGCAATGGTGTTTTCACCTGGGTTTAAGTGTTTGTTGAGATGCCATAACAAACACTATAAAAATGATAATGAAGAGGGTTCTTTAGTAAGATTTACCTATCGATGACTTACTCTCTGCAGAAAAGAATCAGCACCAAAAAAAATAAAATTATCCATTGCTGAAGTGATGTTTGGCAATGGCCAAATGAGTTTGGCACTGAGTTGTTGCATTTGGCACTGAACAATTTATCCACAGATGAGTTTGGCACTGAGTTGTTGCATTTGGCGCTGAAAAATTTATTCATCTGTGAGTTTGGCGATGAATAATTTATCAACTGATGAGTTTGACACTGACTTGTTGAGTTTGGAGATGAACAATTTATCCACCGATAAGTTTGACACTGAGTTTGGTGTTGGCTATTTAGGTTGGTGATGAGTTTGGCGACAACCAAGTGACTTTGGCGGTTGTTAAATGAATTACCGATAAGTTTGACAATGAACAAAATTTTTCCACTAATGGCCAACTTTATCCACTGATGGCCAATTTATCCACTGATGGGTAATTTATCCCCTAACAGGTAAATTATCCCCTAATGGGTAATTTATCCTCTTACGGGAAATTTATTCCCTTGATGGGTAAGACATCTCTTGATGGTTATCCCCTGATGACCACTTTTATGCTACAGTGACTATCCACTGATGTGTAGTCTATCTTTAAGGTGTAAAATATTATTTTCTTCAATGACTTAAGATAATATTAATTAATTGATAAACCTCAACATTTTGGATATCTTATTAAAGCATTAAAAATATAAGAACATCACATATGTGCAATCTAATATCTATTCGAAGGCATAAATTTCTCATGTTATATCAATGTACATGTTTTAGAGATTTAGCATACAAATTTTCAAATCTTCTTTCTAAAATGCTCCTCCTTCTCTCTAACCCCCCTTAAACCCTTAATCCTTTCCCTCACACCTGTAATCCGTAACAATACAAACTTAGATCTCTGCTTTCCTTTCCTATGGACCTAGGCTTGGTTGGGGCGACCCTTGCCACTAGTGTTAGCTTTGTCCTTTCTGAAATCTTGTCGATGGTGAAGTCTAACCCCTCCCTAACCCCCATTGTTTTCCCAGTGAGACAACCGAGAACTTGTAGAAGGGGGGGTTGAATATAAGTTCTTAGAAATCTTTTCGATTACTTGTTCTTCAAGAAATTAATTATAACTTGCGGAAATAAAGAACAAGAACTCAAATCAATTTATAAACAATTGCTTGTATTGACTTTAACAATTGTATACAAATTTTAACAATCACAATAATGCAATCGTCAGCTTCTTTTCTATTCTGTATAGGAAAAGATACAAACTATGAAAAACCTATACAGCTTCGAATTACTATTTGAATTACAATCCTGTAAAACTAATTATAGCTTCTTAAAAAACTGATTTCTCAGTTTTCCTCACCTGAATCAATATTGATTCCGCTTCCTTACTCGAATCAAATACAATCTTTCCTTTTTGATAGGAACAGATTTCTGGCTTGTTTCCTTACCAGCTACGTCTTCAATAATATCTTGATTTACGTGGAAGACAATCCTTATTCAATTCAAACTCTGTATCTTATCAGGAAATAAATCACGATTAGTCCTTGACGCTTCATCTTTAGTCTTTGGTAACATCATCAATTAGTCTCTGGTGCTTTTAGTCCCTCACGATGTCAGATTGTATAGTCTCCGATAGAGTTATTTGGTCTCTGATGCTTTAAGGCTTAGTCTCCGATGACGTCAGCTTAGTCTCTGATGCTTTTAAACTTAGTCTCCGATGACGTAAGCTTTAGTCTTCGACTCTTTTAGACTTAGTCTCTGATGACGTAAGCCTTAGTCTCCGATAGGCAAAACTAGTCTCTGATAGATAAAATCCTTAGTCTCTGACAAGTTTTCCTAGTCTCCGACAAGCCTTTTTGTAAACTCTAACGGACCAAATACACACTTTGACTTGCTGAAGCTTTGATACTCCATTCCAGCAGTTACTTACAAATAAAGAATAATTGTATCTCTTTACAAATAATAAATGAATTACAAACAAAGAGATAACTACTGGCTACAAAACTTCAATGTTTCTAATTAACACTTTCTATACATTTGTACTCTAAGTAATCTAAAGACAATCATCATCAAATATTCTAAAACCTAACACCCATTAACTTGGTATCTATTGCTGATGATGATTCTAGCTCAGAAGATGGAGAATTTGTACCTAACTCTCTTTCTAATAACACTAGAGATATCTTTGTTGTTGTTGCCTCACTCTCCAAAAGTGATAGAAATTTTGCTGCCTATGAGCGCAGGAAGAATGAAGCCCTAACTAGATTCCTCAACTCTGTTGGTTGGTCTCTAGCCAATTTACAACTGTTCTCTCTTTCAGGTATTACTCCTGTTAAGCCCTCTTCTATTAGCTCCCCTGTAGGTTGTTCTATAAACCCTATCCCACCTCTTTGCTTTGAGATTGGAGTTCTTGCTACTTTACCTCCTTCTGAGCCCTTCCCTCCTCTCCCCTAACCCTCAAATTCTGGATGTGGTCCCGATTTGAGTTCAAGTCTGTTGAAACCTGAAGAGCCAAAATCTTGGAGTAATATTGTTGGTAATGAGCATACTAAACCAGTAGCTCTTCAGTTCTTTCCCCCTCAGCTGGAAAACGGTACAGTGCTTGTAAAGGCACCTGTAGATGTGTTAAAAAAAGGTATTAGACAGTTTGAAACCTGCTTGGTGGGTCATTTCCTCCATTTTAGAATTCCTTATAATGTTGTTGCACCTATTACCCTGAAACTTTGGGCAAATCTAGGTCTAAAATGAGTTTTCACTCTCCAAAACTTCTATATGTTTGATTTCAATATGATAGTAGATATGGACAATGTTTTGGCTTTGGGGCCATGCTATATCCATAATAAACTGTTCATTCTCAAGCCTTGGTTGGAGGGGTTCTCTCCCAACATTGAATGTTGTACAAAGGCCCTTGTGTGGGTAAAATTCCATAATGTCCCACTGTCCTACTGGACGGAAGAGGGCTTAAGCTATGTCGCAAGTGGTATAGGTAAGCCTCTTTTCCTTGACAAAGCCACTTAGAATTTGGATCCTATGCCCTTTGCCAGAGTTTGTTTTGAAATGGATGCTGCATCCATATGGCCAAAACAAATTTCAGTATTTATTCTTGATGAACAAATAGTATTGGCGTTCCTGTTACTGTAGCTGTTGAGTATCAAAATCGGCCTCCTTCCTACCCTACTTGCAAAGTCTTTGGGCATTCCAATCTTAAATGTCCAAACGCTCGCTATGTCTGGGTTCTGAAGACTCTAGATAAATCCATAATTGCCCCCTCCCACGAATGATCAACCTGTGGTCTCTACAGTGCCCTTTGTGACCAAACCCTTATCTCCAGCTCCTCCCACTATTGGTCAACCTATGATCCCTTCTGAAACTAATTTTAGTTGGATTGAAGTTTTAAAGAAGAAGAACAAGGATCTGGGGAATGCTCGAGACCCGACTGAAGGTTCCTCTGATGGCGGTACCTTCCCTTTCGACAACAAACTCCTCGACAAGCTTAAAGGGGTAGATGAAATGGAGCTTAAAGCTCTCAAAGATCATGAAATCCATTCTATCAGTCTTGGGGACAGCCCATCTCTACCCCTTCACTCCCAAACTTCTTCCAAGAAGAAAAAGGGAAGAGGGAAAAAATAACTTTCCCTCTCAATCTTTTTTTGATGAAGATCAGTACCTACAATGTTCGGGGCATTAATAAATCTCCTAGGCAAGAGGATATTAGAGTATTCCTTGCGAATAATGGCATCTCGTTTGTGGGTCTTTTGGAGACTAGAGTTAAACCTCACAAAGTAGATGCTATTGCCTCCAAGCTTAATAGACATTGACACTAGTTTCATAATTATAGCCACCATCAGAATGGAAGAATATGGGTGGGCTAGGATCCTCGTACTATCAAAGTTTCAGTTTTGCTTATGTCTAGCCAACTTATGCATTGTCGCCTCCACCATATTGAGACAAAGGCTGATTTTTTTGTCACTGTTGTTTATGCTTTCAACCTGGCCTCGCAAAGGAAATCCCTCTGGGCAGATCTATGTACTATTAATGCTAGCATGCAGGGCAGTTGGCTTGTGCTTGGAGACTTCAATTTCATCCTTAACTTGGAAGATGCCTAGGGAGGTCGGGGGGTCTATGATGTGGGGATGCATGATTTCAAAGATTGCCTTCACAACTACAAGCTCAATGATATTAGAATGGTTGGTCCTCTTCATACATGGTGGAATGGTCAAGCAAATTTCACGATCTCTAGGAAGATTAACAGAGTCTTGGGGAATGACTGTTGGCTTACCAACTTGCCACAATCCTTTGCCACTTTTAGGGCCAGGGGCATGTCTGATCATGCTCCTATTATCCTTGATACAGGTATTAAAATCAAGCCCTCCTTTAAGCCTTTTCAATTCTTGAATTATTTGTTGGAATTGGATGGATATAGTACTATGGTGACCGAGGCCTGGAATACCCATGTCCAGGGGTCCCCTATGTATGTTCTTGCCAAAAAATTGAGGGTCACCAAGAAAGGGTTAATCAATCTAAACTCCGACCATCGGAAGAACTCGGTTTCTTTAGAATGGGCAAGAAAGGACCTCTTTGAGTTCCAACTGTGTCTACAATAGTCCCCTGCTGATATTAACTAGTCTAATATTGATACTGAAAAGGCTTTTCTTGCAGCTCTTGAGGACGCTATGGCTAATGAGGAAAAAAATCCTAAGACAAAAATCTAGAGTTCAATGGCTTAATTGCGGGGGCAAGAACTCAAAATTTTTCTTCGCTCAGTTACAAAATAGATGGAACCAAAACAAAACCCTCATGCTTAATTATAATCTAAGCAACTCTCTCCACAACCAAGATGATATTAAGAGGGAAGCAGTGAATTACTATAAAGAGCTTCTAGGTACGTCCCTACACTCTTACTCGGGGAAAGAGAATCTTCAAAGGTTCATAGCTAAATCCATGCCACAGGATCTGGCCCAATAGTTGATTAACCCCATCTTTGCCGATGAGATTTTTAACACACTAAAGAGTATGAAAAAGAATAAAGCCCCTAGACCTGATGGTTTTAATGTTAATTTCTTCGTTCACACTTAGGACATTGTTGGGGATGACTTTACAAAAGTTGTCCTACACTTCTTTAATAATGGTACGATGCTTAGAGAGGTTAACGCTACTGCTAGTATTCTGGTCCATAAAGTTCAAAATCCAACTGTTATGGACGATTTCAGACCTATTTCCTGTTGTACTACTCTATACAAGTGTATCTCTAAGATTCTAGCAAACCGAATACAAAGGGTCCTTCCAAGCCTAATCTCTGCAGAACAAGCCGCTTTTGTAAAGGGTAGGAAAATTGTAGACAATATCCTTATTGCTCAAGAATTATTGAGAGGTTATCACAGGGAAGCAGGGCCACCTAGATGTGCTTTAAAAATTGACCTTCACAAAGCTTTTGACTCGGTCTGTTGGGACTTTCTCTTTGATACCTTGAAGCTGATGAACTTCCCTTATCAATTTTTTGGTTGGATAAAATCGTGTATCACCACAACAATGTTTTTGGTTAAAGTCAATGGCTCCCTGTGCAGTTACTTCCAAGGAAAACGGGGGATACGTCAAGGAGACCCTGTATCTCCCTACTTATTTGTTATTGTTATGGAGGTGCTCAGTATGACCTTGGCAAAGGAAACTACGGATCCTCTTTTTTCTCATCACTGGAGAGCTAGGAAAATTTCCCACCTAATTTTTGTCGATGATCTCATGCTATTTTGCAAAGGTGATGTATCCTCAGTCAAAACCCTCCTCTATGCTTTGGATATGTTCTCCTCCCTCTCGAGTCTTCAAAGAAATGCAACCAAGAGCCAATTATTCTACACAAATGTAAGGTCTGAACATCTGCAAGAAATCCTGGCTCTATCCCAAATGCAAGTCACCAATGAGCCTATCAAGTTCCTCCAAGTCCCGCTCATCTACAAAAAGCTTTTCAGCCTTTAATTGTGAACCCCTTATCCAGCTGATTACCTAGAAAATAAATTCCTGGACTAACAAGTTTCTATCCTTTGTAGATAGAAGACAACTTATTTGCTCGGTTCTTTTTGCTATCCAATCCTACTGGAGCAGGATGTTCCTCTTTCACAAGTATGTTGCTAGGAAAATTGACAAACTTCTTATGTCCTTTCTCTGGATGGGATCAAGCTCTTCCTGAATAGCCTGGTATATTATTTCCTTCCCTTTCAAGGAGGGAGGGCTTGGCATTAAAAAGGTGGAGGAATGGAACAAAGCACAACAGGTTCATCTTCTTCTTTCCCAAATTAATCCATGCTCTACGAATCTTTGGGTAGAGTGGGCACGAAGTACACTCTTGGGGAAATACAAGTTCTGGACCTCAAAAATTCCTTCTAACTGCTCTTGCAGTTGGCAAAAAATTCTTAACTTACGCCCCCTGACCCTCAAATATCTAAAATATGTCCTTAAAAATGGTAACACTTTCCTCTTATGGCAATACCCATGGTGTGATTTGGCCCCTTTATGTTGCAGGCCAACATGTCTTCTTGTCCAGGAATTACAGCTTGATTTCAATTCCCATGCAAGCTCCATCATCTCTGATAACCAATGGTGCCTTCCAGCAAACTACCATGTGTCTGTCCTCAATCTTAAACATAAGATTTCCGCAATTCCTATCTGCCGAAACTGCTCAGACAACATTTTTTGGAGTGGACGCGATATCAACACGATCCAAGTCAGCCACATATGGGAATCCATCTGACTAAGGAGCCCCCAAAATCATATCTGGGAGATAGCTTGGCACCCTCTACATATTCCTCACTTCTCCTTCATTCTCTGGCAGGGTCTCCACAATCGGCTCCTCCACCGATATGTTCCCCCCTGCTACTTGTGCAACTCTTTTGATGAATCCATGGATTACTTGTTCTTTTCTTGTAGGTATTCTTGTAAGATTCTGGGCAAGCTATTGCACCTTTTGGGCAGGAACCTTTCATGGACAGATTGGGATCATGTTCTAGACAATTGCCTTCTGGACATAAATCAAAAGTTTTGGTCTTACATCAAATGTCTTGTCTTATCTGTCTATGTCTACAAGATCTGGTGTGAAAGGAATACTAGGATGCATAATGGAACCCCTACTAAAAATTGTTTGGCATCTGATTGTGTTAATTTAATTAAAAGTAAATTGCATAGCTCTCGGAGATTCCACAAGCTCAGAAAACTTTTTCCTTGTTATCAGAACTGGTTACTTCCAGGAACTGCTCAATATTAAAATATGGTATCAGGAGATGCGTATCAAGAGATATCACATTGCATCGGGGGATGCCCTGATGTCAGGGGATGTCGTGCCTGCATTAGGGGATGTCATATCAAGGGATGTTCCTACTCGTGTCAAGGGATGCTACTTGGTACCAGGGGTCAGTTGCTTGGTCGTCAGGGGATACGTTGCATGCATCATGAGATACGCTGCCAGGGGTTAGGGGATGTGTATATTAGCTGAGAACTGACTGAGAACTAGCATCAAGGGTTGTTTCTATGTGTGTCAGGGGTTATCAATGTGACGACCCGAAATTTTATTTTCTTAAATAATAGAAATAAGATGTTTTGAGGAGTTTTTCTTTTGAGGTATGAGGTTTGGATTTGAAATGTTTGAGTATTATGTCCATGTGATGTCCAAAATTTAATGATCTCAATTTCCTTTGTAAAATCATCAAAGGGATATGAATATATATTAATCTCAAATCTTTATGAGATTAATTTAATCAAGCATGATTAAGGGAATGAGTGTGCTTAGTAACTACAACAGAAGGAGGTTTCCCTAAGAACACCCTCAATTAGTAAAGTGTTATTCCTTGGACGTTTGGATATTTTTATTATTTTTGGAACCACTTAAGGGTTATGATTTTTTGGATTTCTGAGATGAGAACAAGCAATTGGTGTATTTATGTTGTTAGTGATATTCATAAATTGCTTAAAGGAATGCAAGTGTGAGGGTTAGCAAGTTTCATTCAAAGCAATTTGAATGGCTTACGTAAGGGAATGATCTCATAAGTACGTATGATGTTGTTTGGGTTAGTAAGCTACCTGGGTGTCACTATTTGACGAAGCTTATGTGCATGTGTGACAGCAGCTGT
>CM025786.1:40258793-40279771 GCA_014636745.2 Centella asiatica
AGTTGACCTTAGTGTGGTTATGGTTGAGAACACCACCCATGGAGGAGTAAGGAAGACGACCCTGTATCTGAGACGAGTTCCAACTTAGTCTCTGATGGGTTGGAGTTTGTTTTCTCGTTCTCCTAGCTAGAGTCTGTTTGTTCTAGCAAGTCAGGGGGCATTCCTCTCATTAGTTTTGTATTTTCCTCCTTTTTATGTTACACTCAACTTAACAATAAAAAATGTACACGTTTTACAGAGTCTTTCACTCAAACGTGATTTGATTTAGAAGTAGCTAAGGACAAAGGCAAATATATACTTACTCTATCTTTTTAATTTAATACGTATTATCATTTATTCGATATACGTAAGTATCTAGTGTTATGTTATATCCTATTCAAGTTAAATATCCTCAAAGATAAGTAGCGTACTATCCATTGATCCGATGTACGTGAAAAAAAATGTTATACTAAAATCAAGCATTCTTTGGGCGGATGTTAGCTACACAAATTCGCTAAAACGCCAAGGTAAATCCTATACGGATATAAAAAGACTTAATTTTTTCTCACCCCATACTTGTAAAGTATATATGTGTGGGTAACTAAAGGCTAGTGGGATGCAACTGCCTAGCACCCCGGGCCGAGGAATGATAGGGAAGGAAAACCGAGGCATCGGTAACCGAACCCTCGCAAATAAAAGATTTCTACTTTAACTACGTATGTCATTATAACAAAATTGGACGAAGGTTAGGCTGTCTAGCTGATAAATTGTTTGATATAGAGTTCCTAAGGGCACGTGCGCCAAACAGACATGGTTACAAGGCGAATGTGAATTATTCAAGATTCTTTCAAATAAAGGGTCAAATCCCTCGTTATCATTCGGGGACCCTGGAAGCTATATCTTTTCAATTTATCAAGAGGTGTCGGCATTGTCTCTGCCCAACCTCACAAACACTTAAGTCATATAAATTATCTATCTTTCAAGGCTCATAGTTGGTATTAGAGCCGAAGCACCGGTTATGAGATGCGGTCTCTATCGGAGTGTAAGGAAAATGACTATAAGGATAAAAATAGGAAAATAGAAGATAAAGAAAGTTAAAGGGAAGATGAGCGTTAAGTCATTTCTCACCACTTCCATAGGCTATAACATTTTATGGGATATAAGATTTTAGGATAAAAGACCCACACGAATTACATTGCACACTATACCATGCATTACACTAGTATTCATGTCAAACTCTTATGATGAACGTTATGATGGTGTTAATATAAGTTATGTTTACCTTGTAGATGACTTCGAGGTGTGATGTTAGGGGCAAGGCACCCTTGATCGTTAGCTCAGATGAGGAGTATGTTCTTGATGACACTACTACTCCACTCATGGGACGCTCTAGTGAGCAAGTCCCCACTATAGATGTTGATGCCACGAGGGAAGCATACCCTCAGCAAGCTATTACTGTTGCAACTACTCCAAGTAATGTCTCCTGTCCTTCAAATCACCATAGACGCCTCCATCCGGATGTCATTCGCGGACCCTCACCACCACCCGGCGCGCGATGGTGTGTGACCCCTCGCAAAAGAGTGAATAGTCTAACTCAGGTCTTTCATTTTGAGATGCCTCGGATCTCATATGATAATGTTGAGGATCCCCCTGACCTAGAAGAAGATGAACATGACCTGACCGACCCATCTAAGGGGTCAAACTCTTTATTTTGCATTAGGAGCCCTTCTCCTCCTCATTACCAATTAGGTTCTCTACCCTAGGCTCCATCTTAGGTAGAGTCTCCTTCTGTCTCTATGCACACAATACCTGTTGCACCAGCATCACTACTTATTGTTCCACCACCAGCCGATTTGCTAGCTACCCTACCGAACGTCCCATTCGCCGCACCGCCACCAGAGATTCCTATGCCTATGCCATTAGCAGATGGATTATGACTCTACCTCCAATACAGAGTCCGCATTGTTCAAGCAGAGATAGCGACACACAACACCACTATGATGCGTCATTCAATTGCACACCAAAGGACTAGTAGACTTTTGGACCTTTGGAAGGTTCCATTCCAGGACGTGTCCCTAACCCTTACCAAGACAGTGAAGGAGGTTTTGATCTCAGTCAATGATTACTTCAAGCTCACACAACCTACTATGACGAACTGAGACCATTTGATGTACAACCTTGTAGAGAAGGTCGAAGAAGCGTGTCGTTTTGCACACAAGATAATGGATGAACTCGATTCAGAGCTTGTGTTTTAGGCACCCACTGTAGTAAATGTTTTTATGATGGGCCACATGTTTTTGTTGCGATAATTATGGTAGCCATAAAAATATTTTGGTATGACTCCCATAGTTTTCCTTCATGGCTCTGTTAACAAGAAGTTTTCTTTTATGAACTTTATTAGATGTAATCTTTTGTTATTAAATATATTTTGATGACTTTATTTTGAGATCTTTTTCGAATCATACATCATTCTCTACTATGATATTAATTTCTAAAATTGTCTTATCATGTAATAGATCTTTGCATGTTTTTTGTGGGAAAATTTTTACAAAAAAAAAGGGAAGAAAGAAAAGCTTTTAACAGTGATTCCTTATTTCTTTGCAACTTGTAGAGAATGGCCTCAGTGGGAAGACCCAGACTCCATCAAAATAGAAACGCCAACCATAATGCGAATGACCAAGGGGACCAAGGAAGCACCAACCCGAATGACAATTGGGGAAACAATAACAACAACGAAAATCAGGAGAATCCTATCACCCTATTGACGAACATGATTAGGGAAGCTGCCTAACAAAATAACAACCCACCACCCCCACCATAGGTGCAACCTAGGAGGGTGACATTCAAGGATTTCACAAATAGTTTCCCACCTACTTTCAATGGTGACAAAGGTCTTACTGCAGCTCAGACTTGGATCAAGGAAGTAGAAAAAACTTTTCGCATTTCTGGGGTAACTGATGACCTCAAAACAGAATACTCCACCTATCTACTCAAAGGAGAAGCCAACTACTGGTGGGAAAATACTGAACGACTAGAAATGACTAGGAGGCTGGCAGCCAGAGACGAGCAAACAACAACTGATATTGATCAAAGTTTCACCTGGCTCCAATTCAAGGAGTTATTCAATAATAAATATTTTCTAATCAATGCCACTGATGAACTAGAGAGGCAATTCCTAGAACTAAGGCAAGGAAATATAATGGTGGAAGAGTATGAGAAGAAGTTTAATGAACTCCAAAGGTATGCTCCGCATATGGTGGATACTAAGAGGAGAACAAGAAGATTTGAGGATGGTTTGAACCCGTGGCTTCACAATAAGATTGTTGTCTTATGCCTGGACACTTATGTTGAGGTCATTCAGAGGCCAAAATAGCTAAGAAAAGTGGCAAAATGCTTCGGAAGTACAACAGGGAAAACCGTAAGGAAAAATGAGGGGAAACCACAACCCCAATAGTAATAACTGCAACAATAAAGGAAATGGAGGACATGGAAGACCACAGACCAGTTCGGTTGTGGTAAAACAAGAGGAAAGAAGTACATCGAGTAATAATAACAAAAGAAAGGGGAGCTTTGTTACCAATGCAAGTGATATCAAGAAGAAGAACACTGTTTGTGACAAATGTGGGAAGAACCATGAGACTTCCCCATGTCTAAAGGGCACTAACATGTGCTACAAATGTCATCAACTTGGACACATCTCACCAAACTACCTAAATCAGGCACCCACCACTACCCAACCCCAATATCGTCTATAGTAACAACAACATCAACCTCAAGGCACTAGTCGCACCCTGGCGATTGTGAAAACATACTACACTTGCGATGTAGAGGGCCACATTTCCACCACTTGGCCTCAGAAAAAGAGTCAAGGCAAGCTGCCTTTGACAGGAGCTAACACTATACCAGTCTGCCCTCGAGCTAGGACCTATAATATAACTGTTCAGGATGCACTGATGTCCGATAACGTGGTTATAGGTACACTACTGGTCAACTCAGTTCAAGTGCATTCTTTAATTGATTCTAGCACGACTAGGTCCTTTATATCTAAACGTCTACTTAAAGACATGAGCATCGCTCCTAAATGCTTAGAAGCACCTTTAGAAGTCATGGTAGCTAACCAAGAGGTGAATATTGTCAATAATGTATTACCCGATTGTAGTGTAAAGATAGGAAAACATGATTTTCCTGCAAATTTGATAGCTTTTTGATTGGGAGAATGTGAAATGATATTAGGCATGAATTGGTTGCACAAGTACCAAGCTAACATAGATTGTAGAAGGAAGAAGGTTTCCTTAAGAATGTCTTCAAACAATAAAGTGTTATTTCATGGATGTAAGACTACCGAATCATCTCACTTCCTTAGGATGGTGCAAGCCAAGAGGATGATGCGCAAAGGATGTGAGACATTCTTACCTTATGTATATGATATGGAAAATGAGGAACTGAAAATGGAGGACATTCCCATCAATAAGTGTGGGGTTTTTGAAGGAAAAAGGACCAGCCCCACCATTTCCACCATCACCATGAGTCGTAACGTACCTCTTACCCTCACTTTTATTTTTATTTTATTTTGTCTTCTTGCACATTGAGGACAATTTTTATTCTAAGTGTGGGGTTAGGGGAAACACCTGTGTTTGTTTGTGTTTTTGCTGTGATTGTTTATGTTTTTGATTGTTTATTAGTTGTTTCAAGTGTAGGTACCTAAATTGTGCAGTTTTCTGTTTTGTTGCCTAGAATAACAATACGACATGCCCATATCGTATGGCTATTTCTGCGGTTTGTTGGATATTCAATTTATGTTTTGCATATTTTATCATTGCATTTTGCATGTTAATTGTTAAGAATTGCACTGCTGAAAAAACCCACTATTTGAATGAAGCCAAACTTTGAGTAGCTAGATAGGTTAGAATTTTCGAAAACTAAAACTTTGTGAAATCTTTGAGCACCTATCTACATTCCAATTTGAAAGTGGCATAATTCTTATTCTTAGGACATAAACAAATTCCCCAATGTTATGACTTAGGAAGGTGATAATTCACACCATGAAAATAAACCGTGAGATTTTGAGCCGAAGAAAAGTACATAAACACTCTTAATATTTTTTGTTGTGAGTTGACTAGCTATAAAGAGACACTACTAGAATTTGGCATTGGAGTACAATTTGAGACCACACAAATCGATACTAAGGTGATAAAAGGCATTGTTTGTTGAACCCCTTATTTTATCCCTTTTCTTGATTGACCACCCAATTCAAAGTTTACCACTAGTATTACCCCTTTGAGCCTTAACCTTTTTCTTTGCTTGAAACCGAAAATTAGCCAACTTCCAATTTTTGTTGAAAATCCCCTTTGTTTGTTAAAACGTTGATTGAGAGAACTTTCTACCAAACTTTACATGCCGAATATTATTCCTTGTGTAAGTGTCATGTTTTGTACTTAAGTTGATATGTCTTGCCAAGTGAATTGAAAAGAAACATATGACTGTCTAGTTTTGATTTAATGTACCACATACGCCAATGTTGCTAAAAAAAATACAAAAAAAACAAAAAAAGAAAAAGAATTATGAAAAAAAAAAGAAAAAAAAAAGAAAATTATTCTTGAGATGGAGCATAAAATGCACTCAAGAGAGAAAAAAGAGGAAAGAAAATAGATAGAGAAACCTAAGGATGACAACAATGTTAGCATTAGTAGAGGTATGTATATTAGGCTATTTGGCACTAGTAAATTCTGTTCATAAGTGGCATGTGATGATTTGGTTTGAATTGCTCTCGATCCCCAGAAAAATACCATGTGCTAGCCCCATTACAGGCCTTAATAAAAGTCCTTTTTGATTGGTATCATTAAAGTGGTGGAAGATTGACCTTTTGTCAAGTGATGGGAAGACATCTTATAGCTACATATTGAGCGTAAACACCAACCTAAACACAAAGAGAGTGCATGAGTTGTTTAACTGGTGAGGGGTGTGAATTGGAAACTTTCTAGGGAATGTTATTGGGGGAATGTTTGCTTTTAAGGATTTGACTTATGTTATTTTTGGAGTAGAAATGTAAGATGGGTGTGAGAAGATAAAACTAAGGATTGGTTGTTTATTTCTCTAATTTGTTTAGATACTTGAGGACAAGCATCATTTAAGTGTGGGGTTGTTTGATAGTGTGCAATTTGTGTATAGATTTGCATGACATTTGCATCCATTTTGTGTGTGTTTTATGTTTTGATATGGTGTTTTCGGGTTACTTTTGTGTGAATGAGTGATTCAGGTGGAGATTGTGAAAACAAGGAGAAATGGACCGAAAAGAGCAAGGAAAATCGAAGAAGGAAATTGAAGAGCGACTAATGTACCATACGACATGCCCATGTCGTATCCGAGATAAGACTGGCAGTAGCGAAGCAGCAGAATTGTCTATGGCAAGACATGTCACTTGCCGGTCAAAATTGAACATTGAACTTATTGGGCTGTGAAAACATGCAACACCAATTTCAATGAGGCTGGCCAGCAAAGGAAACTCCAAATTCAAGAACTTGAGGAGATTCGCAACCATGCCTATGAGAATGTAACGACCTATAAGGCTAAGGTCATGGCATTTCATGATAGTTAGATCGCTGCGAAATAGTTCAAGGTAGGGCAAAAGATACTTCTCTTTCACTCTACTTTGAAATTATTTGGAGGAAAATTGCATTCGAAATGGAATGGTCCCTATGTTGTAGCACATGTTTTTCCCAATGGTGCTATTGATATCCAAGACCCAAATATGAAAAAGATTTTCAAAGTTAATGGGTATCGTTTAAAACCTTTTTATGAATGATTTGAACCACGATTAGTTGAAGAATAATATGTTCAAACACCTAACTACAACTAAGCATGGCGAACATCGGGCTAACGACATTAAACAAATGTACTTCTTGGGAGGCAACCCAAGGATTTCTTTCTTTAAATTTCTATTTTAGTTGTTATTTTTATTTTTCTTTTAATTGCCGAAGAATCCTAACAAAAATTTGCAGTTCTGGGATATCTTTGTTGTCTTGAAATTGTTATTTCATGCTGACAATTTTCTCTGCCAAATAGCATGTGGACAACCTTTTACATGTTTAAACCATTTTAAATGGAGAGTTCCACGACACACATGAGTACCAAGGGATAAGTGTGGGGGGTTTTGAAGGAAAAAGGACCAGCCCCGACCATTTCCACCATCACCATGAGTCGTAACGTACCTCTTACCCTCACTTTTATTTTTATTTTATTTTGTCTTCTTGCACATTGAGGACAATGTTTATTCTAAGTGTGGGGTTGGGGGAAACACCTGTGTTTGTTTGTGTTTTTGCTTTGATTGTTTGTGTTTTTTATTGTTGATTAATTGTTTCAAGTGTAGGTACCTGAATTGTGCAGTTTTCTATTTTGTTGCCCAGAATAACAATTTGACATGCCCATGTCGTATGGCTATTTATGTGGTTTGTTGGATATTCAATTTCTGTTTTGCATATTTTATCATTGCATTTTGCATGTTAATTGTTTGGAATTGTACTGCTGAAAAAACTCACTATTTGAATGAAGCCAAACTTTGAGTAGCTAGATGGGTTAGAATTTCTGATAACTAAAACTTTGTGAAATCATTGAGCACCTATCTAGATTCCAATTCGAAAGTGGCATAATTCTTATTCTCAGGACACAAACAAATTCCCCAATGGAATGACTTAGGAAGGAGATAATTCACACCATGAAAATAAACCGTGAGATTTTGAGCCAAAGAAGAGTACATAAACACTCTTAAATTTTTTTTGTTGTGAGTTGACTAGATATTGAGCATAAACACAAACCTAAACACAAAGAGAGTGCATGAGTGATTTAACCGGTGAGGGGTGTGAATTGGAAACTTTCTAGGGAATGTTTGCTTTTAAAGATTTGACTTTTGTTATTTTTGGAGCAGAAATGTAAGATGGGTGTGAGAAGATAAAACTAAGGATTGGTTGTTTATTTCTATAATTTGTTTAGATACTTGAGGACAAGCATCATTTAAGTGTGGGGTTGTTTGATAGTGTGCAATTTGTGTACAGATTTGCATGACATTTGCATCCATTTTGTGTGTGTTTTATGTTTTGATATGGTGTTTTCGGGTTACTTTTGTGTGAATGAGTGATTCAGGTGGAGATTGTGAAAACAAGGAGAAATGGACCGAAAAGAGCAAGGAAAATCGAAGAAGGAAATTGAAGAGCGAGTAATGTACCATACGACATGCCCATGTCGTATCCGAGATAAGATTGGCAGTAGCGAAGCAACAGATTATTCAGAATGAATGGATTGGGCCTTGATGTCAAAGACAGAAACGCGCAGAAAAAGGAAAGATCTAGAGCGAGAGACAAAAGAAGAAACTGAATTAGAGAAGGATTTTGAAAGCCAATTAGGATTAGGATTACTTTGTAGGGAAAACATAAAGATCCTACAAATAGACTTGTTAACCCTATCATCTAGATTCTGCTCCGCCCTTCTTTTAGTTTTCTGCAGAAAAGGAGCAGTTTTATTTTACAGCATTATGTCTTCAAGTATTATGAACAACTAAATCTCTCTAGTTGAGGTACTTTGATTTCTAGCCAAGGATAATATCATGAGACTTTTGTTTTCATTAGTTTTATTCAATTTCAAGTATTTATCTGATTTATGCACTATAAATTATCTTTGTTATCATTTAATTTATTATGCAATGTGGCCAGTTGTGTGGTTTGTTGACTGATATCTTGCTGATTAGAATAGGAAGACCGTTTGGCACTGTTCTAACAAAGTAGCAAATTGATCTTACACTGATAAAGGCTTTGAGTAAGGTTGGTGAAATCAAATAATCTAGTTTAAATAATTTACGGGTGTGACGGCCCCAAAAATCATAAAACAGATTTCGGGCACCATCAATAATTGACAAAAGATAACTAATAAATCCAAGCATACATATCATTAATTAAGAGGTAAATAACGAATCTCTATTACAATATCCATTAAAGAGTATTTAATACAGCGGAAGTCTTAGAATAGGGCCCACTCAAGCCTTAAAGTCTAAACATTTCTATAATCTTCTCCCTCTTCACCCCAAGAAGCTCTCAGAATTCCATTTTTTCTTTTCCCTTATGAGACGCATTGGTCGTCTCGCCATAACCTGCAAAAATTATAATCATAGCAACATGAGCGATATTACGCCCAGCAAGTATATATTCGATAGTATTTGGGTAAGCTTGAACGATGGAAAATAATGGTTTAAGTATTTATGAGGTTGGACGAAAACAATGTCCAACACCTCCAATAATATAGAAAAAAAATAGTTTCTAGGGTCCCCGAGTGATAGCGAGGGATTTGACCCTTTTTCTTGAAGGAATCATGAATAAACCACATGCGCCTTATAACAATGTCTGTTTGGCGCACGTGCCCTTAAGAACTCTTAACACCGTCTGTTTGGCGCAGGTGCCCTTAAGAACTATCTTAAATCAAACGTTATATCAGATGGCCAACCTGATCGTCTGACTTAACCATAATGACATACGTAGTCAATGCAGAAAAATTTGTCTGCAAGGGTTCGGTTACCGATGCCTCGGTTTCCGTTCCCTATCCATAATAGGCACGGGATGCCAGGCATATGCATCCACGTAACTGTTAGTTTACCCACACGGATATACTTTTCAAGTAAGGGGTAAAGAATAAGGCTTCTATATCCGTATAGAGTTTACTTTGACGTATTAGCAAACTTAAACAGCTAATAACCGCCCAAGAAGTACTTGTATCTAGTACAATATTTTTTTCACGTACATCGGATCGAATGATCATACGTTACTTAACTTTGAATAAATATCAACATAATATCAATATCATGTACGTATATCGAAGAATTGATTATACACATTAGTTTGAAATATAAATCATTTGGAAACATATTTGTCATGAATATAAAAGAGATATGTACATGCATATCATTTCATAACATATCATACGCATATCGAAACAAGTGATCATGCGTTATCTTGAAATAAACATAAGATTGAATGTATACTTGCCTTTGGTCCTTAGAATGCTCACGTTTAATAACTCGTGAAAGCAGAAAATTCTGTAAAACATGTACAGATAATAATATGAGAAATCTCTACTTAAATACACATGATAAATGTTCATGCGAAGTGTTAATGAAATTCTCAAGTCTATATTTAACTACTTATGTCGTCACTCGTAATATTGGGATTCGGTTGGAACCGAATCGAAGTCCGAGAGATTAGTGGACTTGGTTAAACGTCACTCGTAGATCTTCGATAATTTAAATTAATTATAGGAGGCCTTAGATTAATTAATAAATATTAATTAATCAACTTAGGCTTTAAATGATTATTATTAATCATTTAGAAATTATTCATTAATTATTATTTAATTTCTTTAATTAAATAATAATTGGTCTATAATTAATTAAGAATTATTTCTTAATTAAATCTTAGTTTAAATGATTTATTTAAATATTTAAAAATCATTTGTTAATTATTATTTAATTACTTTAATTAAATAATAATTAGTATTTAATCATTTAAAATTCATTTATTAATTATTATTTATTTACTTTAATTAAATAATAATTAATATTTAACCATTTAAAAATTATTTATTAATACTTTAAAAAAAATATGTAAGTGTTTATTTTATTTTTGAAAACTTTGATTGGGTCAAAAATAATTTTCAAAAATGGGTTGAAATTTTAAAATCAAGTGGGTAAAATATATTGGATCAAAGTCAAAAATTTTATTTTGAAATCTGGGTCAAAACAGTGGGTCAAACCGGGCTAAAACCGGGTCGAATCTGGGTCAAACTCGGACCAAGTCGGATCATCCGGGTCGGATCAGTGCACCTTCATCGGATTCTGCACTTTCTGCAGATTCCGGCTAAGAACTCCGGCAGCCCCGCCACCTTCCATCGCCGTTTCTCTCTCACACACACACGGATCAAAGGAAAAAGCACCACCGTGTTGATATACATAGGCGAATACCCCCCCTAGACGGCTTGCCATCGCCGAAAAACGTGGAAAACAGCCGTTGAAGGCCGCCGGAGCAAGCTTCGCCATTATCGCCGGCGAGCTTACGCGTGTGGCCGTTCATGGCCATTTTGAGTCCATTTAGATCGATCTATACGTGGAAACGAATCTAGAGATCTCAAGGAACTCATACATGCAATCAATTTCGATTTTCATCAACTATAACGCATTCTAGATCGAATTAAAGTTTCGGGAATTATATAAGATTTTCGTATGAACACGAAATCATATATACTCAACCATATCTTAAATTGTTTATGTCAAATCGAAGATATAATCATAAGGAATCTAATGGCATAATCTATTCGAATTAACATGCAATAGATCGGACGAAATAGGGATCCAAAGTTTCGGATTCTATATGAATAATTCGTTGCTAAAGGATGAACAAGCGTCGCTAAAGGGTTTTCTCTTCATTTAAATTTTTATTAAACTTCGAAAATTAATATCTCTCAATATATAAATGATATGAAGAAGTGTAATATGTGAAAATCATACTGAAAAATATTATCTACGACATGGTATAATTAGAAAAAAAATTTCGACGTAAAAATAAAAGTGCAGAAATTTTTTTACCTCTTAAAAGCTTTTATGAAATTTCTTGCCAAAGCTTCAACTTGCTCAAGAACACAGCTCCGAATTTGAGAGTGTTTGTGATGATTTCTTAGTGAGTATACTGTGATTATTCTAGTAAAAAAAATGCTTAACAATGCTAAGTAGGAAATCAAGGAGTAAATAAATCCCTATTAAATGCACTAATTAAATTTTGAATTTCAAATTTTAAAACCCTAATTAATTACATACTAATTGCATGGTAATTATCATTTGTAACTGATGTAAATTAATTATTTACCATAGGAGTAATTAGTAAAAATTTATTTACTCACTAATTTACATTTTTAATGGTTATGCATTTATTTATTGCATTAACCGAAAAATTAATCCGCCTCGGCGAAATAAAAGTGCGTTTATAAAATTATTATCAAAATTAACATCTAATAAATTTAAAATAAATATCTTGTCACAATTTATTGTCTCGCAATAATTAACAATATAACATTTGTTATAAATATTAATGAACGTGTGCGTAATGAATTACGTAACCCTTACGTACACGTAACCGTAAAAAAAAAATATTTACTAGACGATAAATTCATATATAATCCTCAAAATTTTACTTTTGGATTATTGGGTTCTCACAACGGGTGTCTGATTTTATTGGCTAGGATAGGGGTCTTTTCGTTCATAAAACTGCCTTAGATTAAATACTATTAGGGTGTCCGGGGGTTGTCTATTTGGTCTAGGGAAGTAATCTATAAGGGTGTCCGGGATTACTGACAAAATAAGAAAAAATTGGTTAAGTAGAGCGTTTGCCCTTAGCTATAACTCTATCTATTTGAATGAATAAAATTTATCTTTCGTGTTGATGATCAAAGTACTTGGCTAGATTGAAAAGTACCTTGGCTAGGCTTTTCTCCATTGAATTTCTCATATTTAATTTTCTTGCAATCTTTATTATTTTCAGTTCCCATTTTTTTATTATTATTTTTAATATCCTCCATATTAATTTAAAAACTTGTTTTTCTGAGAAAATAATTAACTGCACTAATCCCTGTGGATTCGACCCTATTCGCCATTATACTGCGTAAGTGTAGGAGGATAAGAATTATTATTTTTGGTGGGTTGACACCGTATCACCTAGTAATGTCATTCGGAGTCAATAACACCCAACAGCTTTCATGGACTTGATGAACTGAGTTTTCAAGCCACAACTGGATAAGTTCATCATTGTGTTCGTCAACAACATTCTCATCTACTCCAAGACAGAAGAGGATCATGTTGAACATTTAAGAATGGCTTTGGAGACACTGAAACAAGAGAAACTCTATGCCAAATTCTTGAAGTGTGAATTCTAGCTAAGAAAGGTGAAATTCTTGGGGCACGTGATCAACAAAACTGGGATATTAGTGGACCCCACAAAGATTGAAGCCATCACCCATTGGCCACAATCGAAGACGCCTATAGAAGTACGAAGCTTCTTAGGATTAACAAGATATTATCGTATATTCATCCAAGATTTTTCCAAGCTAGCAATCCTAATGACGAATCTGACAAAGAAGGTAGTAAAGTACACATGGGCTCTAGAATGTTAGAAGAGTTTCCAAGAATTGAAGAAAAGTTTAACTGCACCAATGTTAAGCTTGCTAGATAACAAAGGAGACTTTGTGATCTTCAACGATGCCTCGTTGAATGGAGTAGGAGCTGTTCTGATGCAACATGGCAAATTCATGGCCTATGTATCTCTACAACTCAAGGACTACAAAAAATGATATCCAGCGCACGACTTGGAGTTAGCTGCTATCGTGTTCGCGTTGAAGATTTGGAGGCATTATTTGTATGGAGAAATGTGAGATCTATACTGACCACAAGAGTTTAAAATACATCTTCACACAAAAAGAGCTGAACATGAGACAAAGGCGATGGTTGGAACTAATCAAGGAATACGACTGCTCAATCAATTATCACCCTGGTAAGGCGAATGTAGTAGTTGATGCTCTGAGTAAATGTGAAAAGTTGAACGAGATAAGAATTCAAAAGGAAGTAAGGATGGATTTGGAACGACTACAACTGAATGTTATCACAACTCGACAAAGAAGGGAGATAGAAAAGGAAGTCAGCACAAGACCAAAATTAATGGACGTTATCAAGGAGGCCTAAGAGGAATTTGTAGAAGAAAGGGAGAAGCTGCTAAGAGGAGAAAATGGAAAGTGTCGAATCCACGACGATGGACTGATGAGATTCAAGGATAGATTCTGGATTCTAACAAAGTTAGAATTGAGGAGAAACTTATTATAAGAGAACCATAGTTCTAAATTTTTGGTACATCCGGGAGGGACAAACATGTATCAAGATCTGAAACAAAATTTTTGGTGGCCAAACATGAAGAGAGAAGTAGCTGAATGGGTCAACACATGTTTCACTTGTCAGCGAGTGAAAGCTGAATATTAGAAGCCAAGTGGACTACTACAATCTTTAGATATCCCATAATGGAAATGGGAATACATCACAGTGGACTTTGTGGTTAGATTACCTATAACACTAAAGGGAACAAATGCAATATGGGTAATCGTGGATAGATTGACCAAGTCTGCACACTTTTTGCCCATCAAGGACACCTACAAAATGGACCAATTGGTTAGGTTGTATATAAAAGACATTCTCAACCTACATGGAGTACCTGACTCGATCGTGCCAGATCGCGATCCATGCTTCACGTCTAGATTCTGGCGTAGCTTTTTAGATTATTTAGGGACAAGATTGGACATGAGTACTGCATTTCACCCGCAGACTGACAGACAATCCAAAAGAATAATTCAAACCTTGGAAGATATGTTGAGGGCGTGTTCTTTGGATTTTGGTGGACATTGGGATGAACACCTACCACTCATCGAGTTTGCTTACAACAATAGCTTCCATACAAGCATATGAATGACCCTGTTTGAAGCTTCATATGGTAGAAAGTGTAGAACATAGTTGTATTGGAATGAGGTTGGAGAGAGAAAACTAGAGGGACCATAAATGGTTCAACAGACTGAGGATGTGATCCAAGTCATCCGAGAAAGAATGAGGGCATCACAGGATAGACAAAAGCAATATGTAGATCAACATCAAAAAGTTCAGACACTAGAAGTTGGAGGTTATATGTTTTCCCAGTGAGATGCCGAGAACTTGTAGAAGGGGGGGTTGAATACAAGTTCTTTAAAATCTTTTCGAATTACTTGTTCTGAAAGAAATTAACTTTTCTTACGGAATAAAAAGAACAAGAACACGAATCAATTTATAAACAATTGCTTTATTGATTTACAATTGAATACAAATCCTAACAATCACAATAATGTTAGCTTCTTTTCTATTCTGTATAGGAAAAGATACAAAACTATGAAAAACCTATACAGCTTCTGAATAACACTCTGTAAAACTAATTACAGCTTCTATGATAACTGAATTATAATTAACTCAGTTCCTATTCTGAATAAATTTCAGCTTCCTTATTCGAATCAAATACAATCTTTCCTTTTTGATAGGAACAGATTTCTGGTTAGTTTCCTTACCAGCTACGTTTTCAATAATATTTTACTTTACGTGGAAGACATTCCTTTTTCAATTCGAACTTTTTATCTATCAGAGATTAATTCACAATTAGTCTCTGATGCTTCTTTTAGTCCCTGACATATCTTTTAGTCTCTGGTACATTTAGTCCCTGATGACTCTTTTAGTCCCTGGTACGTTTAGTCTCTGATGACTTTTAGTCCCTGATGACGTCAGCTTGTGTAGTCTCCGATAGTGTTATTTAGTCTCTGACACGTTAAGGCTTAGTAAGACGTCAGCTTAGTCTCTGGTTCCTTTTTCTTTAATCTCTGATGACGTAAGCTTTTAGTCTCCGATAGAAAAACTAGTCTCTGATAGTTAAAACATTTTAGTCTCTGACCAGTTCTTCTAGTCTCCGATAAGCCTTTTTGCAAACTCTAACAGATCAAATACACAACTTGACTTCTTGAAGCTTCGATACTCCATTCCAGCAGTTAATTACAAATAAAAAATAATCGTATCTCTTTACAAAGAATAAATGAATTACAAACAAAGAGATAACTACTGGCTACAAAATTTCAGTGTTACTAATTAACACTTTCTATACATTTGTATTCTAAGTAATCTAAAGACAATCATCATCAAATGTTCTAAAACCTAACAATCTCCCCCTAATTATGAATATCAGAATGATAAGCATAATTTCAAGGTTGATGATGATGTCAAAACTCAATATTACAATTACTTAGAAAAAGAATAAAGAATTACCAACTACAAATGTATTCTGAACTAAGATCTTTGATCTTTTGTTCAGCTTCCACTAAGACTCAGGTTTAAATCCTATAAGTCTGGCTTCAAAAAGAAATAAAATTACAACTTTCACAACAAACAACATACCTTTAGTTCAACAACTCTTTTCTTTTCCTTCTATTCTCCCTGAGTTGTTCTAACCTTTCCATCAGCAACTTTTTGAGAACAACTTCTGTTGTTTCTTCTGCATCTCTAAGAAGTTTAATAAATCCTTCTATATGATTTTCACTCACTCTGTCACATCCGTGTCCCAAATCGTATATTCGTGAACATGCATTCCATTTGATATTTGACATTTGCATTGTTTTTATTGCATAAACAATAATATATCAGTCCATATAGATTAAGAATACATCATTTAGAAAGCAAGCATAATTAGAACGCTTTTAAAAGGAGAGTTAGGATGTCAAAAATGCAGATTTCGTTTAAGGGGGTAATTAGCGGTTATTATGAAGCTTTTGTGCCATTTTGCAATTTCATATTAGTTGAGACCCTTAGTAGAAAAAGTAGAAATCTGCACCTACTTTTGGCTGCATTAGGCTGCTGTCTTCAAGTCAAAAAAGGAAAAAAAAAGGGGTGGGCAGCCTTGTTTGACCAAACCAAGCACCTTGCCACCTCATGCTTGGTTTGGACTAAACAAGAAGCCACTAGAACATGAGGGACAGCCCATTTTCGGCTGGAGAACACTTAGAGAGACAGAAATCAGTAGGAACAAGAGAGAACAGGGGAGAACAAGCTGAACAGATTTCCTAGCATAGCAGATTTTCTAAGTTGTGCAGTTTTGCAGCTGATCAAGTGAGTTCTTCCCTTCCTTTCTTTTGTGTTTAATAACCTTTCTTTTGGCTAAAAGAAAATAGTTTCTGCAGCTAAAATTAGCTTTCTGCTGCACATAGAATCTGCTGCACTTAGCTTGCTGCTGTTGCTGAAATTAGTATTCTGTTGCTGCTGCAATTACGTTTTCTGCTGCAGCTAGCCTAAGTCATGCATCATAGCAATGTTTCATGCATATAGTTGGTACTTAAAGCATGGTGAACAAGTATTAAACATGTCAATATGTGTTATAGGAGAAGAGAACTTCGGGGGCAGCGAGAGGGGAGTTCAACAGCGTTAGTTGCGCTGAATTTGTGAGTAAACCCATGGTATACTTATGTGTTATATTTGTGTATCTTGGATGATATATGATTGTTTGCTTATTGTATCATGTCTATATGGGATTACTTGCTATGTTTGATGAGTTAAATGTGTAATTGACAGTTTGGTGTACAAGCTGAAAATATGTGCTATTGGTAATTGTAGTGATCCGAACTATATTTGGAATGTTATCAATATGAGGAATTATGTATATGAGCTATTGGTACTGAATTGAAATGAGAACTATATGTATATTGTGCATTTGATTTCATATGACTTAAAGGAAATGGTATGGCTGATGTGTTCAGGTATTTGCAAATATATTGGTTATATTGGTTACATGAGAACATAGGTGGACTAAGTGCTGTACGAGGTGAAAACCCGTATGAGCCACCTCTGGGATCCATCCTATTACACTGTCTGGCCAGCAATTTATTTGATTAAACCTACGGGTTCATACTGTTGGTTATTGGAAAGATCTTTGTGATCTGTATACAGGAATTCCCGGGGCAATACTCTGACATATCGAGCCATTACCGGAAAAAGAAAAGAATATAGCATTGCATATTTGATATATCTGGACTGATTTGAGTTATATGAATTATATATGTAAATTGCATGATATGTGTGGGGTTTACTCATTGAGTTGCGACTCATATAAAGCGCTAAATGTTTCAGGTTGTGCAGTATAGCTTTTGAGCTGTTTTGCAGCTTTGTGCATACTTCGACGCAACAGAGGTCGGGAAGCCGTGATCACACTCTCTCTCTCCAGTCCATTTGTGCATATAGTTTTTCTTAGAATGTATATTTCGGGGCTGATTAGGATTTTGGCTTGTAATGTATAAGATATGTTTTGTATAATAGGTTGTGTTTATGTTGTTTAGAAGTGTCTAATATTTCAGATCGTATTTGTTGAATTTAATGACTTGTTGAATATGGTATTTGAAATGTAATTGTTGTTTATTTGTTATTCGAGTTGGGTCTTTGCACACTCGGTTGATATCTCTGTTATAGTCAAAGAAAACTTTCTCACCATGGAAAGTCTCATACCATAATCCAAGAGGTACTGGTTTAGGAAGATCGGTTGGCTCTTTGTCCACACTCTTTATCTCCTTTATAGCCTTCTTGATCTGACTTCGAAATTCCATGTTGAGCTTTGTAGTAAAAAGTACAGTAGACAATAACCATTCCAAGTCTTCTTTTGATTGCCTCTCCAAGTCTGGCTTAGCATACTTCACAGAGTCTCCATCTCTGAAAAAGATATGCAGTAAATCCTTGCCATTTTCACCCTTGACCAGATTTATATTTCTTGTATTCCACTTCAGGGCTTTGATCACTTCACTTGTACTAGCCATATCAACTTTATAAGGCTTCCTTGATGGAACTGTTTGTGGTTTTGTTATTCCACTTACAGCCACCAAGGCAGTCTCAGTTGACCTTGGAGATTCTTGCTCTGTAGATTTTGAAATCTTTTTCCTGGTCATAGCTACCTTCTTTGTACTAGTCTTCCTTGTTGAGTGTTTTTTCTTCTTAGACTCCTCCTCCTTCCTCTCTTGTTCTGCAGCCATATCTTCCTCTTGCTGAAGTTTTTGAGCAAGCATTGCATCAGCATCTATTAATCTTAGATCTCGAGGATTAACTAACTCAACTTTCCCTCCCAGCTCAAGTTCAATAGGAGTGGGAAAGTGAGCAGTCTTCATAGCATCCCCCATTAGCTTAGGCTGTCCTGGTTGAGTAAGAGAATTTTTCTTTGTATCTTCAACCATGACACCTTTGCCTTTATCTTTTGATGAGCTTGGGGCTTCTGCAGTCGGTTTGGAAGAAAGAAGAATTGTTGCTGCTGGTGGTGTTGTTGTTGTTGATGTTGTTGTTGCTGTTTGTGCAAGATCAGCATGCTTCTTCAAAATTTGTTCTTTATAGGCTTGCAGTGCAGCATTTTCTTTCAATGTTTTCTCTTTTAATGCTTGCAACTCCATCTGCATCTGCAAGGAAGCATTTGTATCTGGAACAGTAGATTTGGATTGTACAGGTTGTTTGAAATGACTACTCTCCCCCTTTTTGACATCAGCATCTTGGGGTTTGGAGGAGGTAGCCAATTGTGGTAGTGCCTGCAGCAAAAGTTGTTCCATTCGATCTTGCTTCTGGAGAAGGAGACTGACATTGGATTCTAGGTCTTGAAGTCTACGGTCAGTCTTGGACTTGTCTTTTATAAGAGTATCAATGGCAGTGATTGTCCTCCTTGGCAAGTGTCCTTCATAACTCCATCGAATCTTATCTGTCTCAATCTCCATCTGCTGCTTGATTTCCTTGACTGCTACATTAATTCCAATAACCAAAAAGTGGTGAAACTTGGTATGTTTCTTGTCCACTTTGGTTATCTCTTCTAGTATGTCCTTGGAAGATGGTGCAGCTGTTGTTGACCCAATATTGGTCATATAATCCTGCCTTAGTTGAGCAGCTGCATCCTCAAGAGAATTTATGAACTGTGCATCGAGCCACTCGTCCACATTCTCGGCTTCAGTTTCTTCAGGAACAGGTTCATTTACCATGGATGTCTTTAATGCAGATATGTGATCTTGAGATTGTTGAAAGCCATAAAGGATCTCAAAATCTGTATTTGACATGTCAGAAATAACTTGTAATGTGGCATCCCCTGTCCTGGAGCTTCTCCCAATTTCCTCTGTTGGAGTTGATTGTTGAGCAGAGGAAGTTTGGGCTGCTTGTGTGGTGGATGTCTCAACAGGTTTTAAAAAATCACCTGCTGAGAATTTCTCTCTTTTATTTTCTTCAAGGATCTCATCCTTGCTCACACCCTCTCCTTTTGCCTGGGGTTGGGCACCCAGCTTCTCATGCTCTCCTTTTTCCAAGCTTTCTAAAGCTTGACTCTCTTTTATGTGTATGTCCTCTCCTTTTTCCAGGTTAGGAGCCTGACTCTCACTATTTATTCTCACAACCTCACTCATTTTGATGGTGTAACTCTTTCCTAAAGAAGTGGGGGTTTAAGAAGTGCTTGTGACAGCATGGATAGGGGGTTCCCTTTGTGTATCTTGGGCTAGGGAGCTATCCATGGAAATTGTATGAGAACTTGTCTCGAGTATTGGCTCCTCTTGGGAAAAATCAAGAGAATCAGTTATATTTACATCAAAAGAATCAAGAATGGGAGAAAAAGGAGAAGAATGTACAGTGGGGAGTGTTGGTTGTTCCTCAGAGATTAAAAATTGAGGAACATCAATAGATGACTCTGTGTGTGCACTCCTTGTGTCACTCTTTTGTTTTATTAACTCTCTTATTGGTTCCTCTTGGTTGTGACCAAGAGTTTGTGCTGACTCTGTACAGTATGTTCCTGGTTGGGAACTTTCTTCAATGTCAACATCCTTTTGGGAGGATGGTGACAGTTCACTGTTTGTCCTTATAGCCTCCAATGCTTTTTGAGAAGCACTGGATTGGGCTTGGCTAAGGGTTATAACTTTCTTTTTCCTCTGAAGTGGAACTTCAGCTTCTGGTTCTCCCTCGTCCTCATTTGCTCCCTCAATTATTTTTCTCTTAATTGGGAGTTTTGTGATTGTCTTGGTTTTTACAACCACAGTCTTTTGGGAGACTGTGGAGGGGGCTATAGATTGTTGTGGTGAAGTTGTTGGAGGATTCACAGGGTTTTGGCTTTCATTATCCTCAAAGAATTGCAAAGAGTAAAGATTGGGAAGCCTATCAATAAGAGTAGATCTCATGATAGGAGGGAAAAATAAAGGAACAGTTACCTTTGCAGAGTTCTTCACATCTTTGAATATTCTTTTACTCTGCAAAACAGTTGGTACAACTTGCATTCCAGTAATATTTAGGTTAGGGATTAGATAATAAGCAATCATCATAAAAAACCTAGCATAATAAATTTTAGTTTTACTGGTTTTAAGTTTTGGCAACAAGTTTTGCA
>CM025786.1:40285114-40313828 GCA_014636745.2 Centella asiatica
CCTGATGAATGATCCCGTGATGGAGTATCCCTTGATCTGTTGTCCAGCTACTAGATCAAGGACTAAAAAGATGATTGCTGGGAATTTGTCAAATGCAACGGGTTTAAAGGCTGAAGAATTGAAGGCGTCGGGGTTAATTCTGGTGAATTATGATGAAGGTATTGAAACGTGGGAATGGATGGAAAAACATTGTGATTCTCCAAGGAATTCTTGCGTTACTGCCTTTGTTTTGTTGATATCAAGTTTGCCGAGTAACCACGCGCCAGGGACTACGCTTGACGCGCCAGGAACTAATAGTCGTGTTGGGGACGCGTCAGAGATTAATATGTGAACCGGGGATTAATTTGCCATCGGGGATTAATTTGCCATCGGGGAATTAATTTACCCATCGGGGATTAATTTGCCATCGGGGATTAATTTACCCATCGGGGATTAATTTAACCCATCGGAGATTAATCGCGTTTTGCTTACAAGAGACTAATTTCCGGATTTGGACTGCAGCGTATTAACTTAGTTTATTTATTTTGGTAATTGCTTCCTAGTTGAAATAGGTTTATGCTCTTGCCATAGTTAGATTAGATATCTTTCAGTATTGAAATTCTTTCCATTGTAAATTCTTTCCAATTAGAATTTAGGGATCTTAACAGATTATAAATAGCTGCTTCTATTGTATTTGAAGAGATAGCCAGTTGATATCTAATTAATAAAATTCAGAGTATTCTGTAATTTTTCTTATTGTTTGTGTGATATAAACAAGAACCTATTCGTGAGATTCGAATAGCCTTGAACGTGTGATTCGTTCAGGAACCCTAAATTAGCTTATTGTGCGTATATCAATAGGTTGATTTAGTTATCCAAGGCTGTAGGCTTTTCAGTTGTGGACTCAACAGCTTCAATTAGGTCATCTAATTCTGAATTTTTATTTATCCATGCATCATAGCCTAATCCAGATTGGTGACCCATTGTTTGACTATCTACCAAGTCTTTTAGCTTTTTAGAGGAAGTATTCCACAGTTTGATCTTAGCTTGAGCAATTTCAAGTTGCTCTACTAAGTAATATTCCCTCTTTTTCAAAGCATCAATCATATGATGTGCTTTGTTTAAATCAGACTTGATAGTATCAAACTGTGCCAATCTCTCTTTAAGAAAATTGTTTCTTTTTAAGAGATTGTCACGTGATTCTTTTACATTGGTATGCTCTATAGTTAAAGACCTAAAACTGACATGCAAATCAGATATGTCTTTTTGCATGCTTTCAATGCTAGATGTATCAAGTAAATTAAGCACGTTAAAATTCTGATTTGCATCACATACCTTTGTAGAATCACTTGACTCGTCACTACGAGCCATTAGGGCAAAGTTGACAACTTCTTCATCAGAGTCGCTGTCAATCCAATCTTTTCCCTCAGTAATCAAGGCTTTGCTTTTTGATTTGGCTTTCTTGTCAGCAAAGTTCTTCCTTGATTTTTCATCCTTAGATCTATCATTAGATCTAGGCTTTTTGCACACATTGGCAAAGTGCCCTAACCCATCACAATTGTAGCATCTTATTTTCTTTAAGTCAAAGGTGACTTTTTGACCTTCTCGTTTAGGGTTAGGTTTTCTCGATGATTTTCTTCCTTTTCTGCTAGCCCTAAATTTCTTAAACTGTTTGACCATGAATGCCATGAATTCCTCCATGTCATCATCAGTATCCAGTTCATCTTCATTATCAGTTGAGCTAGCGTCAGAAAATTCCTCATCAAGCTTCTCTTGAGACTTACTTGTCTCAACCATCAACGCAGCTCCTCTATCCTTTCCATGCATGCATTGTCGTTGCTCTACTTCAAGTTTATAGGTCTTTAAATTTTCGTAGAGCCTATCCAGTATGAGAAGATCCAAGTCATGAGCCTCTCTTATTGCTGTTGTCTTTGGATCCCAACTTGGTGGGAGAGATCTCATGAACTTGGTGTTTATATCCTCATTATCATAAGACTTCCCAAGTATTTTCAAGTCATTGAGCAAAGTGTTGAACCTATCATATACTGATTTTATAGGTTCACCTGGCTTTGCTTGAAAGAACTCATATTGTTGTGTCAACAATGATCTCTTGTTCTTTCGGACTTGGTCAGTCCCCTCACACAGGACTTTGATGGTGTACCAGATTTGTTTAGATGTAGTGCAGTTTATGATGCTTGTGAACATATTTTTATCAATCCCATTATAAAGTATGTTCATCACTTTAGCATCCTTTAACACTTGTAACTTGTCTTCGTTTGTGTAATCACTTTCTGGAGCAGATACAAAGTGTTCTGCAACAATAGATCCTTCAACAGTTTTTGCAGGAACAAATTTCCTGGGTAGATAAGGACCCTTCTCAATCCTATCTATGTAATCTGGATCTGTTGCTCTCAAGTGCATATACATCTTTTGTTTCCACATTGGATATTCTTCTCTTTTAAGAATAGGAATTCTGGTACCACCATCTCTACTTCCTGCATACGCCATGATGTTAGAGTTGCTTGCTTCATCGTTGTTGGCCATCTCAGAATCTTGTTAATTGAGTATTTTCAATTAAAGGCTCTGATACCAATTGTTTTCCCAGTAAGATGACCTAGAACTTGTAGAAGGGGGGTTGAATACAAGTTCTTGAAAATTTTTCGATTACTTGTTCTTTAAGAAATTAAACTTTTCTGCGGAATATAAAGAACACAATCAAAACTCTATAAACAATTGCCTTTATTTGATTTAACAATTGATTACAAGTTTTCTAACAATCAAGACAAGCTTTGATTATCAGCTTCTATTCTGTATATTAAGAGAATACAACACTTCTAATTCTATACAGCTTCGTATTGCTATTCTGTAATTTTATAATTACAGCTTCTTAAAAACTAAGTTACCAAAAAACCTAGCTTCCTAATTCAAATCAAATACAATCTTTCCAATTGAAAGATTTCTAACAAGTTTCCTTGTCAGCTACGTCTTCAATAAAATCTATGTGTGCATGGAAGACTTTCCTTCTTTGATTTGAACTCTAACTCCATCAGTGATTAAGTCCTCGACTAGTCTCTGATGGCTTCTTTAATTAGTCCCCGATCACTTCGAGTAATCTCCGATGCTTTGGCTTTAGTCGCTGGTGACGTCAGCTTTTAATCTCCGAGGTATTGTGTTAGTCACTGATGACGTCAGCATTAATCTCTGACTCTTTAGTTCCAATCCCTGATGAAGTAAGCTTTAATCTCCGATGACCAATCCTTCAATCTCTGATGAACAAAACTTTAATCTCCGATGAAGGATTCTTCAATCTCCGATGAACAAAACTTTAATCTCCGATGGGCAAAGTCCAATCTCTGATGAACAAAAACTTAGTTTCTGGTGGACTTTTCCCTTAGTCTCCGACAAGCCAAATTCAATCTCCGAAGGACTAATAAATTTAAAACAACTTGTTGAACAAACTCAACAAGTATTCCAGCAGTACATACAAATGAAATAAATCTATCTCTTTATTATAATGACTAATCTACAAGCAAGAGATACTACTGCTAGCTACAATACTAAAGTGTTACAAACCAACACTTTTCTGTACATTTGTATTCCTAAGTATTCTAAGAACAATCATCATCAAATGTTTATAAAACCTAACATGTTGTTCATAAAGTACCATGAACTAATACTCTATCAGAGACTAGAGTATTAGATGAAACACAAGAAACTAGTAACTTTAGTGAACCATCAGAGACTAATGGTTTACCAAAGACTAGAGTCACTGATGCACAATCGGAGACCATGTTGACACCAAGGAATGTAGAGATAAACAGCTCAGGGGGAGCTAATAATGGAGAAGTCAATAGTTTAGGGGGAGCAGTCTCTGATCATGCAACTAGATTAGACAACATCAATCTAGAAAATGAAGCCTCCACTTCAAGGTCAAATTTGCCACGTGCAATTCCATGGTTGAGAGACCACACACCAGATTTGATTATAGGAAGTCTAGATGATGGAGTAAAGACTAAAAGTGCAACTCAAAATGAAGGTTATACCTCAGTTTTCTCTCAAAGATTGAGCCAAAGAAAATTGAGGAAGCACTTCAAGATCCTAACTGGATATTATCCATGCAAGAGGAATTAAACCAATTCACAAGAAATAAGGTTTGGAGATTGGTGCCCAAACTAAGGAATAGATCAATAATAGGTGTCAAATGGGTCTTCAGAAATAAATTGGATGAAACTAGTACAATTACAAGAAATAAAGCAAGACTGGTTGCAAAAGGATATTCTCAAGAAGAAGGAATAGATAATGATGAAACTTTTGCACTAGTAGCAAGACTTGAAGCAATCAGAATCTTTTTGGCTTTTGCAGCCTACAAAAACTTCAAGGTGTACCAGGTGGATGTCAAAAGTGCTTTCTTGAATGGAAAATTAGAAGAGGAAGTCTATGTTTGCCAACCCCCAGGTTTTGTGGACTCCAAACTTCCAAATCATGTCTATAGGTTAGACAAAGCACTTTATGGCTTAAAACAACCACCAAGAGCCTGGTATGATACTCTATCTCATTTTTTGCTTGAAAATAAATTTGTTAGAGGTATCATAGATAAAAATTTATTTTATAAAAAGCAAGGCTCTGACATTATATTGGTGCAAATATATGTAGATGATATTATATTTGGGTCTACAAATGAGAAACTTTGTGAAAAATTTTCAAAACTCATGCAGTCTAGATATGAAATGAGTATGATGAGAGAATTAACATTTTTCTTAGGTTTGCAAATAAAACAATCAACTGATGGAATATTTATCAGTCAGTCCAAGTACATCAATGACTTATTGAGAAAATATGACTTGGTTGATTGTGCATCTGCAAAAACACCCATGCCTACTGCCACTAAGCTAGATAAAGATTTAAAAGGAAAGAAAATTGATATTACTAGCTATAGAGACATGATAGGCTCTCTTTTATATCTAACTGCAAGTAGACCTGATATAATGTTTGCTACATGTTTATGTGCTAGATTTCAAGTTAACCCTAGAGAGTCACATTTGATTGTTGTAAAAAGAATTTTCAGATATCTAAAGGGTACCCCAAACCTTGGTTTATGGTATCCCAAAGAATCTGATTTTAAAGTAATTGGTTATTCAGATGTTGACTATGCAGGTTGCAAGCTTGACAGGAAAAGCACAAGTGGAAGCTGCCAATTTCTTGGAGGCAGACTTGTTTCTTGGTTCAGCAAGAAACAAAATTCAATTTCTACTTCAACAGCAGAAGCTGAATACATCGTAGCTGGGAGTTATTGTGCTCAAATCCTATGGATTAAGAATCAACTCCTAGACTATGGTATGTCATTATCCAAAATTCCTATCTATTGTGATAATACAAGTGCCATAGCAATAACAGAAAATCCAGTGCAACATTCAAGAACAAAACACATAGATATTAGATATCACTTCATAAGAGAACATGTAAGTGAAGGTAATATCGAATTACATTGGGTTACAACTGATAAACAACTTGCAGACATATTCACAAAACCTTTAGATGAATCTACTTTTACTAGATTAGTCTATGAGTTAGGAATGTTGAACTATGTCTCAAAAAAAAAAAGTGATTAAAATCTGAGAACACAAGTTGTTTAGTTATTAGAAGCTAGAATTTACATTCTGGTTGCAGTTGTTTTTTATTTAAACAGATTTTTAGCAACTAGAATTTTAATTTTGGAAAAATTTGAAGCAGTTTTTTTTAATTTTTTTTTTAATTTAAACAAATTTTTTTTAAGCTAATAATCATTAACTTGATTGTTGGGAATATTTTGAAAGCTTAAGAGAAAGAGACTATCTTAGTCCCTGATAGTGTTTTTAATTATTCCCCGACTTAATTAAAAATTGAACTATCGGAGACTAACTAGTCCTCGACAGTTGATTTTAATTAGTCCCCGACTGAATTAAAAAATTGAACTATCGGAGACTACCTTAGTCCCTGACAGTTGTTTTTAATTAGTCTCCGACTTAATTAAAAATTGCACTATCGGAGACTACCTTAGTCCCCGACGTCATTTTTGATTAGTCTCTGACTCAATCAAAATGAACTATCAGAGACTAATTGGGTCTAGTCTCTTATGAGTGAACTTATCGGAGATTAGAGCAATCTCCGATCGATGGTAGCCATCAGTGTATGCCGTCAGTCATAACCATCAGGATCAAGAAGCACTGAGTATAACTCAAGTGAAGGTTGAAGCCCTGATCCAGTCAATAAGCATCAGGGGATCCAGAAGAACTGATCAAAGTCCTTCAGGGCTGGCAGTCAGTGGATCGTTGCGACAGCATGCACCCGTCATCAGTTCTTACACGGAAATCAACGTAACGTGTTACAGAAGCAAGAAATATCAACTGGAAAGATATTTCTTGAAGTTTGTTTTTGATCCAATGAGAACTCTTTCGCATTAAATGCACACAGATCAGGGGAAGAAAAAGAAGCAACAAAGCATGCAGCAGTCTGACACATAAAGTTTCGATGTGACATACTTGCGGCTAAGTTGAGAAAAGCAGCACGTCTCAAGCACGCGATTTCATCCCACTGATTTAACATATAAGCAACGGAGTGCTCATAATAGAAGAAGAATTATTGATTGAATCTATCCAACAGATCAAACAAACACCGAAACACACAAACATTAGAAAGAAGCTTTGTAATAGATCCTGCGAGAAATATTTCAAAGAAAGTTAGAAGGTAGTGAGTGTGAGAAGCTGTGTATTTAAACACAGAATTGTATCTGTAAATCACATTTGTGATTATACAGATTTCCAGAAAAACCCAAGTTTTAATATAACTATTTTAACTTGTATCAGTGTGTTCATTTCTTATAGTTTTTCTGTTTGTTACAACTATTTTCCAGTAAGCACTTCTAAGTTCAAAAGAGCGAAAAGTTTTAGGTGTTTGTATTCATCCCCCCCCCCCCCCTTCTACAAACACTTGTGCTTATATTGCACTAACAATACCTCTTAAAAGTTTGTTTTCCACCAGAAACTTTGACAGTGTGTCATACCAAGCTCTAGGTGCTTGCTTCAGTCCATAACGTGCCTTTTCCAGTTTGTAGACATGATTTGGAAATTTTGAGCATTCAAATCCTGGAGGTTGTTGGAGGTACATCTCCTGTTCCAATTTTCCATTTAGAAAAGCACTTTTCACATCCATTTGATATGCTTTAAAATTTGAATGTGCTGCATAGGCTAAGAAAATTCTTATAGCCTCAAGTCTGGCTACTGGTGCAAAGGTCTCATCAAAATCAATCCCTTCTTCTTGAAGATATCCTTTTGCAACCAGTCTTGCTTTGTTTCTTACAACAATGCCAGCTTCATCCAACTTATTTCTGAACACCCACTTAGTACCTATTATAATTCTGTCTTTGGGTTTAGGTACAAGCTTCCATACTTGATTTCTTTCAAATTGATTTAGCTCTTCCTGCATAGCCAAGATCTAGTCTGCATCTTGAACAGCTTCTTCAAACTTCTTTGGCTCAATTTGAGAAAGAAAGCAAGCATATAGGCATTCATTAAATGTTGCTTTCCTGGTCTGCACTCACTTGCTTGGGTCACCAATAATCAGATCTGATGTGTGACTTCTGGCCCATTTAGGATTAGAGATGTGTCTTGATGAGCTTGCTTGACTATTATCTCCTCCCCCTAAGCTTGTGCTCCCAGCTTCTGAGAACTCTCCTCCTGAATTAGTGGATAATTCAAGGTTCAAGTTATCCCCTGATGGTGCATGTCCTGATGAATGATCCCGTGATGGAGTATCCCTTGATCTGTTGTCCAGGAAATTGACTCTATCTGCTGAAGGGGCTTCTACATTGTTTGGATTAACATCAGGAATGGATAAATTCTCCATTTGTCTGCACTCATCGGCTTCAGTCTCTTGATAATCATTTTCATCTTCATTTTCAAACCTGAGTTCTTCATGAAAACCAGGGTCTTCAAGTCCAGAAATCTCTTGATCATCAAAAGCTACATTTATAGACTCCATCACCACTTGAAGTCTTTTGTTGTAAACCTTGTAGGCCTTGGATGACAGAGAATAACCTAGGAAAATTGCTTCATCAGCTTTTGGATCAAATTTTCCTAAGTTCTCACAAAAATTCCTTAGTATGAAGCATTTGCATCCAAAGACATGCAAGAACTTGATGCTTGACTTTCTCCCTGTCATTAGCTCATATGGTGTCTTGTTGTGAGCCTTGTTAATTAGAGATCTATTCTGAGTAAAGCAAGCAGTGGAAATTGTTTCAGCCCTAAAATAGGTGGGAATCTTTGCCTCTGCTAGCATTGAACTAGCAGCTTCTATCAGGGTTCTATTCTTCCTTTCTACTACACCATTCTATTGAGGAGTCCTTGGAGCAGAAAATATATGATTTATGCCTTTCTCCATACAAAATCCCTCAACAGCTGCATTCTTGAACTCAGTTCCATTGTCTGTTCTCAACACTCTAACCACTGACCCTAATTCTGTTTCCACCTTCTTGATATGGTTAATGATTTGTTGAGGAACTTCTGATTTAGCATGCTGAAACTTTACCCAAGTGTATCTAGTGTAGTCATCCACAATGACCATTGCAAATCTTTTCTTTGACACTAACATAATGTTGACAGGGCCAAAGAGATTCATATGTAACAATTGAATTGGATCTTTGATCATTGTGGCTTCCTTGCTGACAAAGGATGATTTCCTTTGCTTCCCTTGTTGACATGCTGAACATAATCCTTCTTGGATAAATTCCATTTGAGGAAGTCCAGTTACCAACTCTCTCTTCACTAGATCATTGATTGACTTAAAGTTCAGGTGAGAAAGCTTCTTGTGCCATAGTCTACTTTCATCAGGGGATGCCTTGCTGTAAAAACATGATTCTCCATTTACTGAATTAAAATCAGCAACATAGAGATCTCCTTTTTTTGTCCCTGACAAAACCAGCTTCCCATCACTTTCATTTGAGATTAGACACTGATCTCCTTTGAAGGAAGTGATGAATCCTTTGTCACAAAGTTGACTTATGCTTAGCAAATTGTGCTTCAGCCCATCAACTAGTGCTACCTTTTCAAATGAGACATTCCCATTTGCTGCTTTGCCATAACCAAGAGTTAGTCCTTTGTTGTTATCACCAAAAGAAATTACTAGACCATTCTTTTCTTGGAATTCTGTGAGCAGGGCTTTGTTTCGTGTCATGTGCCTTGAGCAGCCACTGTCTAGAAACCAGATTTGACTGCTTTTGACCTTTCCCTGCACTCAAGAAAACATTTAAATTGTTTTTGGTACCCAATTGACTTTGGGTCCTCTTGGTTTAGTAACAGTAATAGGTAAAACAACTTTAACTTTATTGGTGACTTTTGGTTTTGGCAAATTTAAAACTTTCTCCTTTTTAGGAGCTTCAATATATGCTTTTGATTTCTCAACAGTTATCTTGCCTTTATCCTTGGAGGAGCGGGCTTTAACAGTTGGTAAATCATCAGCATACAAAATTGTGCCAGTCAAAATTCGTGGTTTTTCTTTGCATTGAAAAGATAAATGATTACAGTTACCACAATTTCAGCACACTTTACTAGGGCTTCATGAATGGAAGAGTAATTTTTAGTTTTATTAACACCTAGCTTACCATTTCTATTCTTTTTGCTTTCCCATGACAGGCCTTTTTCCCTTGACGGGCTACAACGGCCTGATGCACTCTTTCCCCCTGACGACTATGTATCCACTGATGCACAGTCTAGTTCTTTCATAACTGGAGGGTTGAGTGCTTTGGCAAGAATAAGTTTCTTGCCTCTCCCATCACTAGTGGAAGCTTCACTCACTGCGAAAACATTCCCTGATTCTAGCTTTGTGTCTGCCTTAACAAACTTGATAGGTTGTATTGGCCTTTTTCCAAAGCTAGCTGCCATCTCAACCTCAATCGGAGGTTGCTGCACTTGAGTCTCTTCATAGCCTAAACCAGATTTTGGATCAGATTTCTGAATTTTTAAACGACCCTCCAGTTTCCTGCTAGACTCACTCCATCTCTTAATGACTTCCATTTCTTGACTAAGAAGATTCGAGGTCCATTCCTCTCTTTTAATAGCACAATCAAGAAGATTTTTAGTCCTTGAGAGTTCTTTTTCAAGACTCTCATGTCTGAAGTTTTCTGATTGTAAAAGAGTGTTCATAGCAGATAACTGTTCATTTATTTTCTACACTCTCTCAGTTTCAGCAACAGCACTCCTCGGGGTGTCATAGAGATCCTTTATCTCACAAGCCATTTCTTTAACAGTTTTAACACAATCAGTTTTAGACATGTTAGAGGAAATCAGTTTTAGACATGTAAAAGAGTCTTGCTTCTTGTTTGTCCTTCGTGGCAGCCATCAGGGCTACAGATTTAAGCTTTCTGGAATCCCCTGACATTTCAGATCTTTGTTGAACCTCTAGTTCATGTCTTGAGAGTAACATATAGCCTATCCAAGTCTAGAAGATTCATGTCCTTGGATTCCCTAATGGCTGTCGTCTTAGGATCCCATGATATGGGAAGGGCTCTCACGAACTTTCTGTTCACATCCTTGTTAGCATATGCCTTCCCATATAATCTCAGGTCATTTACCAACCTGTTAAATCTGTCGAACATTTCAGTGAGTGTTTCACCATATTTCATTGTGAACCACTCATACTTTTGTGTCAACAGCTGCAATTTATTCTCCCTCACTTCCTCGGTACCATCACAAAGGATTTGTATGCTATCCCATATAGATTTAGACGTGGTAAGATTCATGATACTATTCAGCATATCATCGTCTAAACCATTATATAGGATCCCAGTGACTTTAAGATCCTTTTTCACCTTTTCTCTTTCCTCTATCGTCATTTCGTCAACTGTCTTTGAGACAAGCTTTTTAGGAATACTGACTCCATTAATGACTTCTATTGGAATGAGCTTCTTGGGAACGTGAGGGCCTTCTTCTAGAATCTGTAAATATTCATCATCAATAGGTCTTAGATGAACTATCATTCTTTGTCTCCAGAAGAAGTATTTGCCCCTTTCCAACATGGGGACTTTACTGTTTCCAGCTTTGTTGGCCATAGATAATGATTGTTTTTAGCAAGTGAAATCTGCTAAGAGGCTCTGATACCAATTATTGGTGCAAAATAGGCTCAAGTGTTTGTAGAAGGGGGGGGCATTAATACAAACTCTACAAACTTTTTGCTCTTTTTATCTTTTAAAAGAACTTACAGGAAACAGCTGCACAGATAAGAAAAACTATGTAATATGAACACACAGATTCAAGTTAAAATAGTTATATTAAAACTTGAGGTTTTTCTGGAAATCTATATAATCACAAATGTGATTTACAGCTACAAATTCTGTAAATAAAATTCACAGCTTCTCACACTCACTAGCTACGAAAACTTTTCTCTGAAAAATAAATCTCTCAAGAAATATATTATAGAGCTTCCTAGTGTTGTGTGCTTCTATGTTTGTTTGATCTGTTGGATAGATTCAATCTCTCTGTATTTTTGTAATGAGAACTCCTTTGCTTATATGTCGAATCAGTGGTTGAAATCACGTGCTTGAGACGTGCTGCTTCTCTCAACTTAGCAGCAAGTATGTCACATCGTAGCCCTATGTGTTAGACTGCTGCATGCTTTGTTGCCACTTTTTCTTCCCCTGATCTGTGTGCATTTAATGCGAGAGAGTTCTCATTGGATCAAAATCAAACTTCAAGAAATATCTTTCCAGTTGATATTTCTTGCTTCTGTAACACGTTACGTTGATTTTCGTATAAGTACTGATGACGGGTGCATGCTGTCATAACGATCCACTGACTACCAGCCCTGATGGACTTTGATCAATGCTTCTGAATCCTCTGATGCTTATTGACTGGATCAGGGCTTCAACTTACACTTGAGTTTCACTCAGTGCTTCTTGATCCTGATGGTTATGACTGACGGTACACACTGATGGCTTCCACTGATGCCATGTTGGCCATTCCCCTTGACGGGTTACCCTGATGGGTTGGCCTGACACTGACATGTCCTAAAGTGTTTCCCTGACGGGTTGGTCTGCCTTCGTCATACCCTGACAGGTTTCCTTGATGGGTTCCCCCTGATGGTTTCCCTAATGAGTTCCCCTTATGGGTTCCCCTGATGAGTTCCCCCTGATGGGTTCCCCCTGATGGAACTTAATCAACATAACTTTGTTTAGAATTTCTGATGTGCGGAATACTTTGACTGTTTACGAGTAACATCAGACATTCTTCTTCACTATGTCAAGTCCTTTGAATGTTTCTGTTTTCTGACTTTTCTTGCGAAGAGATTGACCATCCACTGATGAATTAGTTTATTATCAGTGGATGTATAACTTGTGCTGAACTTGAGGTTTATAAAATACCTTAAGTATTTACAGTTGCACAATTTATTACATAAACATCATCATCATCATTTATCTCTAACAATCCCCCCTATTTATGTTTATCAATTTGATAACCATAAATCCCTAGATGCACTGATGATGATGTCAAAACCAATACTAAATACATGAAATAATTTTGAATGAATTAATAAAAGAATTTATGTACAAGTATTTTCCTATAACTATTACAAAAAGAATGTTATATTAGACATCAGGATCCCTTTTCCTTTTTGCTGAGACAAAGGGCAATGGATGACTTGATTCAATAGGTTGAGAGTCACTTCCAAAGCCTTGTCTTCTTTGATCTGGGTTTTGATCAGGAATCCTTAGTCTGTTGTCTTCTCCTCCTGCTTCCAGTTGCTCCAGCTCCTTTTGAAGAAGTTTTCTGAAGTTAACAATGTTGACATTGCTGCTGGATTCCAAAGCTTCAAGGACAGATTTTATTTCTTGAACATTGGCTGCAACAAGTTGTGACCAGTAGAAGGTAATGATCTCCCCCTTTTTATTTTTGAATTGAACACCCGTGGGGCTAGTGATCATTTTTGGATATTCTTTGAATCCCTTCACTGGTGGCACATTCCTTATTGTAGTGTTCCCATCATCAGCTTTGGTTTCTTCAATCTCCTTCAATACTTTTTGAGTCAACAGGAATCTGAACTGGATGACATGTTCATTTTTGTGATAAGCTATTTGGCTTAGAACATGCATCACTTCCTCCAGGTCGAGACCATCAATGTCTTTGATTTTAATATTTTTCTCCTGCCCATCAGTGAATTTGTAAAACAGCTTCAAAGGTTTTTCCAAGGCTGTGGGCAGACTCCTATCATCGTTGATGGCTCTCCTCAGCTTATCAATCAGTCCCCTCAAGTCTCTGTTAGCCACTGACGATTTTGAAATTAAATTCAGAACTAATCCCAGCTGTTCAGCATCCATTCTCCTAAACCAGTCCATTGTGACATTAAATTGCGACCCACTTTTAAGTTGAACTGTTATCAGCTGATCCCTTCTATTGTTGAACCTGACATCTATGCTTTTTATGGAGAACATAAATGACAGGTTTTTGCGCCTTTCTTCTTTGAGGGATTCAACTATAGTGGGTGGACCAAATGCTGTGGTAATAGGAGAAGGTGCTTGATCCTTGGCTTCAGATGACTTGGATTTGGTGGCATCAAGGTCTTCACATTTGTCTTGATTTTTATCCCCTGATGCACCTTTAGGGTTCTGAGATCTTGTTTGCTGAGAATTCCTGGAGGTCCTGGGCCTGACACTTTTCTTCTTCTTTGCTTCCTCCTATTCCTTTGCCATTTCCCTCTCTTCATCTTCTTGAAGTTGCTGTGCAAATAGTGCATCTGCTTCCACTAGCTTTTTATCTTGAGGGTAGACCAGCTCCACTTTCCCATCAATTACAGCTTCAACGGGTGTTGGAAAGTGGGCTGTCTTCATGGCATCTCCAAGTAGCTTAGGCCCTGATTGAGTGTTGGATTTCTTCTTTGGTTCCCCAATCAGGATACCCTTGCCTTTATCCTTGGATTTTGGAGCAGGAACAGGAGCAATCACATCCCCTGATGGTTGACTTGAATTCTCAGCAACATCCCCTGATGACTGCTTGGTTGATTTCTCCCCCTTTTTGACAGTATCATCAGTGGGAGTTGAGAGTCGGGATGTAACTTGGAGAACTTGTTGCAAAGTGCCAGCCATGGAATGTTGCAGAGTTTCCATGCTGGTCAGTTGGGAAGTGAGATCAGCAAGTTTCTTATTTACAGTGTCAGCTTGTTTCTTCATTCGGAGCAGGGTCTGGCTGGTGACAAAGGAGTCGACAACTTGCTGTACATTTTGTATCTTTGAAGAAAAATGTGTATACAATTTTTGATTTTCTATATCTATTGACTGACCGATCATGATCTGTGATTTTAACACTTTGATCAAGATGGGATCAGTGGTCCTAGCTAACTCTTGCTTTAACAACTGTACATTGTTCGACATTTGATTCTGCTGAAAGTACAAATCAACTTCGATGTGCGGAATACTTTGACTGTTTACAAGTAACATCAGACATTCTTCTTCACTATGTCAAGTCCTTTGAATGTTTTTGTTTTCTGACTTGTCTTGTGAAGAGATTGACCATCCACTGATGAATTAGTTTATTATCAGTGGATGTATAACTTGTGCTGATCTTAAGGATTATAAAATACCTCAAGTGTTTACAGTTGCACAATTTATTACATAAACATCATCATCATCATTTATCTCGAACAAGTACTTCAAAAGGTCCAATAAAACGGGGACTTAGTTTTCCTTTTTGCTCGAAGCGCAACATGCCTTTCCAAGATGAGACTTTAAGCAATGCATAACCTCCTATTTCCAATGTTTGATCCTTTCGACGTTGGTTTGCATATTGCTTTTGTCGGTCTTGAGCTGCTCTTATTTTGGCTCGGATCGTGCGGATTGCATTCTCAGTTTGTTGAACTATTTCAGGTCCTTCTAACTTCTTTTCTCCAACTTCATTCCAATACAATGGTATTCTACACTTTCTTCCATACAAAGCTTCAAATGGAGCCATCCCTATGCTTGTATGATAACTATTATTATAAGCAAACTCGACGAGTGGTAGATGTTCACCCCATCATCCTCCAAAATCCAAAGAACATGCTCTTAGCATATCTTCTAAGGTTTGGATTGTTCTTTCGGATTGCTCGTCAGTTTGCGGGTGGAAAGCAATACTCATGTCCAATCTTGTCCTTAATAGGTAGGAAATGTGCAGATTTAGTCAATCTGTCCACTACTATCCAGATTGCATTTAACCCCTTTTGAGTTACTGGCAATCCAATCACAAAATCCATCGTGATATATTGCCACTTCCATTCTGGAATATCAAAGGATTGCAACAAACCACTGGGCTTTTGGTTTTTTGCTTTAACTTGTTGACATGTGAGACATGTGTTTACCCACTCAGCTATTTCTTTCTTCATGTTAGGCCACCAAAAATTTTGTTTCATGTTTTGATACATCTTTGTTCCACCTGGATGTATCGAGAATTTAGAGTTGTGGGCTTCCTGTAGTAGACTTCTTTTTAATTCCAATTTTGTCGGAATCCAAATTCTATTTTCAAATCTCATCAATCCATCATCGTGGATCCGACATTTTCCATTCTCCCTTTCTAACAACTTTTTCCTATCTTTAAAATGTTCCTGTTGAGCTTCCTTAATGATAGTCAATAAGCTGGATTTTACACCGACCTCTTACTCTATCTCTTTCCTTTGCTGAGTTGTGATAACATTTAATTGTAACCTCTCCAAATCCATCCTTACCTCTTCTTGAATTATCATCACATTTAACCTTTCACATCTACTTAAAGCATCAGCCACAACATTTGCTTTACCAGGGTGATAGTTGATCGAACAATCATAGTCTTTTATTAGCTCCAACAACTGTCTTTGTCTCATGTTCAATTCCTTTTGAGTGAAAATGTACTTTAAACTCTTGTGGTCAGTGTAAATCTCACATTTCTCTCCATATAGATAATACCTCCAGATCGTCAATGCAAAAACGATAGCAGCCAATTCTAAGTTATGAGCTGGGTATTGTTTTTCGCAGTCCTTAAGTTGCCGAGATGCATAGGCAATAACTCTGCCACGTTGCATTAGCACAACACCTAATCCATTTATTGAAGCATCACTATAAATTACAAAATCCCCTTTGTTATCAGGTAAACTTAATACTGGGGCAGTGGTTAATCTTTTCTTTAATTCTTGAAAACTTCTCTCACAAGCTGGAGTCCAAATATATTTTTCTGTTTTCCTTGTCAGATTCGTTAATGGAACTGCTATCTTAGAGAAATCTTGAACGAATCGACGATAGTATCCTGCTAACCCTAGAAAACTTCGCACTTCAGTAGGTATCTTTGGTTGTGGCCAATTTATGATAGCTTCAACTTTTATGGGATCAACCAAAATTCCAGATTCATTGATCACATGTCCTAAAAATTTCACTTCTCTTAACCAAAATTAACACTTTGAAAATTTGGCATAAAGTTTTTTTTGTCTCAATGTCTCCAGTGTTATTCTCAAATGTTCATCATGTTCTTTTCTTGTTTTAGAATAAATGAGAATGTCATCTATGAACACGATGATGAACTTATCCAAATATGGTTTGAAAACTCGGTTCATCAAATCCATAAAAACAGCAGGGGCATTGGTGAGTCCAAAAGGCATTACCACAAATTCATAATGACCATAACGAGTTCTAAAAGCTGACTTAAGGACATCCTCAGCCTTGATCTTTAATTGATGATATCCTGATCTTAAGTCAATCTTTGAAAAGTACTTTGCTCTTTTAAGTTGGTCGAACAGATCATCAATCCTAGGTAGAGGATATTGGTTCTTCACCGTTACCTTGTTTAATTCACGATAGTCAATACATAACCTTAATGATCCATCTTTCTTCTTTACAAATAAAACAGGTGCTCCCCAGGGTGAAACACTTGGCCTAATAAATCCTTGGTCTAACAACCCTTGTAGCTGTATCATGAGTTCTTTTAATTCTGAAGGGGTTATCCTATAGGGAGCTTTGGAAATTGGAGCAGTTCCTGGCACTAGCTCAATTCCAAATTCAACTTGCCTATCTGAGGGTACACCTGGTAATTCCTCAGGAAACACATCTCCAAATTCTTTCACTACGGGAATGTCTAAAGTTTTTAATCCTTCCATTCTTGTGTCATAAACATAAGCTAAAAATGCTTCACATCCCTTATGTAACATTTTATTAGCTTGAATTACTATAAAAAGATGGGAGGGTTTAGTAGACTTACATCCATGGAATAACACTTTACTGTTTGAGGGTGTTCTTAGGGAAACCTTCTTTTTCTTGCAATCTATGTTAGCTTGATGTTGATGTAGCCAATCCATGCCTAGTACTAGATCAAACTCTCCCAATGGAAAATGTATTAAATTTGCAGGGAAGTCATGCTTTCCTATTCTTATACTACAATTAGGTAGTACACTTTTGGCAATGTACACCTCTTGATTAGCTACTATAACTTCTAGAGGTGTTTCTAAACATTCAGGAATAAAATTCTTGTCCTTAAGAAGACGTTCAGATATGAAAGATCTAGTCGCACCAGAATCAAATAAAGCATGCACTTCAATTGAATTAACCAGTATCGTACCTAAAACCACGTTTTTAGACAGTAGTGCATCTTGCACAGTCATATTGTAGGTCCTAGCTTGTGGTCGGCTAGCTACCATACTAGGTCCTGCTAATGGGGGTTTACCCTGACTCTTTTTCTTAGGGCATGAAGTGGAGATGTGGCCTTCTTGACCACAACTAAAGCATCTCCTTGTAGCTCCAGCTACACGACTAACTCCATGTGGTTGATAATGTTTTGCGGAGGATACCTTGGTTGGGAACCCATTGGTGCTTGACTTGGGCAATTGATGGCAGTATGACCAGATCGATGACATCTAAAACACAAATCAGTTCCTACTAGACATTGAGAAATTTCATGGTTCCTTCTACATTTGCAACAAATGACAATCCTCCTTTTATTCTCACTTAAGTCGATACTGAAATTCCTTTTCCTATTATTATTATGCATAGTCCCTTCCTCTTGTTTTACCACAACCGAACTGGTTTGTGGTTTTCCTTGTCCTCCAATCCTTTGATTAAAATTGTTATTAAAATAACTCCCTTTCCTTTTTCCTTCCTTGTGTTTCTCCCAATTAAATTCCCGAAGTAGCTTGCCACTCTTCTCTGCTACCTTTGACCTTTGAACAACTTCAGCATAGTTGTTTAGACATAAAATAGCAATCTTATCATGCAACCATGGGTTGAAACCATGCTCAAACCTTCTTGTCTTTCTTTTCTCAGTATCTACCAAGTGCGGGGCATATCTTTGTAGTTCATTAAACTTCTTTTCATATTCTTCCACAATCATGTTTCCTTGTCTTAATTCTAGAAATTGCTTTTCCAGCTCATCTGCAGCACTGGTCAAAAAATACTGGTTATAGAAAAATTCTTTAAACTGGGACTAGGTGAAGACTTGATCAACTTCAGGAACTGCTTGCTCATTCCTATTTGTCAATCTCCTAGTCATTTCTAATCGTTCGGTATTTTCCCACCAATAACTAGCTTCTTCTTTCAATAAATATGTAGCATATTCCATTTTAAAATCATCAGTTACTCCATCAATACGAAAATCTTTTTCTATTTCCTTAATCAGAATTTGAGCGGGAGCGGGACCTCCATCATCATTAAAAGTAGGTGGACAACTATCGGTAAAATCTTTAAATGTTATCCTTCTAGGTTGAACCTGCGGTGGAAGTACTTGGTTATTGTTACCTTGGGAGGCTTCCTTAATCATATTTACCAATAAGACAATAGGATTCTCCTGATTATTATTTTCTTGGTTGTTGTTCAGATTGGGGTTTTCTTGATCAGCTTGGTTGGTAGCTTGACGGGTTCGGGGTCTTCCTTTTAGGGCCATTTCCTATAAATTGAGAAAATAAAAACTTACTATTGAGAATTCTCTTTTTCTTCTTTAAAGAATAACATATATGAAATGACAAGGAAATTCTAAATTAAGCCATCAAAATATATATATTAAGTAACAAAAGTTAAATTATAACAAATTTGTACATCACAGCTTCCTTGCTACAAAATTCAACAAAACATAACAACATTGACTACTACCAGTGCCTACTATAGGGGTTGGGAATCAAGTTCACTCATTGTTCTGCGTGCAAAATGAAACGCTCTCTCAACCTTTTCTATAAGGTTATACATCAATTGATCTCGATCTGCCATAGAGTGCTACACAAGCCTGAGATAATTACTAACTGAGATCACAACTTCTGTCAGAGTCTTAGTGAGCACTAAGGACACATCCTGAAATGATACCCTCCAAAGATCCAACAGTCTACTAGTCCTTTGATGGGCCAATGACTGATGCATCATGGTAATATTACGCATCGCCAACTCTACTTGTGTCATACGGATTCTGCATTGAAGGTAATAACAGAATTCATTAGGGAATGGCAAGGGTATTGCACTTTCTGGTGGTGGTACAGCGGGTGCAACATTTGATAAGATAACTGGGGTAGAGACAGCATGTGGAGTGGCTGACACCGTAGGTAGTGTGTGCCTATCAGCAGGGGAACCTCTTATTTGAGAAGGACCCAAAGATGGAGAATCTATTTGATCATGGGGTGAGGAATGACTCTTCATATTAACTGAGAAACTTGACCCCTCAAATGGATTGGTTGGATTCTGTTTATTTCCTTCAGGATCTGTAGAGTTTTCATCATGTTTATCAGAACCTCGGGGTCTTTCAAAACGAAAAACTTAAGTTGGTTTATTCACTCTTTGCGAGGAGTCACTCGCCAACATGCACCTGACCTCCCACGGTTGACATTTAAAAGATGGTGTCTACCAGGGGTATGCTCCTTCTCTAAGCTTTTAATCATAGGTGCCTTTCCCTTATCTACATGTCCTGGAGTAGGTGGGTTCATCTATAAAGGAAACATAGCTTAAATTAATATCAACTTAAAATTTATAATAAGGATTTAACATACATACTAATACAGTAACAAGGTGTACAATATATATTCAAAGTAAATTATCCTATCTGACTTTACAATCTAAACATTTCTATGATAGCCTCTCGTTTCACTTTCCCTCTAAAGACTATCCAAAGGAAAGAGATCAAGAAGCTCTCATCATGTCATTTTCTATTTTCCTTTACTCGGCGACTCAACCTTCTTGACATAGCCTGTAAAACATTTCATAACATTCCACATGAGGGTTTACGTTTAGCAAGTATATATTCATAAGCAAGAAGAACAGATAATTCAAAAGCTTTAATATTCTTCGAGGTTGGGTGAAGCAATGCCAACACCTCGTGATAATCAATAAACATGTATCATTTAGGGTACCCGAGTGATATCAAGGGTTAACCCTCTTTCAATAAATCATGATTCGCCCTCTCTTCATCAGATAATGCATCACCTAACCAACTTGATCACTATCTGTTAGGTTTTAGAACATTTGATGATGATTGTCTTTAGATTACTTAGAGTACAAATGTATAGAAAGTGTTAATTAGTAACACTGAAGTTTTGTAGCCAGTAGTTATCTCTTTGTTTGTAATTCATTCATTCTTTGTAAAGAGATACAATTATTCTTTATTTGTAAGTAACTACTGGAATGGAGTATCAAAGCTTCAGCAAGTCAAAATGTGTATTTGATCCATTGGAGTTTACAAAAAGGCTTGTCGGAGACTAGGAAAACTTGTCAGAGACTAAGGATTTTATCTATCAGAGACTAGTTTTGCCTATCGGAGACTAAGGCTTACGTCATCAGAGACTAAGTCTAAAAGAGTCGAAGACTAAAGCTTACGTCATCGAAGACTAAGTTTAAAAGCATCAGAGACTAAGCTGACGTCATCAGAGATTGAGCCTTAAAGCATCGGAGACTAAATAACTCTATCGGAGACTACACAATCTGACGTCATTAGGGACTAAAAGACCAAAGACTAATTGATAACGTCACTAGAGACTAAAGATGAAGCGACTAATCGTGATTTATTTCCTGATAAGATACAGAGTTCGAATTGAATAAGGATTGTCTTCCACGTAAATAAAGATATTATTGAAGACGTAGTTGGTAAGGAAACAAGCCAGAAATCTGTTCCTATAAAAAAGGAAAGATTGTATTTGATTCGAATAAGGAAGCTGAATCAATATGGATTTAGAATAAGAAAACTGAGAATTCAGTTTTTAGAGAAGCTGTAAGTAGTTTTACAGAAATTGTAATTAAAAGCTGTATAGATTTCATAGTTTTGTATCTTTACTATACAAAATAGAAAAGAAGCTGACGATCATATTATTGTGATTGTTAGAATTTGTATTCAATTGTTAAAATCAATAGAAGCAATTGTTTAGTGTTCTTGTTCTTTATTTCCGCTAGTAATTATTAATTTCTTGAAGAACAAGTAATCAAAAAGAATTCAAAGAACTTGTATTCAACCCCCACCTTCTACAAGTTCTCGGCTATCTCACTGGGAAAACAATTGGTATCAAAGCCTTTAATTGAATTTACTCAATTAACACGTTCCAAGAGATGGCCAACAATGAAGCAAACAACTCTAGCATAATGACGTATGCGGGAAGTCGTGATGGTGGTACTAGAATCCCTATTCTTAAACAAGAAGAATATCCGATGTGGAAGCAAAAGATGTACATGCACTTAAGAGCAACAGATCCAGATTATATTGATAGGATTGAGAAGGGTCCCTATCTACCCAGGAAATTTATTCCTGCTAAAACCGTCGATGGATCTATTGTGGCGGAACACTTTGAACTTGCTCCAGAATGTGATTATACAAACGAAGACAAGTTGCAAGTGTTGAAGGATGCTATGGTGATGAACATACTCTATAATGGAATTGATAAAAATATGTTCACAAGCATCATAAATTACACGACATCTAAGCAAATCTGGGACACCATCAAAGTCCTGTGTGAAGGGACTGACCAAGTTTGAAAGAACAAGAGATCACTGTTGACTTAACAATATGAGTTCTTTCAAGCAAAGCCTGGTGAATCAATAACATCAGTTTATGACAGATTCAACACTATGCTCAATGACTTGAAAATACTTGTGAAGTCATATGATAACGAGGATGTCAACACCAAGTTCATGAGATCTCTTCCACCAAGTTGGGATCCAAAGACTACTGCGATAAGAGAGGCTCATGACTTGGATATCCTCACACTGGACAGGCTCTACGAGAGTTTAAAGACATATGAACTCAAAGTAGAGCAACGACAACGCATGCATGGCAGGGACAAAGGAGCTACGTTCATGGTTGAGACAAACAAGTCTCAAGAGAAGCTTGATGAGGAATCTTCCAATGCTAGCTCGACTAATCAGGAAGATAAACTGGACACTGATGATGACATGGAGGAATTCATGGCATTCATGGTCAAACAGTTCAAGAAATTTAGGGCTAGCAGGAAAGGAAGAAAATCGTCAAGGAAACCTAACCCTAAACGTGAAGGTCAAAAAGTCACCTTCGACTTAAAAAAGATAAGATGTTACAATAGTGATGGGTTAGGGCACTTTGCCAATGAGTGCCGGAAGCCGAGATCTAGTGATAGATCTAAGGATGAAAAATTAAGGAAAGGGAATGACTTTGCTGGCAAGAAAGCCAAATCAAAGAGCAAAGCCCTGATCACTGAGGGTAAAGATTGGATTGATATAGACTCTGATGAAGAAGTTGTCAACTTTGCCCTGATGGCTCGAAGTGACGAGTCAAGTGATTCTACAAAGGTATGTGATGCAAATCAGAATTTTAATGTGCTTGATTTACTTGACACATCTAGCATTGAAAGCATACAAAAAGATATGTTTGATTTGCATGTTAGTTTTAGATCTTTAACTATCGAATATACCAATGTGAAAGAATCATGTGACAGTCTCTTGAAAAGAAATAAGTTTCTTGAAGAGAGATTGACACAGTTTGACACCATCAAATCTGACTTAAACAAAACTCATCATATGATTGATGCTTTGAAAAAGAGGGAATATTACTTAGTAGATCAACTTGAAAATGCTCAAGATAAGATTAAACAATGAAATACTTCCTCTAAAAAGTTGACAAACTTGGTAGAGTGTCAAACAATAGGTCAAAAATTTGGACTAGGTTATGATGAAAATCTAGACAAGAGTTCAGATTTAGATGATCTATTTGAAGCTGCGAACTCCTCGACTAGTAAGCCAAATGTAATAAAAGGAATTAATTTTGTCTCTCCTGTTTATGAACCCAAATTCTTTTAAAGGAGGGGAAAATTGTAACATCCGTGTCCCAAATTGCATATTCGTGAACATGCATTCCATTTGATATTTGACATTTGCATTTTTTTTCATTGCATTAACAATAATATATCAGTCCATATAGATTAAGAATACATCATTTAGAAAGCAAGCATAATTAGAACGCTTTTAAAAGGAGAGTTAGGATATCAAAAATGCAGATTTCGTTTAAGGGTGTAATTAGCGGGTATTATGAAGCTTTTGTACCATTTTGCAATTTCATATTAGTTGAGACCCTTAGTAGAAAAAGTAGAAATCTACACATCTTTTGGCTGTATTAGGCTGCTGTCTTCAAGTCAAAAAAAAGAAAAAAAAAAGGGTGGGCAGCCTTGTTTGACCAAACCAAGCACCTTGCCACCTCATGCTTGATTTGGACTAAACAAGAACCCACTAGAACTTGAGGGACTGATCTATTTTCGGTTAAGGACCCTTAGGAAGGCTGGAGAACACTTAGAGGGACTGAAACCGTAGGCAAGAGCAGGGGAGAGCAGATTTCTAGCATAGCAGATTTTTAGCATAGCAGATTTTGCTAAGTTGTGCAGTTTTTGCAGCTGATCAAGTGAGTTCTTCCCTTCCATTCTTTTGTGTTTAATAACCTGCACTTCAGTAGCATATTGGAGTTATTAGATGTAAATGAAATAGAGTTTGCATATTGATTCAGTTGGCTAGAAAAGTAGCTTGCTGCTGCACTTAGTTTCTGCTGAAATTAGCTTGTTGTTGTTGCTTAAATTAGCTTACATCATGCATCATAGCCATGTTTCATGCATATAGATTGGTACTTATGCATGGTGAATGAGTTTTAAACATGTCAATATGTGTTATAGGAGAAGAGAACTTCGGGGGCAGCGAGAGGGGAGGTCAACCGCGATAGTTTCGCTGAATTTGTGAGTAAACCCATGGTATACTTATGTGTTATATTTGTGTATCTTGGATAATATATGATTGTTTGCTTATTGTATCATGTCTATATGGGATTACTTGCTGTGTTTGATGAGTTAAATGTGTAATTGACAGTTTGGTGTACAAGCTGAAAATATGTGCTATTGGTAATTGTAGTGATCCGAACTATATTTGGAATGTTATCAATATGAGGAATTATGTATATGAGCTATTGGTACTGAATTGAAATGAGAACTATATGTATATTGTGCATTTGATTTCATATGACTTAAAGGAAATGGTATGGCTGATGTGTTTAGGTATTTGCAAATATATTGGTTATATTGGTTACATGAGAACATAGGTGGACTAAGTGCTGTACGAGGTGAAAACCCGTATGAGCCACCTCTGGGATCCATCCTATTACACTGGCTGGCCAACAATTTATTTGAATAAACCTACGGGTTCATACTGTTGGTTATTGGAAAGATCTTTGTGATCTGTATACAGGAATTCCCGGGGCAATATTCTGACACATCGAGCCACTACCGGAAAAAGAAAAGAATATAGCATTGCATATTTGATATATCTGAATTGATTTGAGTTATATGAATTATATATGTAAATTGTATGATATGTGTGGGGTTTACTCATTGAGTTGCGACTCATATAAAGCGCTAAATGTTTCAAGTTGTGCAGTATAGCTTTTGAGCTGTTTTGCAGCTTTGTGCATACTTCAACGCGACAGAGGTCGGGAAGCCGTGATCACACTCTCTCTCTCCAGTCCATTTGTGCATATAGTTTTTCTTAGAATGTATTTTTCGGGGCTGATTAGGATTTTGGCTTGTAATGTATAAGATATGTTTTGTATAATAGGTTGTGTTTATGTTGTTTAGAAGTGTCTAATATTTCAGATCGTTTGATGTTGAATTTAATGACTTGTTGAATATGGTATTTGAAATGTAATTGCTGTTTATTTGTTATTCGAGTTGGGTCTTTACATGTGGTAACCCCAATCACATAGCTGTTAACTATAGGAGCAAAAATAAAATTCCTATAACTGAGACTGCACCTTCAAAGAGAATAAAAGATAAATCACATGTAAAAAGGTTAAATAATCTTTGCATTAACAATGAAAAACCTAAGCTTGGCAGTCTCTCACAAACAAGTAGCAAGACTAATGATTGTCCAATTAAAGTCAAAACTGCTAAAAAACAATCAACTCAATCTGAGTCAAGTCTTGAGTCTACAACTAGTGAGAAAGGACCCAAGAAAGTCTGGGTCCCAAAAATCTCAAACTAGTTACTCTCTACTGTGCAGGGCAAAAAGAAAAAAACATGGTACTTGGACAGTGGTTGTTCAAGGCACATGACTGGAGATAAGTCCCTGCTAAAACAGTATGAAGAGAAAAGTGGCCCAAAAGTCACTTTTGGAGATGATAGCAAAGGCCATACGAGGGGATATGGCAGTGTTGAACATGGAGATGTCATCTTCACTGAAGTAGCACTAGTTGATGGCTTAAAGCACAATTTACTGAGTGTGAGTCAACTATGTGATAAGGGATTCAATGTCACCTTCAAAGAAGATCAATGCTTGGTGTGTGACAAAGAATATGATAATGTGATATTGACAAGGAAAAGAAAAGGAAATTTGTATGTTGCAAACCTTATTTCTTTTATTGATCAAATCACATGTCTCTATAGCAAAGCTTCAACTGATGAAAGTTGGCTTTGGCATAAGAAGCTTTCCCACTTGAATTTCAAGAACATCAACAAGCTTGTGAGGAAAGGATTGGTAGCTGGCATTCCACAATTGGAGTTTTCACAAGATAGATTGTGTGATTCATGCCAGAAAGGGAAACAAAAGAATGTATCATTCAAAAGCAAACCAGCAACATCAATCATTGACCCGTTACAGTTGTTACACATGGATTTATTTGGTCAAGTGAATGTGATGTCTTTCTTAAGGAATAGATATGCACTGGTTATTATGGATGATCACACGAGGTATACTTGGGTAAAATACCTCTACACAAAAGATGAAGCTGCTTAGTTGATAATTGATCATGTCAAGAAGATAATTGATCATCTCAAGCTCTTTTTCACACAAGAGGTCTTTCGGATCATTCTCCCATGATTGTTTACCTGGACATTCATGCTCAACGAATCAAGAAGCCTTTCCAGTTCTTCAATTTTATGGCTGGTTTAGAGGGGTTTAATGATGCAATCCAAAATGCGTGGAAGATGGAGGTCCAAGGCAACCCTTTGCAACAGCTTTGGACAAAATTCCAGAATGCTAAACAGCTCTTGATCAACCTCAACAAGTCCAATGGCAATGTACACACCTGTGTCAAGCAATTATCCTCTGACCTTCACCAAGTGCAATCTGATCTGATTCCCCATCCTTTGGACCCTTCTCTTCTTGAGAAGCAGCATTCCCTTTCCCTCGCTTTGTCTGTTGCTCTTGACAGAGAAGAATGCTTTCTCAAACAGAAATCTCGGGTTAAATGGCTTAATGAAGGGGACAAGAACAATAAGTTCTTCTTCTACAAACTTAAATCAAATTGGAATGTTAACAAAATATTCCTGATTCATGATGATTCTGGACAACTTATTCATGGGCACGAAAGAGTTCAGAAGGTTGCTGTCAAACATTTCAGAAATATCCTTAGTCATGTCACTGATGTTCAATTTATGGACCTCAGTTCTCTGCCAGTTCACGGATCCATTTGCCAAGAGGATTTTTATTTTCTGAATGAAAATGTCAATGAGGATGAGGTTTTAATGGCCTTCAAATCTTTGAGAAAAAACAAGAGCCCAGGTCCTGATGGCTTCAATGCTGAATTCCTAACCCTCTCCTGGGATACCATTGGTAAAGACATTATTGCTGCAGTTTTGGCTTTCTTTAATAAGGGCTACCCCCTTGGAAATTTCAATAATACATCTATCACTTTGGTTCCTAAGCTTGCTCACCCGTCCTCTATGCATGATTTTAGACCTATTTCCTGCTGCACAGTTATTTACAAGATTATTTCAAAAATTTTGGCCACGCGGCTGAAAAAGGTGCTTCCTGCCATTATTTCTCCATCACAAGCTGCTTTTGTTCCTAATAGAAATATTGGCGATAACATCCTCATTGCTCAGGACATTGTGAGAAATTACCATCTGGATAAAGGCCCTCCTAGGTGTGCTCTGAAAATTGATCTCCAAAAAGCATTTGACTCGCTCAATTGGAATTTTATCTTGGCTGCTCTAAGGCACTTAAAGTTCCCTCCAAAATTCTGCTATTGGATTAGAGAGTGTATATCCACTGTTTCCTACTCGGTTAAAATTAATGGCTCTCTTTGTGGACAGTTCAAGGGTACTAGGGGTATAAGACAGGGTGACCCCATTTCTCCGCTTCTTTTTGTAGTGGCTATGGAGTTTCTCACTTCTATTATCAATTTGGAGATTGAGAAGTCCTGTGAATTTTCATTTCATTGGAAAGCCGCGGACATTAATTTAACGCACCTTTGTTTTGCAGATGATCTCTTTATGTTTTCTAAAGGGGACATACCTTCAGTCTGCACTCTCAAGCGAGCTCTGGATAATTTCTCTCAATTTTCTGGATTAAGCATTAACTCCTCAAAGAGTCTTTGCTTCCTCTCAGGGGTTGATGACCACAGTAAGGTTCAGATTCTTCAGATCCTAGGTTTTCCTCAGGGTGTTCTCCCTGTAAAGTTTCTTGGAGTTCCACTAATCTCTTCTAGGCTGCGGGCAAGAGACTGTGATACATTAGTGGACAGAATTACAAACAGGATTGCTTCATGGACCTCGAAATTTCTATCATATGCGGGTAGAATGCAGCTTATCAAGGTGGTTTTGTTTTCAATTCAATCTTATTGGACTCAACATTTCTTATTGCCCAGCTACATTCACAAGAAACTCCAAAGTATCTTCACCAGTTTTTTATGGAAAGGTCCTACTCTTGGCAGACACGGGGCCAAAGTTGCCTGGACAAAGATTTGTTCTCCCAGGGACGAGGGTGGTTTAGACTTGAAATGTTCGAGGGATTGGAACCGTGCCCATTTACTGTTAAGAATTTGGCAACTATTAAATCCTCAGTTTCAATCTTTATGGGTTGAATGGATTCGCAATACTGTTATTAAAAAATCCAATTTCTGGATTGTTAAGGTTACTGCTCAGTCCTCTTGGACTTGGAGGAAAATCCTCGCCCTTAGATCCATTGCTAAGCAGTTCATCTTTTATTCTATTGGTGATGGAGCAAGCGTGAGCCTATGGTTTGATCCTTGGCACAACTCACAACCTATTGCCAAATCTGTTGATGACCCTATCATTCTTGAATCTGGTCTTGGGAGGGAAGCTGTGGTTGCTGACATCATTCTCAATGACTCTTGGAGACTCCCAATTTCCAATCACCATATTATCATCAATTGGAGGAGCACTTTTAATTACCTTACACCTTTAAACTCCTTGAATCAGGATTGTGTGCACTGGGGTAATATTCCTATTTCTTTATCAAAAGTCAAATGTATTTGGTCGGATATTCGCACCAGGAATCAGAAAATTGCTTGGAATC
>CM025786.1:40322007-40345518 GCA_014636745.2 Centella asiatica
AAAGCTTCCGCAACCTGTATTTGATCTTAACAGGACCAAATACATCAGTTATTGTGCTCAAATCCTATGGATTAAGAATCAACTCCTAGACTATGGTATGTCATTATCCAAAATTTCTATCTATTGTGATAATACAAGTGCCATAGCAATAACAGAAAATCCAGTGCAACATTCAAGAACAAAACACATAGATATTAGATATCACTTCATAAGAGAACATGTAAGTGAAGGTAATATCGAATTACATTGGGTTACAACTGATAAACAACTTGCAGACATATTCACAAAACCTTTAGATGAATCTACTTTTACTAGATTAGTCTATGTGTTAGGAATGTTGAACTATGTCTCAAAAAAAAAAGTGATTAAAATATGAGAACACAAGTTGTTTAGTTATTAGAAGCTAGAATTTACATTCTGGTTGCAGTTGTTTTTTATTTAAACAGATTTTTAGCAACTAGAATTTTAATTTTGGAAAAATTTGAAGCTGTTTTTTTTAATTTTTTTTTTTAATTTAAACAATTTTTTTTTAAGCTAATAATCATTAACTTGATTGTTGGGAATATTTTGAAAGCTTAAGAGAAAGAGACTATCTTAGTCCCTGATAGTGTTTTTAATTATTCTCCGACTTAATTAAAAATTGAACTATCGGAGACTAACTAGTCCTTGACAGTTGATTTTAATTAGTCCCCGACTGAATTAAAAAATTGAACTATCGGAGACTACCTTAGTCCCTGACAGTTGTTTTTAATTAGTCTCCGACTTAATTAAAAATTGCACTATCGGAGACTACCTTAGTCCCCGACGTCATTTTTGATTAGTCTCTGACTCAATCAAAATGAACTATCAGAAACTAATTGGGTCTAGTCTCTTATGAGTGAACTTATCGGAGATTAGAGCAATCTCCGATCGATGGTAATCTGGTAGTTATCCTACCCACGATAGAAAACAGTTCACTATCCTGTGAATTGCAAACGTTTCTCACTTTGATAGTAGTAAATTCAAACACCTTTGCTATCACAATATCTCATGCTTTGAAATTATTTTCTCTCTGCAAATACTCTGCAATTTAACCCTATTTCAAAGTTTCTTCAAAGTTTACAGATCTTTTCAAATGGTCGCTAAAACAGTTGTTTTCAAGTTTGGAGACTTTGATATTATCAAGACTAACCATGCAGGGGTGGTTAACAAGCATGATTTTGAAGCCCAGTACCACCCCTTCATGGATTTTCTTCAAAACTCCACTTTATCCTACGCCATTTATGAAGCTCCCGTCTAAGCCACTGAAGTCATCGCGGCTATGTGGTCAATAGCTACTATCCAGGATGAGAACACTGACTCTCCTGTGGTAAGTTTCAGGTATGCTAACTCTGTTTATACTATAGATCGTACCGTAGTTAATAATGCTTTACACTTGCCAATATATGAAAACTTTGACTATCTTGCCTCTGATGAAGAAATTTTTTCTATATTTAAAAACTTACATTATTCTACTGAAATTAGTTCTGTTGGGTCTATTACACGACCCATCTAAGGCAAGAGTGGTCACTGTTCTTTGATATAATAACTAAAGCATTTACTTCAAAATGCAGTGGCTATGATGCTATCACTACACTCACACAACAAATTGCTTTTAGTGTGTTGTATGATAGACATCTAAACATTGGGCTTTTAATTCTGCAAAATCTTTTGGTAAAACTTAAATCCAGTAATAAAAATAAAATTTATTATGCTAGGTTTTGGATGATGATTGCTTATTATCTAATTCCTACCCTTAATATTATTGGCATGCAAGTTGTACCACCTGTTTTGTAGAGTAAAAGAATATTTACTGATGTGAAGCATAAATCTGCAAAGGTAAAGGTTCCTTTATTTTTCCCTCTTGTCATGAGATCTATACTCATTGACAAGCTACCAAACCTTTATTCTTTGCAATTCTTTGAGGATATTGAAAGCCAAAACCCTGTGAATCCTCCAACCACTTCACAACAACAATCCATAGCCCCCTCCACAGTTTCCCAAAAGACTGTGGTTGTAAAGACTCAAACAGCCATCACAAAACTCCGAACAAAGAGAAAAATAATTGAGGGAGTAAGTGAGGATGAGGTAGAACAAGAAGCTGAAGTACCACTTCAGAGAAAGAAGAGAGTTATAACCCTTAGCCAAAAGCAATCCATTACTTCCCAAAAGGCAATGGAGGTTATAAGGAAAAACAGTGAACTGTCACCATCCTCCCAAAAGGATGTTGACATTGAAGAAAGTTCCCAAACAGGAACACCCTGTGCAGAGTCTGCACAACCTCTTGTTCACCAACAAGAGAAACCACAAAGAGAGATAATAACAGAAAAGAGTGACACAAGGAGTGCACACACAGAGTCATCAATTGATGTTCCACAATTTTCAATGTCTGAGGAACAACCACTCCACACTGTATATTCTTCTCCTTTTTCTCCCATACTTGATTCTTTTGATATAACACATTTAAATCCTCTTGATTTTTCCCAAGAGGAGCCAATACTGGAGAAAAGCTCTCAAACACATTCCATTGATAGATCCCTAGCCCCAGATACACAAAGGGAACCTCCTATTCATGCAACCACAAGTAATTCTCCAACCCCCACTTCTGTAGGACAGAGTACACCTATCCATATGAGTGAGGATGTGAGAATAAATAGTGAGAGTCAGGCTCCTAACTTGGAAAAAGGAGAGGATATACACAAACAAAAGATTCAAGCTTTAGAAATCTTGGAAAAACGAGAGCAAGAAAAGCTGGGTGCCCAACCCCAAGAAAAAGGAGAGGGTGTGAGCAAGGATGAGATCCTTGAACAAAATAAAAGAGAGAAATTTTTAGCAGGTGACTTTTTACAACCTGTTGAAACTAGCTCACAAGCAGCTCACAGTTCTTCTGCTCCCTCCACAAATATCCAAATAGAAGAAACTGGGAACAGTTCAAGCACAGGGGATGCAACATTAAATGTTATATCTGAGATGTCCAATGCAGACTTTGAAATGTTATATGGTCTACAACAAAGACAAGACCACATTTCTGCATTGAAGACAAGGCTTGCAAATGAACCTGTGTATGAACCACCTACAGAGGAAAATGTTGATGAATGGCTTGATGCCACATATTCCAACACTCTGGAGGAAGCAGTCGCCCATTTAAGGTAGGATTATGTCACCAATGTAGGGTCAACTACAACTACACCATCCATTAAAGAAATTCTTGAAGAAGTAACCAAGGTGGATAAGAAACATACTAAGTTTCGTCACTTCTTGGTTACTGGCACAAATGGTGCAGTGCAGAAAATAGTGGAAAGGATGGAGTTGGAGACAGACAAAATCAAAAGGTGTTATGAAGGACACTTGCCAAGGAGGACTATTACTGCAATTGATACTCTTATCAAAGACAAGTCCAAAACTGACAGTCGACTTCAAGCCCTAGAAGCCAATATCCAACTCCTGATCCAAAAACAAGACAGAATGGAGCAATTATTGATGTAGGGAATTCCACATTTGGCCACCTCCTCTCACCCTAAAGATGCTAATGTCAAAAAAGGGGAGAGTGGTCAATTCCAATAATATGTTCCTGTACAAAAATCAAAGTCTGGTCCTGTCCTTGATGCTGAATTACAAGCAATGATGGACAGGATCCTAAAGAAACATTCTGATCTTGCAGTAGCAACAACAATAACACAACTTCCAACAACAACAACAGCAGCAACAACAACAACAACAACTTCTCTTTCTTCCTCTGCACACACGCCCCAACATCAAAAGACAAAGGCAAGGGGGTTATGGTTGAGGAACCAAAGAAGCAAATCTCAACTCAACCAGGATAGCCCAAGCTATTGGGGGATGCCATGAAGACAGCTCACTTTCCCACTCCAGTTGAACTGATAGTGTATGGGAAAGTGGAGTTGGTCTATCCTCAAGAGCAGAAATTGATAGAAACTAATGCACTATTAGCTCAGAAACTTCAAGAGGAGGAGGACATGGCAGCAGAAAAGGATGAGGAGGAGACAAAGAAGAAGAAAATCTCTACAAGGAGAACAAGTGCACAGAAAGCAGCCATAATCAAGAAGAAAAATAAAGAGATGGAAGAGGCTAAGAAGAAATCAAGAAGAAAACCTTTGGTCTAGGAATCTGCAAAGAAACCTGTGATCAAAGTACTTATCAAGAAGCCTACCTCTCAAAATCCTCCAAGGTCAACCGAGACTGCTTTAGTGGTTGTGAGTGGACCAACAAAGCCACGAATAGTTCCATCAAGGAAGTCTTATAAGGTTGAAATGGCTAGTACTAAAGAGATTATCAAGGCCCTAAAGAAAAGTACAAAGAAGATTGATTTGATCAAGGGTAAAAATAACAAAGAACTTCTCCATGTCTTTTTGAAAGATGGAGAGTCTTTGAAATTCGAGAAGCCAGCCTTGGAGGGACAAGCCAAAGAAAATCTGGAGTGGTTGCTGACTGTCGTGCTTGAGACTTCTGATCTCAACATGGATTTTTGAAGCCAGATTCAGAAGGTGATAAAGGTGAAGCATAAGGTGGATACAATGCCAGAAGGTCTTTTTCAACTACAACAGAGATATCAACAGTGTGTCAGTGAGAGATATATTGAAGGTTTTATCAGTCTACTCAAGGATGCTGAAGAAGAAATTGAATTGGTTCTGAAAAAGTTGTTGAAAGACAGGCTGGAGTTGCTGAGAAAAAATGGGAGGTAAAGCTGTTGTGTTGGAAGGTATGTTGTTTGTTGAAATAAGCTGTAATTTTTATTTTTGGAGCCAGACTTATAGGATTTAAAGCTGAGTCTTGGTGGAAGCTGAACAACAGATCAAAGATCTTAGTTCAGAATACATTTGTCGTTAGCAATTCTTTATTCTTTTTCTAAGTAATTGTAATGTTGAGTTTTGACATCATCATCCACCTTGAAATTATGCTTATCATTCTGATATTCATAATTAGGGGGAGATTGTTAGGTTTTAGAACATTTGATGATGATTATCTTTAGATTACTTAGAGTACAAATGTATAGAAAGTGTTAATTAGTAACACTGAAGTTTTGTAGTTAAGGCTAAGGCTTACGTCATTGGAGACTAAGTTTAAAAGCATCAAAGACTAAGCTGACGTCATCAGAGACTGAGCCTTAAAGCATCGGAGACTAAATAACTCTATCGGAGACTACACAATCTGACGTCATCAGGGACTAAAAGACCAAAGACTAATTGATAACGTCACCAGAGACTAAAGATGAAGCGACTAATCGTGATTTATTTCCTGATAAGATACAGAGTTCGAATTGAATAAGGATTGTCTTCAACGTAAATCAAGATATTATTGAAGACATAGCTGGTAAGGAAACAAGCCAGAAATCTGTTCCTATCAAAAAGGAAATATTCTATTTGATTCGAATAAGAAAGCTGAATCAATATGGATTTAGAATAGGAAAACTGAGAATTCAGTTTTTAGAGAAGCTGTAATTAGTTTTACAGAAATTGTAATTAAAAGCTGTATAGAATTCATAGTTTTGTATCTTTACTATACAGAATAGAAAAGAAGCTGACGATCATATTATTGTGATTTTTAGAATTTGTATTCAATTGTTAAAATCAATAGAAGCAATTGTTTATAAATTGATTCGTGTTCTTGTTCTTTATTTCTACAAGTAATTAATAATTTCTTGAAGTACAAGTAATCGAAAAGAATTCAAAGAACTTGTATTCAACCCCTCCTTCTATAAGTTCTCGGCTATCTCACTGGGAAAACACTATCTGACTTCCTTTAATAATCAAATTTTATCCCAGTTGGTCAGCCTGGTCGTTTGATTCCATCATTTGAAATACGTAGTCACTTGTAAAAACCAATTAATCTGCGAGAGTTTAATAAATTGTATTGTCAGGGGATAATTTATATTGTCAGAGACAAAGCTCGTCAGGGGATAAATTATACTGTCAAAGACTAAACTTGTCAGGGGATAATTTGTACTATCAGAGACTAAGTGCAAATTAAGCCTATCGAAGAATAATTTCATTTAACCTGTCAGAGACTATTTTTCTCGGTTGCAATTTATTAAATTATTTTTATTAGTTTTCTAATTGAAATAGGTTTGATTTCTTTCTTTCCATATTGAATTAGATTTCTTACCAATGTAATATTCTTTCCGATTAGAATTATGATTTTCTTGTTATTCAACTTATAAATAGTTGTTCATAATGTTTGTTAAAGGATTTTCCGATTAGAATTAGGATTTTTCGATTGTTAATTTTCTTGTAATATTCTTTTCGATTAGAATTAGGATTTTCTTGTACAAGATCTGCTAGCACTTTAGACTTAGAAGGCAAAGAAGTGGTTAGACCAGTACCTAGGAGGCAGAGAGACAATGTTGACGACGACAAGGGTCTGAGATTAGATATCCCAGACTTTGATGACAGCATGAAGCCTAAAAATTTCTTAGAGTGGTTACAACAGATTGAGAGAGTCTTTGAATACAACTATGATGACCACAAAAGATTCAAGGTGGTTGTGTTGAAATTCACACGTTATACTAACCTGTGGTATGAGAACTTGAAGAATAAGAGAAGAAGAGAAGGCAAGACACAAATTGGGTCTTGGGAAGCCTTAAAGAGTAGGATGAAGAAACGTTTCCTACCTACAGACTACATTCAAGACGTGTTCTTGAAATTAAAAAGTTTCAAACAAGGGGCACTGTCAGTGGAAGAATACACGATGGAGTTTGAGAAACTCACCATGTTGTGTGACCTTGAAGAAAGGGCAGAACATAAGATTGCTTGGTTCTTAACAGGACTGAATAATAATATTGCTGAGTGGGTGGAATTACAACCTTACTGGTCCTTTGAAGAGGTGTGCAAGGTGGCCATGCGAGCTGAGAAGCATGCCAAGGCCAAGGGGAATAATTATACCCGCCCAGTAAACAAGACAATGGAAAGAGGCAAGATTGAAAGGAAGAACGAGGTACAGTTTGCAACTAAGTTCACTCCTACTTTTGATAAGTTCAAAAAGGAAAAAGGGAAGGCTTCTACACCGTTGGCAACAGAGGACCAACGGATTTGCTTCAAATGTAAAGGCTACCGGCATATGCAGTGTGACTGCCCGAGCAATAGAGTGATGACTCTCCATGACATAGAGGAGATTAAGGCATCCTATGCTTCAAGGGAGAGAGAAACACTTGAAGAAGAGGAGTCAACTAGCTGTAGAGAAGTTGAAGATGATTTTGAGGCTGACTCTGAGGAGGAACTTGTGACTCATGGTTCATAGTTGATAGTCCGAAGATTGTTGCAAGCCAAGCCAGTTCCATTGGAAGCCAACCAAAGGGACAAAATATTCATGACCAGAGTGCTGGTGAAGGACAAACTGTGCAATCTGATAATTGATATTGGGAGTGCACGAATGTGGTTTCTACTACGTTAATAGACAAATTGAATTGGACTACAACACCCCGTACTAAACCATACAAATTTCATTGGCTGAGTGATGGAGGAGAAGTTAAGATAACCAAACAAGCACTGATTTCCTTTGAAATTGGAAATTTTAAGGATCAAGTACTATGTGATGTTTGTGTTTTGGATGCTTGCCACATACTGTTGGAAAGACCATGGTAGTATGATAGGTTTGTCAAATACGATGGTAGGACAAACGTATACATTGCCACGGTAGGCAATAAGAGGACAACTTTAAAACCTCTATCCTTTCTTGGCGCACGCAAGGAAAGCTTAATGGTGACTGAAAAACAATTCAGGGTTGAATTGGAATAGGAGGGTTAGGGCTATTTGTTGATTGCTGTTGGGTTTCAAGCTGAGTAGGTGCCGAAAAAACCAAATGAAGCCTTAGCAGAGTTACTATCAGAATTTAAGGATGTGTTCCCTGAAGATTTTCCACCGGGTTTACCACCTATTAGAGGAATTGAACATCAAATTAACTTAATTCCTGGAACGTATTTACCTAAAAAGGCAGCATATCGATGTAAATCCTTAAAAGGAGCAGGAGATACAAAGACAGATTGAGGAGTTGATGGAAAGGGGCTATGTAAGGGAAAACATGAGTCCTTGTGTTGTACCAACTTTAGTGGTACCATACAAAGATGGAACATGGAGAATGTGTATTGATGGTGAATAACATTACTATTAAGTACGGATTTCCAATTCCGAGGTTAGATGATCTGCTGGATGAATTGCATGGCTTAGTGATATTTTCTGAGATAGATGTTCGCAGTGGATATCATCAGATAAGGATGAGAGAAGGCGACGAATGGAAGACAACATTCAAAATAAAAGTCAGATTATATGAATGGCTAGTCATGCCATTTGGCCTTAGCAACGTACTGAGTACCTTTATGAGGCTAATGAATGAGGTACTAAAGCCTTTCTTGGGAAGGTTTGTTGTTGTTTATCTGGACGATATACTTATCTACATCAAAAATATTGAAAATCATCTTAAGCACTTAAGATCAATCTTTGAAGTGTTGAGTAAACGTAAGCTGTACGCCAAGTTAGAAAAGTGTTACTTTCTGGTACCTAGTGTGACTTTCTTACGTTATATAGTTTCTAGATATGGAGTTTCAGTTGATCCAACAAAAGTAGAAGCTATCAAATCATGGCCAGTACCAGCTATGGTAACAGAGGTAAGATCATTCCATGGACTTGTTTCGTTCTACAGAAGATTTGTCAGGAAATTCAGTAGTGTCGTTGCACTAGGCATGTCCACGGTTCCAGAACCGCCAGTTTTGGTTCTAGAACCGCCGGTTCTGGTTTGATAAAAATAGGAACCATAACCAAACCTTAAGTACATGGTTACGGTTACGGTTCTGGAACCTCTGGTTCCGGTTTGGTCCCGGTTCCAGTTCGTGACGGTTTAGTAACGGTTTTTATCCAATTCTAATCCAATTTTTGCTTATTTAAATATTAACTCAATATTTCTTTAAAAAAATACAAAAATTTTTTAGATTTATAGACTTTAAAAAATTAAATAAAGTTTAGTGTTAGAGATATTAAGTATTTGCTTAAAACTTACCCAAATCAACAAACTATACTTACAAATAAATATCATAAAGGAAACTAAAAATAGATGATTTGAGATATGTGAAAAATAAATATCTTTAAAGAAGGCTCAAAAAGTTTTTTTTTCTTTTAAGTGAACTAGTGTAGTACTTGGCGGGTATCCTCCCGATTTTATTGATTAAAGAAAAAATTTACACCAGGCAGTGCTTAAGACTTACCTCAAAGGAAGAATTGTCTTACAATCAATTGCTATAATCTATTAACAATTCATTTAAACAAAACATAAAGCTAGGAATGCAAAGTAGAAAAGACTAAAATGTTACAATAATAGGATAAAATAAAAATATTCAAAGTAAATTTATTAAAAAAATCTAACCTAAAAAAATAATAATCTATCTATTCATAATCCGATAAGTTGTCCTCTTCTGAGTTGTGCCCTATGGTTGAAGATGCAGCTGTACTAATAGATCCCTCCGACATGTCTGTATCATTATTAAAATTCATATCATCAATCATGTCTTGTTCTTGAGCCCTTAAAGCTACCTTATGCCAATCCGAAATGATTACTTGAAGTTCTAATGTTGATGGCAATAATCAAGACCGTTGCTCATCTAAAATGCTCCCTCCCGTACTAAAAGCTTGTTCCACAGCTACAGTTGATACAGGAGCAACAACGGGAAAGTAATATTCATATTTCTTCCACCAAGCTAACAAGTCAAAAGGATTTTCTTCAAACTTGAAACCAGTTGTTAAATAACTTTCAAATCCATCATAACCGATCCTTTGTTTTTTGTGTGTGTTTGGAAAATACCTTGGATTAAGACTTGGTACATACCTGGAATGCTGCGTTGTTAGGGCAGATGATGGTCTACTAGTTCGAATTCTAGAACTACTATTGCTTGATTCATTAAGTCCGGTGCTAGTAGAATATTCATGGTTATAAAGAATTTCATATTTATCAAACAATTTTTTTGCTTCTTCTTTAGCTTGGTTTATAAATAGTTTCAGGATTTACATTCACATATTCAAGAAAAAATGAACTCCAATACCTATTTACATGATCATAATAATTTTTTATGGCATCTTCTACCAAACCTGAGTTTTGGGTTGGATCTAACATAGCTGCAATCAAATATGATGAAGGAATTGTGCTATAATAGTCTAACCATTTATTTATCATATACTGAGCTAAATCTTTCACTAAATCATTATCATCATCTTTGTAATGCATTAAAACACCGATAATATTACAACATCTAGTTAAAAATAAATGTGAAGTGGGATAATAAACCCCAGATATTTTTTTTGTAGCTACTTTAAATTCAAATAAAATATCTAAAAATTTTGAACAATCATCCCAATGTCTAAGTTGCAACTCATGATGATCTAAAAGCAATCTATTTTGCATAAAAAAAGTACATAATTCAATCTTATGGTTTTCAGTGGATTTTAGCAAATCATATATTGAATTCCACCTATGGGGAACATCCTTAACAAAGCTTTTAGGTTTTATTCCCTTTTCAATACAGAACTTCGTCCATTTTCTCATTACTGATGGTCGTGCCCATAAAAGTTTGACTGCAGTTTTAATAGGAGAAATAACATCTTGAAATCTTTTCAAACCCTCTTGAACAGTTAAATTTAGAATATGACAAGCACATCTAATATGGAAAAACATTCGACCTAAATCCGATTCGCAAATGTTTATTAAACTTTCAATTGAAGCTATATTATTTGCTGCATTATCAAAACCTACAAAAAAAACTTTTTTTGATAAATCATATTCATCTAAAACAGTTTTTATAATCCCAACTATATTAAGTCTGGTGTGCCTTTCTTCAAAAACACGAAAACCAATTATTCCTTTTTGCATAACCCAATTCTTAGCTATCCAATGACAAGTAATGCCCATATAAGAATGCATTTGCCACAAATCACTCCAAATATCAGCACGTATTGAAACTTTACTATTAAAAGTACTAAAAAAACTAGTAAATTCAATTTTTTCTTTCCTATAAATTTTTTTCAATTCACGAGTTACAGATGTTCTTGGCATTCTTTTAGCGGCAGGATTTAGTACTTTTTGACAATAATTAATAAATCCTAATTTTTCACCAAAACGAAAAGATAAATGTTCCATGGCAATCATCTTGGCTAATTCACTTATATTATTTAAATCAGTATATTTAAAAAGGGCACTAGAAGAAGGAGCAAACCCTGTTAGTTGCGTCTGCGTAGTGGAAATGTCGAACTTGGTTGGATGAACACGTTTCATATGCTTAATCAAAGTCCCATTGCCTTTTCCAATGCCCCACTTATATATATTAGTGCAATACTTGCATTTTTCACCGGTTATAATACCTTCTTCATTCTCAACTTTTGTAAAATGCTTTACAAAAATATCTGATTTTCCAGTCGCACCGATTGTAACCTCACATCGTGTACCCTTGCCACCACCAGTGGGAGTTGGAGGATCATCCTCCAAATCAATTAACTCTTGTGTGTTACCCATAACCGAAGAATTTTCCATTGTTTAGAAATTAACTAGTGGAGATGAGGAAAAATAAATATTTTTGCTTAATATAGCAATTGATGTGGCCAGAAAAAGGCCAATTTTTTTTGGAACTTGGCCTAAAAAGGGCACTGTTTAGCAATGTGTAAGTTTTTTTTATTTTGGAAGTGATTCGGATGGTGTTTTTTTTTTTTTTTTTTTTTTTTTTTTTTTTTTGTGGAAGTAGAGATTTGAGACTTAAGAGAGATGTTGCTGTAGGAAAAAAGGAGGAGAATAATCCAGTATACTTTTCTGTAGAAAGAGGAGAAAGTGAGAAATTTATAGGAAAGGGCCAGTGGGAACTTCCGTTATTTGCAAAGAGAAGAAATCAATCCGTTCCAAATTGTAATTCAACCGTTCGGAGAGCCGTTGGAAATTTTATACTTATTGTTTAATTTTTTATTAAAATTTAAAAATTGGCTTTAGTGATTTCTTCCAATTTAAACCGTTGGGAACAATTGTATAAATGTCACATGTTGGCTAGTGGCTACTTCCAAAAAGGAATTGTGCCTAAGTCTAGGCCATTAGGGAGCCTCTTAGTCAAAAGGTGGGAATGAGATGTCAGATTCATAAGGAAAGACTGCAAGAGTTTGGCTTTGGCCGACATAAGAAAAAAAACTTTATCAATATTTTTGAGAAATAGCAAGACCACGCCCAAAACTCTGAGTGGGAAGAACAATAAAGAAATCACAAATATTTTTTTATGAAGCAAAGAAACGAAACAAATGTGAAGGGCCTGAAGGCAGCTATTTTTTTTAATAATAAACCGACAATTTTAACCTCTGGTTTGTACGGTTAAGAACCACCGGTTCCCGATTTTTGAAATCTTAGAACCGTAACCGAACCTTAAGTAGACGGTTCGATTATGGTTCATGGAACCTCCAATCACGGTTCCGATTCTGGTTCCAAAACCGTCGGTTCAGTTCCAGTTAAAATCAGAACCTTGGACATGCCTACGTTGCACCCATTTTTGAATGCATAAAGAAAGGAAAATTTGAGTGGACAGAAACTGCTCAAGGGACGTTTGAGAATGTGAAGGAATTATTGTGTGATACGCCGGTCTTAGCTTTACTGAATTTCTCAAGTCCTTTTGAGGTAGAGTGTGATGCAAGTGGAGTGGGAATAGGAGTTGTACTAGTGCAGAAAAAGAGGGCTATTGCTTATTTTAGTGAAAAGTTAAATGGGGCCAAGCTTAACTACTCAACATATGACAAGGAGTTTTATGCAATAGTGAGGGCATTGGACCACTAGAGTCACTATTTGCATCCGAGTCATTTTATACTGCATTCAGACCATGAAGCTTTGAAGTACATTCATGGGCAGCAGAAACTTAATCCTCGTTATGCAAAGTGGGTTGAGTTTTTACAGTCTTTTAATTTCTCTTCGAAGCATAAACAAGGGAAGGACAATGTTATGGCTGATGCCTTGTCAAGGAGATACACTTTGTTGGGTGTATTAAGTTCAAAACTACTGGGTTTTAAATTGATCAAAGAGTACTACAAGCTGGGTGTTGATTTCCAACCAATCATCGAATCGTGCTCACGAGGAACTACTAGGAATTATGTGTTCCAAGATGGATTTTTGTTTAAAAGAAAGTATTTGTGCATTCCATCTTGCTCGATTCGAGAGTTGTTGGTAAGGGAAGCACATGGGGGAGGATTAGCTGGACACTTCGGCATTACCAAGACTCATTTTTATTGGCCAAAGATGCAGGGTGATGTAACCGGTATTATTGCACGGTGTGCTACATGTCAAAAGACAAAGAGCACATTTCATCAAGGTCTTTATACTCCATTGTCGGTACCAGATTCTCCTTGGTAAGATGTGTCAATGGATTTCATTGTGTGATTACCTCATACTCAAAGGGGTACTAATTCTATCATGGTGGTAGTAGATAGATTTTCGAAGATGGCACACTTTCTGTCTTGTCACAAAATGGATGATGCGTCTCGAGTGGCTAATCTATATCTGAAGGAAGTGGTTCGATTGCATGGTGTACCACGAACCATAGTCAATGACCAAGATACAAAGTTTATGAATCACTTCTGGAAGACACTATGGAAGCTGTTGGGCACTAAACTGTGTTTCAGTACTTCATATCATCCTTAAACGGATGGACAAACTGAAGTAACCAACAAAACATTGGGAGTCTTGTTGCGTGGATTGGTGAGCAAAACTACAAAAGATTGGGATGTCAAACTTGCTCATGTAGAGTTTGCTTACAATAGATCTCCTACCTATGCTACAAAACATTCACCTTTTGAAGTGGTATATGGTCAAAATCCAAACATTCCAGTGGATTTAATTTCTTTGCCAAGGGGTGAATATGTTCACGCTGATGCTAAAGAAAAGGCCCAAGCTATGGTAAAGTTGCATGCACAAGTACGAGCCAGAATTGAAAAGGTTAATGCAAGGTACAAGGCTCTAACCAATAAACATTGCAAACAACCTGATTTCCATGTGGGTGATCTCGTGTGGTTGCATCTGAGGAAGGAGAGGTTCCCTAATTTACGTAAGCATAAATTAATGCCTCAGTCAGAGGGTCCTTTCAAAATTGTTGAAAAGATTAATAACAATGCCTTCAAGTTGGAGTTGACAGAGGATTATGGTGTAAGTGCAACCTTCATCATTGGTGATTTGGCTCCTTATTTTCGTGATGACGATGTGGCTCAATTGAGGATAATTGTTTCTAAAGAATATGAGGATGATTTATTGGAGTCATTGGGTGTTGAGCAATCATATGCAGTTCTGGATGGAAAAGTAAGTCTTGCTTTGAAAGAAATATCCTTTGATTTATTTTCCATTCATGCTAACGCATGATACTAGTTAGGGAGTACTTGTCAGTATGTTGTTACTTTACTTGGAGTTAAGTAATTTCGGACCTTAGCCAAGAATGAGCCGAGCACTGGCGTCAGGGGTTGCCGAGAACTGGCGTCAGGGGTTGCTCCTGCGCGCGTCAGGGAATAAATGGTTGTCAGAGACTACACGCGTCAGGGGATAAAATGGTCATCAAAGACTAAGGCTTCATCAGGGGATAATTTATACTGTCAGAGACTAAGCTTGTTAAGGGATAATTTGTACTGTCGGAGACTAAGTGCAAATTAAGCCTGTCGGAGAGTAATTTCATTTAACCCGTTAGAGACTATTTTTCTCGGTTGCAGTTTGTTAAATTTTTTTTTATTAGTTTTCTAATTGTAATAGGTTTGTTTTCTTTCTTTCCTTATTAAATTAGATTTCTTACCACAACAGATTCACCTTCTTCTTTCCCTTATTAATCCAAGCTCCACCAATCTCTGGGTTGAATGGGCTCGCAATATTCTCCTGGGGAAATGCAAATTCTAGACCTCTAAAATTCCCTCTGTCTGCTCCTGGAGTTGGCAAAAAATTCTAAACCTTCGCCCACTGGTCCTCAAGCACCTAAATTATATCCTCGGAGATGGTAACTCCTTCCTGCTATGGCAAGACCCTTGGTTTCATCTGGCCCCTTTATGTTGTAGACCAACTGATCTTCTTGTCCAGGAGTTGCAATTAGATTTCAATTCCCATGTAAATTCCATCATCTCAGGTGATCAATGATGCCTACCGAAGAACTACCATGTGACTGTCCTCCAACTTAAACATAAGCTCTCTACAATTCCTATTCGCCGGAACTTCTCAGATACAATTCTTTGGAATGGGTGTGATATCAACACTGTTAAAGTCAACCATATATGGGACTCCATTAGGCTTAGAAGGCCTCAAATTCTTATATGGGAGATTGCTTGGCACCCCTTGCATATACCGCGTTTCTCCTTCATTTTATGGCTGGGTCTCCACAATCGGCTCCTACCTCGATACGTTCTCCCTTTCTCTTTATGTAACTCTTCTGATGAATCCATGGATCACTTTTTCTTTACTTACAGGTATTCTGGTAAGATCCTGAGTGAGCTTTTGCACCTTATGGGTAAAAACCTCCCCTGGTCAGATTGGAACCGTGCTCTAGAAGATTGCATTCTAGACACAAATCAAACGTCTTGGTCTCACTTCAAATGCCTTGTTTTATTTGTTTATGTTTACAAAATCTGGTATGAGAGGAATGCTAGGATGCATCTTGGCTCTCCTACTCTAGAAAGCTGTCTGGCCGCTGACTATATTAATATAGTTAAATGTAAACTGCTTAGCTCTTAGAAATTCCACAAACTGAGCAAACTTCTCTGTTTTCAAAGATGGCTACTTTCAGATTTTGGTTTTTGAAAATCCGACTTGGTGTTGTCTACTGCACCAGGGGGTGCTTTGCCTTGTCTGGGGTTTGCCTGCTCACGTCTGGGGATTCCATCTAGCGATTAGGGGATGCTTGCTTCGCTGTCAGGGGCTTCTCTCCTGCGTCAGGGGATGCCTTGCACCCATCAAGGGATGTTGTGCACCCATCAGGGGATGTCATGTACCAGTCAGGGGATATCTTTCACGTGTCAAGGGTTGTGTTGCACACGTCAAGGGTTTATCTTTCACGCGTCAAGGGATGTCTTGCACGCGTCAGAGGTTATCTGTCAGGGGTTGTCTACCATTTTCTTGTCAGGGGTTGTTTGCCCGGGCATCAGGGGTTGTTGCTTGGTTGTCAGGGGATATCTGCTATATTGTCAAGGGTTGTCTTGCCCGCGTCAGGGGATGTACTGTCTGAGTTAGCGGATGTCTTGCCTGCCTAAGGGGATACCATCTATTGGTTAGGGGATTTTAGCCTGTGTTAGGGGTTACCAATTGCTTGTCAGTGGACATTCTGCTTGGCAGTCAGGGGATGATCTGCTCCTGATACTTTCTTGCTCGTGTCAGGGTATTACATTAGTGGTTATCTTGCTATCAGTGACTATATTCCTGTTATTTCGCTATTTTTCTTGGTGTTTTCTTGGTTTGCCTAGCTAGAATTGTGTTCTAGTAGGTCGAGGGGGATGCCTCTCGTTAATTTTGTATCTTTCTTCTTCGTTATATTTCATCTAACTTAACAAAAAAAATATTTTTTCCGATTAGAATTAGGATTTTCTTGTTATTCAGCTTATAAATAGTTGTTCATAATGTTTGTTAAAGGCAGACTTTGATTAATAAAATTGTGTGAGTTTTACTTACAAATATCTTGAGAGTTGGTGGTTAATTCCTTTATACTTTCATAACCGATTTGTTTTAGCTTGCGGGTGATTAACTTCTTTAAGCAAACTAAACAGATTGATCCTTTAGTATTGATTCCTGGTGATTAATTTCTTTACGGAGTCTTTCTAAAGTTATTTTTTCGCAACCTTTGTTTGATCCTCCCAGATCAAATACATCACTTAGCCTCTTGTATGCTGAACCGTTTCAACACTTTATCAATGTATGTACTTTGACTTAGGCCAAGAATCTTTCTCGATCTATCTCGACAGATCTTGATACCTAAAATATAGGTTGCTTCACCCAAGTCTTTCATGGAGAAACATTTTCCTAACCATGTCTTGACTGCTTGCAAGGAAGGAATGTCATTCCCAATAAATAATATGTCATCAACATACAGTACTAGGAGTACAATGTGGCTCCCACTAACCCTTTTGTAAGCACAAGGTTCATCTTCATTCTTGATAAAGCCAAACACTTTGATTGCTTCATCAAAATGAAGATTCCAACTCCGAGATGCTTTCTTTAATCCATAAATGGATCGTTGTAGCTTACATACCTTTCCAGCATCCTTTGGAGTGACAAAACCCTCTGGTTGTGTCATATACACATCCTCAAGTAGATTTCCATTAAGGAAAATTGTTTTGACATCCATCTGCCAGATTTCATAGTCATGAAAAGTTGCAATAGCAAGTAAGATCCTGATGAAAGTAATATGCCCTCAAGCCAATCACGTTAGACGTGATGGAGCATTTATTTTGTAATCTTATTCATTTATTAATAAAAGAATTATTTATTCAAAGGCGTTTATTTATATGTTTAAGTTGTTAAATATATTAACCCATAGTTTAGAGTTATATTTTAGGATCATGATGAGATCATGCTAATGAGATCTAAAATATGTTAACTCGAAACTAAAAATATTCCTAATCGTAGGATCACTAATAAGGGTGTTAGTGAATCCGGAAATATTAGTACATACTGTGCTTGCTCTTAACTAGAGGATGATTGATCTCATAATCATTTGTGTGACGACATTAAAGCAAGTATGTAGGTGCTTATTAGAGAATAAGTTCACTGAACGTGACTCGCTTAAATGAACACCCAATGGAGTTTTACCTACTTGTCAATAGGAGTTCATCTAGTGATAGTTGTACAAGTGATCCTTAGACTTGATATCGTTGCGGTTATCTTGTGTACACTAAATTATACTTTGTCATATATCTTAACTCAAGCAGTGTATATAAGTGTATGTTCGGGTATAATAAAGTGTACATGGAGATAAGTGAATGATCAACAAAGGATCTACCGCTTCCAGTGAAGGGAGAGAATGTTCTATGCGATTCCATTAGTGACAACTCGGGAATCTCTGGCCAGAGTGAAATGATAATTAGAATGTGTTTCTAATTGACATTATATTGAGTTGTGAATCTATGAATCGGAATGCATATGATTAAATAAAATAAGACTTGACAGTAATTCCATGTCTTATATTTAATCGGGACATTGTGTGGTAGAAGGATTGAATTGTACGGTACCTATTCACTGAATAGGTTCTTTGTGATTAAACGTTGATTTCATATTATCCGGATAGCCATGATATGCTGAGAGGTATCCCTCATGATGTAGAATAAGTATAATTAATATAATTAATTATATTTAATGAATTAAAGTGTTTATTTCGTATAAATAAAATTAGAATAGTTCTAATTTAATTTATTTCTACAACCGGCTTAATATTGAACCTAAAGGGTCACACCATAAAAGGGAAATAATAAATTATGAAGATATTGGGAAATAATAATAATTAAGTAATTTAATTTATACCATGGTGGAATAAATTAAATGGCTTAATATTTATAATTTAGTATTTTAGAAATACTAATTATAAATAAATAAGAATTATTCTTATATTATTATTATTTAATAAATAATCCAATTCCTAAGTAGTCTAGGAATTAGATTAGAAAGTGGTATTATTATTTAATAATAAAGAATCCAATTTCTAAATGGTTTAGGAATTAGATAATGGAGTTTTATTATTATTTAATAAAGAATCCAATTCCTAAATGGTTTAGGAATTAGTTTAGGGGTTGTCTATATAAGGAGACTTGTAATAGATTAAACCATAACTGAAATAATAATTGGTAGCCTACATAATATTTGTCACCAAAATATTGTGAGAGAAATCCAATATTCTTCATAATCAAAATTCTCTGGTGGATCACCTTTAGAGTACTACACACTTGAGTAGTAAACGTTGGATCCAGTGGAACAATCAAGGACGTGGAATAAATTGCAAGACGGATCAAGGGGATCGACTGGAGCGTGACGGATAAAGATTGCGGTGTTAATTCGTGCGTAAAGATTCTACATCAACGTCGTCGAATTTACAACGGTATGATTTTAATCCTTCCTTAATTAATAAAATTGTATAAGGTGATTCCTGGAATTGCAGAAAAATTTTAAATTGCTATTTTTATGCTTCCGCTTCATTGTCTATATTTTTCTGCACTAACAGTGGTATCCAAGCCATCCTTATACGAATTATTAATTATTTCTATTGCGTATATATTAATTTAGATGTGATCTAATTTATTGGGCAATTGTTTAATAAGCATAAAAAAAAAATTCAAAAACTACGGAACGGCGAGGGTAGGTGAGTGGTTGCAGATCTCGCTGGCCCAGCCTACAAGATCGAAGTTTCATCTGCTCTTCCTTCTATTGATTTGGTGATTTGGTGAGTATGGTCTCTCCTCTCACGTGGGCCCCAAGTTGTTTATATATATATATAATCATTATGGTTTTAAGAATTAATCATTAGAATAATGATTAATTAAATAATAGTTAGAATTTTAATGTGATTAAAATTTTAAATAAGATTTAATTCCAAAAATTTTAAAGTGTTTAAAAATTGAAATAAAGTGTTTATTTCAAATTGGAATTATTTATTTTATGCAAATAAAATTTGTCCATTAAATAAGATTAATATATACGCAATATTTAAATTCATGTGATGTATTTAGTTTAATATATTTATGCATGCGATGTATATTTATATTGTTTAATATACATAATAGCTATGTATATTAATCAACGGATGATCATGGACTTAAGACCAATGTGATTGGATTTTAATTTTAGTGGATGCATGAATGAATGAGTTTTTTATAAATGGGGTTTGCACACCCCGTCTCTCTAATTTATTCTAATGTAAAATTCTATCTCCCTCCTATGTACTTCCCCTTGACTGCTGATCAAGGTTTCTATTTAGAAAATAGATTGTAATAGGATTAGTTAGATTTGTTAGATAAATTGAAGACGAAGACAATGAGCAATGAAGGCCCATTTGTAACGACGCTCGGGTTCGAATGTAATAGTTATATTCAAATTTAATTTTATTATTGCACCCTAGGTTTGACCTTTTGGTTCACTTGATGGCTCAAGTGAACCAAACTAGAATAAAGTCCATAATCATCCGAGTAGAATAAAGTATTCTATTAATGCATGCTTATACTATATATATAATTATATATGATTTATACATATGATGTATGTTTAATATGGAGCGTATTATATATATATTTGCATGCGCGCTTAAACAAGATGAGACCATAATAAGAAAATCCCTCAAGATAATAATATTAAGTAGTAACGGCCAATGACATTAGTAAAGTGTCGGTCGTGGCCTTCCGGCATGACAAATCACAGAGTATCTTTTGCTTATTATGGGTTTGATGAGCACACTCATGACCTGTTTTATGTATTAGAGATGTTGCTTTGTTACATTTGATGTTTATGATGGAATCGAACATTACATGTTTTGTTGAGCACACTCAAGGACTGTAGTTTTCTTTTTCACATATAGAAATGCTGGGTTATACTTAACTTAGACTATTTAAGTTTATTGTGCACACACAAGACTTTTATGGTATAAGAGGCAAAAATGAAAAGGAATAACATGAGATGTAATTGACAAGGGTTGTCTCCCTATGAAATAATATATGGTTTGTTGTGCACACACAAGGCTGTATGTTATTAAATAGGATCCTTATTCTCAGTAGCAAATTTCGATTTATAAATTTGCCGAATTATATACAAAGAGGGTTATATAATTTGAGGAAATAGTGGGAGACACCATTTTAATAAAGACCTAATTAATTTGGTGATTAATTAAATGAATAAATGCTAATGTTGTTTATAAATTTCATTTACAGATATTTTGCTATGTCTTCTGCACTATCACTGCGTAGCATACTTGATGCTAACAAGTTGACCGGTCCAAATTACGTGGATTGGTTAAGGAATGTGAGAATTGTTCTTACATATGAAAAGATTGCTTATGTCTTAGATTCGTCAGTTCCTCAAAATCTTCCAGAGGGCGCTTCTGACGAAGAGCGAACCACTTTTAATAAGTGGAAGAATGATGCTACTCTTGCAAAATGCATCATGCTTGCTTCTATAAGTAACGAGTTGCAACGTCAACACGAGAAAATGGAAGTAGATTCTATTTTGCTCCACCTACAAGAGTTGTATGGTGAACAAAGTAGATGTGCTAGATATGAGATATCTAAAGAGCTCTTCCGATGCAAGATGACTGTAGGCACTTCGGTTAATGACCATTGTCTTAAGATGATCAATTTGATTGAACGTCTTGAACAACTGGGTCTTATAATGGATGGAGAGTTGAGTCAAGACTTAGTCTTGCAGTCACTCCCTGAGAGTTTTTCGCAGTTTGTTATGAACTTTCACATGAATAAGTTTGGATGTTAGCTTGCCTGAACTCCATAACATGCTGAAAACTGCGGAAAGTAACTTTCCATCTCAGAAGGGCCAAGTTTTTCTAATGGGTGAAACTTCGAAGAAAAGGAAGCTAACCAAGGGTTCTTTTGAAAAGAAGAAAAAGAAAAAGACTGGAGGAAAGGCAAAATCAAATGACAAAAAGAAAACTGATCCTAAAAGCAAAGGTGTTTGCTTCCACTGTAATAAGGAAGGGCATTGGAAGAGAAACTGTAAGAAGTATCTTGCAGTAGCACAGAAGAAGAAGATTAATGAATCTTCAACTTCAGATGCAGGTTTGTTCATGATTGAAATAAATCTATCTGTAAGTCAATCTTCTATTTGGGTATTAGATACCGCCTGTGGTTCTCATATATGTAATTCTATGCAAGGCCTACAGGGAAGTAGAATGCTAAACAAAGGAGAAGTAGTCCTACGAGTGGGAAATGGAGCAAGAGTTGCTGCATTAGCCGTAGGAACTTATTGTTTAGCTTTGCATTCTGGCAAGTCTATCATTTTAGAAAATTGTTACTATGTTCCAGTTCTTTTAAGAAATATTGTTTCTATTCCTTTGTTAGATGAGGATGGATTTGACTTTGCAATAAAGAAAAACCGTTTTTCTATTTACAAAGATGATGTGTTGTATGGAACTGGTAAATTGCATGATAGACTTTACATTCTTGACTTACAAAGTAGTGTATTTCATATTGAACAAACCAGAAAAAGGAAAAGAGATGATTTTAATTATACCTACCTATGGCACTGTAGACTTGGTCATATTAATGAAACAAGACTAAACGAGTTACACACGGATGGGTTACTAGAACCTTTTGATTATGAATCATATCCAACTTGTGAGTCTTGTCTCATGGGAAAGATGACAAAATCTCCATTTAGCGGACATGGAGAAAGAGCTACAGAGTTGTTAGAGTTGGTACACACAGATGTATGTGGACCTATGACAACACATGTAAGAGGAGGGTATTCATACTTCATTACATTCACCGATGATCATTCGAGATACGGATATGTGTATTTGATGAAATACAAATCCGAGACGTTTGATAAATTCAAGGAATTTAAGAATGAAGTAGAGAAACAAACTGGCAAGAATATTAAGATTCTTCGATCAGATCGAGGAGGAGAATACTTAAGTAGTGAGTTTCTCGATTATCTCAAAGATAATGGTATTCTTTCACAATGGACTCCTCCAGGAACACCCCAGTTAAATGGAGTTTCTGAAAGGAGAAATCAAACTTTGTTGGACATGGTTCGATCCATGATGAGCTATACCGATCTTCCAATTTCCCTTTGGGGTTATGCCTTACTAACAGCGACCTATCTACTAAATAAGGTACCTTCAAAATCTGTTCCTAAAACTCCACATGAGATGTGGACAGGGAAGAGACCTAATCTTAAACATCTTAAGATTTGGGGTTGTCCAGCTTATGTCAAGAAAGTTGACCACGATAAGTTGGAGGCTAGATCTGAAAAGTACAGATTTGTGGGTTATCCTAAAGAGAGTTTAGGATATTACTTCTATCATCCCACTAACCAAAAGGTGTTAGTTTCCAAACACGCAACCTTCTTGGAAAAGGAGTTTATCCTTGAAGGAAACAGTGGGAGCAAGATAGATCTTGAAGAAGTTCAAGAACCATAAATCACTACAGATCAAACGAAGGAACCTATGCAAGTAGAACAATCTTCTGTACAACAGCCTATTCGTAAATCTGGAAGGATACCAATACCAAATAAAAGGTATTTTGGACTCATCATTGAGAATGATGATGAGGTATCTGTTATAGAAGATGACGATCCAGTATCTTACAATGAGGCAATGAGTAGTAGAGACTCAGAGAAATGGCGAACCGCCATGAAATCCGAAATGGACTCCATGTATGAAAACCAAGTGTGGACTTTGGTTGAACCACTTGAAGGCATAACGCCTATAGGGTGTAAATGGGTCTTTAAAAGAAAGACTGGAGCAGATGGCAAGGTGGAAACCTATATGATGTGGGCATAAATGATAAGGAATCAGATGGGGGTCAAGAGCTC
>CM025786.1:40356167-40405893 GCA_014636745.2 Centella asiatica
ATTGTCTTAAGATGATCAATTTGATTGAACGTCTTGAACAACTGGGTCTTATAATGGATGGAGAGTTGAGTCAAGACTTAGTCTTGCAGTCACTCCCTGAGAGTTTTTCGCAGTTTGTTATGAACTTTCACATGAATAAGTTTGGATGTTAGCTTGCCTGAACTCCATAACATGCTGAAAACTGCGGAAAGTAACTTTCCATCTCAGAAGGGCCAAGTTTTTCTAATGGGTGAAACTTCGAAGAAAAGGAAGCTAACCAAGGGTTCTTTTGAAAAGAAGAAAAAGAAAAAGACTGGAGGAAAGGCAAAATCAAATGACAAAAAGAAAACTGATCCTAAAAGCAAAGGTGTTTGCTTCCACTGTAATAAGGAAGGGCATTGGAAGAGAAACTGTAAGAAGTATCTTGCAGTAGCACAGAAGAAGAAGATTAATGAATCTTCAACTTCAGATGCAGGTTTGTTCATGATTGAAATAAATCTATCTGTAAGTCAATCTTCTATTTGGGTATTAGATACCGCCTGTGGTTCTCATATATGTAATTCTATGCAAGGCCTACAGGGAAGTAGAATGCTAAACAAAGGAGAAGTAGTCCTACGAGTGGGAAATGGAGCAAGAGTTGCTGCATTAGCCGTAGGAACTTATTGTTTAGCTTTGCATTCTGGCAAGTCTATCATTTTAGAAAATTGTTACTATGTTCCAGTTCTTTTAAGAAATATTGTTTCTATTCCTTTGTTAGATGAGGATGGATTTGACTTTGCAATAAAGAAAAACCGTTTTTCTATTTACAAAGATGATGTGTTGTATGGAACTGGTAAATTGCATGATAGACTTTACATTCTTGACTTACAAAGTAGTGTATTTCATATTGAACAAACCAGAAAAAGGAAAAGAGATGATTTTAATTATACCTACCTATGGCACTGTAGACTTGGTCATATTAATGAAACAAGACTAAACGAGTTACACACGGATGGGTTACTAGAACCTTTTGATTATGAATCATATCCAACTTGTGAGTCTTGTCTCATGGGAAAGATGACAAAATCTCCATTTAGCGGACATGGAGAAAGAGCTACAGAGTTGTTAGAGTTGGTACACACAGATGTATGTGGACCTATGACAACACATGTAAGAGGAGGGTATTCATACTTCATTACATTCACCGATGATCATTCGAGATACGGATATGTGTATTTGATGAAATACAAATCCGAGACGTTTGATAAATTCAAGGAATTTAAGAATGAAGTAGAGAAACAAACTGGCAAGAATATTAAGATTCTTCGATCAGATCGAGGAGGAGAATACTTAAGTAGTGAGTTTCTCGATTATCTCAAAGATAATGGTATTCTTTCACAATGGACTCCTCCAGGAACACCCCAGTTAAATGGAGTTTCTGAAAGGAGAAATCAAACTTTGTTGGACATGGTTCGATCCATGATGAGCTATACCGATCTTCCAATTTCCCTTTGGGGTTATGCCTTACTAACAGCGACCTATCTACTAAATAAGGTACCTTCAAAATCTGTTCCTAAAACTCCACATGAGATGTGGACAGGGAAGAGACCTAATCTTAAACATCTTAAGATTTGGGGTTGTCCAGCTTATGTCAAGAAAGTTGACCACGATAAGTTGGAGGCTAGATCTGAAAAGTACAGATTTGTGGGTTATCCTAAAGAGAGTTTAGGATATTACTTCTATCATCCCACTAACCAAAAGGTGTTAGTTTCCAAACACGCAACCTTCTTGGAAAAGGAGTTTATCCTTGAAGGAAACAGTGGGAGCAAGATAGATCTTGAAGAAGTTCAAGAACCATAAATCACTACAGATCAAACGAAGGAACCTATGCAAGTAGAACAATCTTCTGTACAACAGCCTATTCGTAAATCTGGAAGGATACCAATACCAAATAAAAGGTATTTTGGACTCATCATTGAGAATGATGATGAGGTATCTGTTATAGAAGATGACGATCCAGTATCTTACAATGAGGCAATGAGTAGTAGAGACTCAGAGAAATGGCGAACCGCCATGAAATCCGAAATGGACTCCATGTATGAAAACCAAGTGTGGACTTTGGTTGAACCACTTGAAGGCATAACGCCTATAGGGTGTAAATGGGTCTTTAAAAGAAAGACTGGAGCAGATGGCAAGGTGGAAACCTATATGATGTGGGCATAAATGATAAGGAATCAGATGGGGGTCAAGAGCTCAGATTACGAGGTCCAGCTACTAGATCAAGGACTAAAAAGATGATTGCTGGGAATTTGTCAAATGCAACGGGTTTAAAGGCTGAAGAATTGAAGGCGTCGGGGTTAATTCTGGTGAATTATGATGAAGGTATTGAAACGTGGGAATGGATGGAAAAACATTGTGATTCTCCAAGGAATTCTTGCGTTACTGCCTTTGTTTTGTTGATATCAAGTTTGCCGAGTAACCACGCGCCAGGGACTACGCTTGACGCGCCAGGGACTAATAGTCGTGTTGGGGACGCGTCAGAGATTAATATGTGAACCGGGGATTAATTTGCCATCGGGGATTAATTTGCCATCGGGGATTAATTTACCCATCGGGGATTAATTTGCCATCGGGGATTAATTTACCCATCGGGGATTAATTTAACCCATCGGAGATTAATCGCGTTTTGCTTACAAGAGACTAATTTCCGGATTTGGACTGCAGCGTATTAACTTAGTTTATTTATTTTGGTAATTGCTTCCTAGTTGAAATAGGTTTATGCTCTTGCCATAGTTAGATTAGATATCTTTCAGTATTGAAATTCTTTCCATTGTAAATTCTTTCCAATTAGAATTTAGGGATCTTAACAGATTATAAATAGCTGCTTCTATTGTATTTGAAGAGATAGCCAGTTGATATCTGATTAATAAAATTCAGAGTATTCTGTAATTTTTCTTATTGTTTGTGTGATATAAACAAGAACCTATTCGTGAGATTCGAATAGCCTTGAACGTGTGATTCGTTCAGGAACCCTAAATTAGCTTATTGTGCGTATATCAATAGGTTGATTTAGTTATCCAAGGCTATAGGCTTAAACTCCCTACATCACTATAAGGCCAGACTGGTTGCAAAAGGTTTCAAACAAAGACAATGAATTGACTATGATGAAACCTTCTCACCAGTAGCTATGCTCAAGTCTGTTCGGATTTTGCTTGCAATTGCAGCTTATTATGACTATGAGATCTGGCAAATGGACGTGAAAACGGCCTTCCTCAATGGGAAACTTGAGGAGGATGTGTATATGACACAGCCAGAGGGATTTGCCTCTAAGAGTAGAGTAACTCAAGTCTGTAAGCTACAACGGTCTATTTATGGATTGAAGCAAGCTTCTCGAAGATGGAACATCCGTTTTGATGAGACAATCAAAGAGTTTGATTTTATCAAAAATGTGGATGAACCATGTGTGTACAAGAAGGTTAGTGGGAGCGCTGTGACATTCCTAGTACTATATGTTGATGATATATTACTGATAGGGAATGACATACCTATGCTCCAATCAGTTAAAATTTGGTTGTCAAAGAACTTCTCCATGAAGGACTTGGGAGAAGCATCCTACATCTTGGGGATAAAGATCTATAGAGATAGATCTAAGAGGATGCTAGGTTTGACCCAAGGAATGTACATTAATTCAATGCTAAAGAGGTTTAGCATGGAAAACTCCAAAAGAGGACTCATACCGATGAGCCATGGAGTTCATCTCTCTAAGAAAATGTCTCCAAAGACAACTGAAGAGAGAGAATACATGAGTAAGATACCATATGCTTTGGCTATTGGATCTATCATGTATGGGATGATATGTACGAGGCCTGATGTTGCTTACGCACTTAGTGTAACAAGCAGATATCAAGCCGATCTTGGAGAGGAACACTGGAAGGCAGTGAAAAACATCCTAAAGTACTTGAGAAGAACTAAGGATGTATTTCTTGTCTATGGTGGGTCAGAGTTGAAACTAAAGGGCTTTACAGACTCAAGTTTTCAAACTGATCAAGATGACTATAAATCCGTGTCAGGGTATGTATTTACCTAAAACGGTGGTGCAGTAAGTTGGAAGAGTTCCAAACAGCAAACGGTTGCTGACTCAATGACAGAGGCAGAGTACATAGCTGCGAGTGAAGCTGCAAAGGAGGCTGTTTGGATGAAGAAGTTCATTACAGAACTTGGTGTGGTTCCTAGCATTGAAGGACCAGTGCCTTTATATTGTGATAACACTGGAGCTGTTGCACAAGCCAAGGAACCTAGGTCTCATCAGAAATCCAAACATGTGTTGCGACGCTTTCATTTGATTAGAGAAATCATTGAAAGAGGAGACGTCACCGTTGAGCGTGTCGACTCTCAGAACAACATTGCAGATCCATTTACTAAAACATTATCTCAGCAACAATTTGATCGCCACTTAGAGAAGATGGGTATTAGATACCAGGGCGATTGGCTTTAGTGCAAGTGGGAGATTGAAAGTAATATGCCCTCAAGCCAATCACGTTAGACGTGATGGAGCATTTATTTTGTAATCTTATTCATTTATTAATAAAAGAATTATTTATTCAAAGGCGTTTATTTATATGTTTAAGTTGTTAAATATATTAACCCATAGTTTAGAGTTATATTTTAGAATCATGATGAGATCATGCTAATGAGATCTAAAATATGTTAACTCGAAACTAAAAATATTCCTAATCGTAGGATCACTAATAAGGGTGTTAGTGAATCCGGAAATATTAGTACATACTGTGCTTGCTCTTAACTAGAGGATGATTGATCTCATAATCATTTGTGTGACGACATTAAAGCAAGTATGTAGGTGCTTATTAGAGAATAAGTTCACTGAACGTGACTCGCTTAAATGAACACCTAATGGAGTTTTACCTGCTTGTCAATAGGAGTTCATCTAGTGATAGTTGTACAAGTGATCCTTAGACTTGATATCGTTGCGGTTATCTTGTGTACACTAAATTATACTTTGTCATATATCTTAACTCAAGCAGCGTATATAAGTGTATGTTCGGGTATAATAAAGTGTACATGGAGATAAGTGAATGATCAACAAAGGATCTACCGCTTCCAGTGAAGGGAGAGAATGTTCTATGCGATTCCATTAGTGACAACTCGGGAATCTCTGGCCAGAGTGAAATGATAATTAGAATGTGTTTCTAATTGACATTATATTGAGTTGTGAATCTATGAATCGGAATGCATATGATTAAATAAAATAAGACTTGACAGTAATTCCATGTCTTATTTTTAATCGGGACATTGTGTGGTAGAAGGATTGAATTGTACGGTAACTATTCACTGAATAGGTTCTTTGTGATTAAACGTTGATTTCATATTATCCGGATAGTCATGATATGCTGAGAGGTATCCCTCATAATGTAGAATAAGTATAATTAATATAATTAATTATATTTAATGAATTAAAGTGTTTAATTCGTATAAATAAAATTAGAATAGTTCTAATTTAATTTATTTCTACAACCGGCTTAATATTGAACCTAAAGGGTCACACCATAAAAGGGAAATAATAAATTATGAAGATATTGGGAAATAATAATAATTAAGTAATTTAATTTATACCATGGTGGAATAAATTAAATGGCTTAATATTTATAATTTAGTATTTTAGAAATACTAATTATAAATAAATAAGAATTATTCTTATATTATTATTATTTAATAAATAATCCAATTCCTAAGTAGTCTAGGAATTAGATTAGAAAGTGGTATTATTATTTAATAATAAAGAATCCAATTTCTAAATGGTTTAGGAATTAGATAATGGAGTTTTATTATTATTTAATAAAGAATCCAATTCCTAAATGGTTTAGGAATTAGTTTAGGGGTTGTCTATATAAGGAGACTTATAATAGATTAAACCATAACTGAAATAATAATTGGTAGCCTCCATAATATTTGTCACCAAAATATTGTGAGAGAAATCCAATATTATTCATAATCAAAATTCTCTGGTGGATCACCTTTAGAGTACTACACACTTGAGTAGTAAACGTTGGATCCAGTGGAACAATCAAGGACGTGGAATAAACTGCAAGATGGATCAAGGGGATCGACTGGAGCGTGACGGATAAAGATTGCGGTGTTAATTCGTGCGTAAAGATTCTACATCAACGTCGTCGAATTTACAACGGTATGATTTTAATCCTTCCTTAATTAATAAAATTGTATAAGGTGATTCCTGGGATTGCAGAAAAATTTTAAATTGCTATTTTTATGCTTCCGCTTCGTTGTCTATATTTTTCTGCACTAACACCTGATGGATTTAACCATGGCTACTAGAGAAAAAGTCTCATCGTAGTCAACACCTTGAACTTGTTTGAAACCTTTTGCTACTAGTCAACCTTTATAGGTTTGTACATTACCATCCATGTCAGTTTTCTTCTTGAAAACCCACTTGCACCCAATTAGTTTTACCCCTTTAGGTGGGTCAATCAAAGTCCATACTTGGTTAGCATACATGGAGTCCATCTCAGATTTCATGGCTTCAAGACATTTCTCAGATTGAAGTCCGTTCATAGCTTCTTTCTAGGAAGCAGGCTCATCATTATCCATGAGCATCACATCGTCACTTTGAGTAACAAGATATCCATAATATCTCTCAGGCTAATGGCATGTCCTACCAGATCTACGAGGGGCTTGTGTTACTTGAGCAAGTTCAATTTCCACAACAACTTGTGGTTCCTGCTCATGTTCCAGCGTAGGTTCATTAATATTTTGTGGTTCTCAAATTTCATCGAGTTATACATTCCTCCCACTATTTTCTTTAGAGAAAAATTTCCTTTCGAGGAAAACTCTAGTGCGAGCAACAAACACTTTGCTCTCCGAAGGTTTGTAGAAATAATACCCCTTTGTTTCTTTAGGGTATCCCACAAAATTACACTTATCTGATTTAAGTCCAAGCTTGTAGGAAGCTAGACGCTTTACATACGCTTCACATCCCCAAATCTTCATAAAAGACATACTAGGATGTTTCCCAGTCTACATCTCATATGGTGTCTTTTGAACCATTTTTGTAGGAACACGGTTAAGTGTAAAGGCAACAGTTTCTACAGCATAACCCCATAAGCTTATCGGAGGATCTGTATGATTCATCATGGATCGTACCATGTCTAACAAGGTACGATTCCTCCTTTCAGACACACCATTCCATTGTTGTGTTCCAGGTGGAGTGAGTTGTGATATAATACCACTCTTTAAGAAGATTATCAAATTCCTGGCTCAAGTATTCACCACCTCGATCCGATCGAATGGCTTTTATACTTTTGTCAAATTGGTTTTGTACTTCATTCTTGAATTCTTTGAACTTTTCAAATAGATTCGAATTTGTGTTTTATAAGATACACATATCCATATCTACTGAAATCATCAGTAAATGTAATAAAGTAGTAAAACCCAAATCTAGCTAGCGAACTTATGGGTCCACATACATCAGTATATATGAGGCTTAATACATCGCTGGCCCGTTCACTCTGTCTAGTGAAAGGTGCTTTTGTCATTTTTCCTAACAAACAAGACTCGCATACATCATATGATTCAAAATCAAATGAGTCCACATACCCATCTTTATGGAGTTTGGATATGCGTTTCTCACTGATATGGCCCAAACGAGAATGCCAGAGATAAGTCAGATTAGAATCTTTTGATTTTAGCCATTTAGTATTTATATTATAGATGGGCATATGTAAATCAAGAACATAAAGACCATTAAACAATTGTGCTACTCCATAACACACTTCATTTAAATAAAAGGAACAATTGTTGTTCTTTATTATAAACAAAAAAATATTCTTGTCCAAACAAGAAACAGAGATAATATTCCTGCTTATAGCAGACACATAATAACAGTCTTCAAGTTCTAATACTAGCCTAGTGGGCAAAGATAAATGGTAAGTTCCTACAGCTAATGCAACAACTCTTGCTCCATTCCCAACGCATAGGTCCACCTGGCCTTTAGCCAATGGTCTACTCCTTCGCAATTCCTGCACATTAACATAAATGTGAGAACCACATCCAGTATCAAATACCCAAGATGTAGAAATAGATAAATTGACTTCTATAACATTTATACCTGAATCGGAAGTCCCACTTCCTTTCTTCTTCTTTAGATCTTCCAGGTAAGCATGACAATTCCTTTTGCAGTGTCCAGACTTTCCACAGAAGTGAAAATTACCTTCTTTAGCTATCCCACCTTTAAGCTTAAAAGACTTATTGGATTTGGATTTGGCAACGAATTTAGAACCCATCTTCTTCTTCTTGTCCTTTCTTTTTTTTCTTTTTTTTTAAATTGCGAAAATATAAATAAAAAAAGGAAACAGATACAAAATTAATGAGAGGCATCCCTCTCGACCTACTAGCACATCTCGCTAGCTAGGGAAAACAAGCTAGAAAAACAAGCAGACAACCCGCAGCAAACATGAATCTAGTAGACAGCCAGCAACAAAACACGAATCTAGCAAACAGCAGCAGCAAGCAGAAAACTGCAGACAACAGCAAGTAGAAAGCGGCAACAACAGAAAACCAGCAAGCAACGACAAAAAAATAGTAAACAGACAAATAACAAAACAACATCATCAAAAGCAGGACAAGCAGCATGACAACAGTCCTGAAACAGCAGCAACAGGACAAGCAGCATGACAGCAGCAAACATCCCCTGATACACAACAACATACAACCCCTGTCAGACAGTTGCATACATCCCCTGACATACAACTAGAAAACCACCAGAAAAAAAAAACCAATAGCAAACAACAGCATATAACAGCATACAACAACATTTAAAATGAAAACCTAACATGATTTCAACACAAAGACACAGAAGCAACAACAATCTACCAAGACAACCCCAAGAGCATAACAAGCCTTTCAAGGGGGAGGATCCCAACGAGAAAGGATGTGATGCATCTGCTGGTGCAACAGAGAGAAGCCTGAGCTTGATACAGTTCATTACCTCCACCAAGAGAACAGCAGGAGGCTTTCCCTTGCATGAGAAAATTCTATCATTGCGCTCTTTCCAAATGTAGTAAATTAAAGCATTGAGTAGGAGCTTTATAATGAGCATGCTAGTGGAGCTAATCTTGGAAGAGAAAAGGTTCGGAAGGAGGGAAGACCATCCGAATAAAGAACCTTGCCAATCAGCAAGAGCAAATAAAGACGCTGCAACCTGCTTGCTATAAGTACAATAAAAAAAGAGTTGATCCCGGGATTCACTAGCAGATTTGCACAGAGCACACAGGGGATCCAGAGATAAACCATGATCAAGTAGAAGGTCCTTTTTAGAGAGACAATTGAGATACTAGAGCCAGGAGATAAAAGAAAACCTTGGCACGTACAGCTTCTGCCAAATGAGCCCATACCGGGAGACCTTTGGAGCAGGAGCACGAATGTCCTCCCAAATGTGCCTAACTTTGAGAATAAAAGGACTTCTGAGGTTCCACAACACAACATCCTTCTTCGAGAAGTCAAATTGTGGCGGCCTTGAAAATTCCCCAAAGCCGGGCCTCGGACACTATCAGCAATATGGGTGACAGACCCCCAAGGTCCCCAAGCTGGAACCTCGGGATCCGCCAGGAAACACAAAACAACAACTCAAAAGTGACAGATACATCATAGACAAGCATTTAAAAAAAAACATTTGAGAATATACTCTCAAATACATTATGAACAAAACTTAGAAGTTTACAACCTCTTACAAAACCTCAAAACTTAAAGATCAACAAACTGCAACGGAACAAAACTTTAGATGACCCATCTAACTTTACAATCTAAACATTTCTATGATAGCCTCTCGTTTCACTTTCCCTCTAAAGACTATCCAAAGGAGAGAGATCAAGAAGCTCTCATCATGCCATTTTCTCTTTTCATTTACTGGGTGACTCGGCCTTCTTGACATAGCCTGTAAAACATTTCATAACATTCCACATGAGTGTTTACGCTCAGCAAGTATATATTCATAAGCAAGAAGAACAGATAATTCAAAAGCTTTAATATTCTTCGAGGTTGGGCGAAGCAATGCCAACACCTCATGATAATCAATAAACATGTATCATTTAGGGTACCCGAGTGATATCAAGGGTTAACCCTCTTTCAATAAATCATGATTTGCCCTCTCTTCATCAGATAATGCATCACCTGACCAGCTTGATCACTGTCTGACTTCCTTTAACAATCAAATTTCATCCCAACTGGTCAGCCTGGTCGTTTGATTCCATCATTTGACATACGTAGTCACTTGTAGAAACCAATTAATCTGCGAGGGTTTCATTACTGAAGCCTCGGTCTCTCATTCCCCATCATCATTAGCCAGAATACCAGGCGAAAGTATTCAATAGCCCCTTAACTTCCCATATAGATATATCTTCTTGAAAACATTTTCTCATTTTGAATAGCTTTGGCGTGCTTGACAATTAAAAGCAGCGACTGCCAATAACATTGGTGTGCTCAACAAATAAAAGCAGTGACAGCCAATAGGGTAACTATATATCCATATGGAAGTTACTCGGGTGCGCATACAAGTTCATGACTTGCAACACCCTTACATCATCTTTATCATCTTTTGGTGTGCTAGGGTCTTTAAACAACTAGCAAACACCCAATAACACATAGCTTAATACTCAACATCTTTTCACGTACATCAAATCAATGATAGTACGTTACTTAATCATAAAAGAGATCATCATCTTGTATAGGCATTAACATCATTCATTTACGTAAATCAAAATAATGATTCTACGTAATCAGTAAGAAAGAAAGTGGAGTGAGTATATACTTGCCTTGGTCCTTAGCTAGATTCAATATATTGTTTGCAAAAAGGGTTTTGTAAAATATCATTATCGGTATAACATGAGAAATCAACATCTTGAAAGATAAATATGGGAGTATGCAAAATAGGGGATGATCATCATCAGGGGATCAATCATCCGTCAGGGAAAATAATCAAACATCAGTGGGTATTTATTCGTCAGAGACAAACAAATATCTCATCAGAGACTGATGATGTCATCTTAACCCATCGGAGTCTAAGGATGACATCATCATCGAAGACTAATTAACTCATAAGAGACTGATGATGTCATCTTAACCCCATAAGAGACTGATGATGTCATCTTAACCCCATAAGAGACTAATGATGACATCATCATCAGAGACTAATTAACCCATAAGAGACTGATCGTAGAAATTGTCTCTGCAAAAGGGAAGTCTTCCTTGATCAAGAATGATATTTAGCGAAGAACAAACTCAATCTAAAACACCATACTCTTAACAACTTTATTCTTTCCTAAAGACTTAGCATACACAGTGAATACTTTCATAAAAACAAAAAGTAGAGGAGAACATAAGATTCTTACCTCTTGGATTGACAAAAGAAATCAAAGCCTGTTTGGAAGTATTCTCCCAGAAGAGTGAACTTAAAATTGTATGAAGATGGTAGGTTTAAAGAAGAACTTTGGAAGAGAAATTTTTAGAAAAGAGATTAAAATTTTACCTCCAAATGAGGTATTTGTAGTAGGCTGAAATTTAGCTTTGAGATAAAATCATTGGTTAATAAAATGCCTACTCATCATGACTCTTCACAACTGGATATATGTAATGAGCAGTTGCTGTCGTTCATGCACATACGCTTAATCCACTAATGACACACAAGCAGCTTACTAATCAACTTAACCTACATACTTATGAGGTAGTCATTCCTACGTAAGCCATTCAATGCTATCCTGAATGAATTTACCAGTCTTAACACTTGTATCCTTTATAGCACTCTACAAATATCACCAATAAAATATATACATAAATTGTTGGTTCTCATATCCAACATCTAAACAAATTATAACCCTTTAATGGGTCCAAAAATATTTAGACATCCAAAAACATCATATATTAACTATACTCATTAATAAGAAAACAAAAATGATTAAATAAATTATTTATAAATAAACAAATTTTTTTTTTCAGGTCGTCACACAAACCTTCTGGAAAAGTCAAAGTTTTGCCTAAGGCAAATCATAGTGTGGTAGTTTGAAGGAGGCATAGCCCAGAGATGATTCTGAATAATCTGATTGACAGTGGCAGTTGGAGGAAGACTAGATTCCATAACTAGAGCATCAGATTTAGAGCAGGCAAGAGGACAATTAAGGAACTAGGCATCAAACCAAAGACTGATCCTAGACCCATCGCCAATTTGATAGTGAATGAAAGGCAAGGCTACATCTCTTAGACTAAGAATCTTTTTCCATGTCCAAGAGCAAGTATTAGAGACCCGAAGAAGCCAGAAGTGTTTATTCTTGAGCGCAGTGCTTCGAATCCAGTGAACTTAGAGAGAATCATAAGAGGGGTTTACAACCTACCATAATCGAAACAAAAGATGCGCTTTATTCCACAATCTTATGTCTTTAAAACCCAGACTGCCCTCAGATTTTGGAGCTAGTATGTAATGCCAAGCAACCTTGTTTCCATGCTAATCGAGAGAAGTACCGTTCCAAAGAAATCTTCGTAAGATGGAATTAATTTTATTGTGAACATCAACTGGGAGTAAAAAGTGTTGTAGCCAATAGTTGGTCATGGACAACAGGATTCTTGTCCTTTCCATTTCCATTGGCATTCCCCTTTTGCACCATCAACATGGGAGTGGGTCCTGCCTTCTTCATGTTGTTTTCAGCAGTTCTCAACATGCTCAACAACTTAGTAAGTGGTTTCTCAATATCGTTCATGAGGTAATAATTCATAACAAATTGAGAATAGTTGTTGTTCAGAGATTGCAAGACAAGATTAATTTGAGCCTCCTGAGTAATTGGAAAACTTTTGTAATGTGATGTGTCTCTTAATTGGTAATCACAACCTCTACTGGATGGAGCAACTCTTGTGGTTTTAGTTTTAATTTCTCGACTAAGCGAATAGAGATAAAAGATCTAGTTGCTCCTGAATAAAATAACACTTATGTTAGTATAGAATTAACTGGAAGCATACTTGTCACCACATCAGTGGATTGCAATGCATCATTAACAGTCATGGGGCATGCAAGAATCACATTAGATCCTGCTGGTGGCCTCTTTTCTCCTTCAATGAGCTTCCTAGTTTTTTAGGGGCAATTCGGGGAAATATGAAATGTCATGCCACAGGTGTAGCATGTGGTATTGATAAGTGTTCCTAGATTTTGATACTGAAGCCTGTTCTGGCTTATTACAGGAAGGTTGGGGCAATCATGGGACATATGCCCCGACTGTCTGCACTGGTAACATACTCTTAGTCCCTCCAAATGGGGCTCTTTCCCATGGTTCCTATTACACTTGGGGCAAACACTCCCTTTTCTCAGTTCACTATACTCCAATGTGTCTCCATTCCAATGACATTTGTTTTTATTAAAATTGGAGCTAGTAAAATTTCCTATTCCAGGTTCTTATTTAACTTGTGGACTTCCTTAGGGCCTATTCCTCATCCAGGTGGTGTCATTCTTCTTTCCTTTATCACGATTATACTTTGCTAGGACTTCAATCCCTCATTCTGCTATCTTAACTTTTTCAACGACAGCATAAAAATCATCCAATGCTAAGATTGCCACTTTATTATAAAGCCAAGGATTCAATCCTTACTCAAAACGTCTCGCCCTCCTTCGCTCGATGTCCACTTGGTGTGGAGCAAAGCGGGATAATTCAATGAATTTTGCTTCATACTCGGCTACAGTCATATTTCCTTGTTTTAAACTAAGGAAGTTGATCTCTATTTCATTAGATATACTTAAAGGAAGATACTTTGCAAGGAATATTTCAGTGAATCTTTCCCAAGGAATTTCCCCATTGTTGTTGTGAGCAGTTTGTTGAGTCAACTCTAACTGTTCAGCATTCTCCCACCAAAAGTTTGCTTCTTCTCAACAGTAAGAGGCAAAGGTAGTTTTTTGGAGATTGGTAACCTCACAAATCCTAAAGGCTTTCTTGACTTCCTTGACCCACTCACGGGCTGTTATTGGACTTCTTTTCCAGTAAAGATTGGTGGTTTTAAATCCTTGAAATCCTTAAAAGTAACCCTATGTGTTGGGTTGTTGGGTTGGGGGTTCGTTGGGCATTCCTATATGCTTCTCTCAGCAAATTTACAAGGTCTTGCAAAGGGTCAGCAGTGTTAGCTCTAGTTTGATCTTCTGGTTGGCGGGGCCTTCCACAACCTAGACGATTTTCTCCTTCCATTTTCTTTTTAAGCAACATACATCCTTTAAATTCTTTATTTTGAAATTATTCTCATTTCTAATATTCAATCTGTATGCAAAAATAAAGTTCATTTGTTAAGTTAAAGTGTAACATGTCACATAAGATAGTAAAACGAACTATTTATATGTGTCGTTATGTTAATTTGATACAAAATTTCGGAGACATACTAAGTCTCCATTCCGGATTGGCTTACAAACCTACGACAATCACGGGACTAAAATCTTATAACAAAAAGGAGCCTGCCAAATACGGGTTTGTAATTTCACCACATTCATATGAACAAAACATATACCCTTGCTAACAACCTTCTTCACTGTTTGTAATGGATATTGTTTATCTACATATACATATTCAAAACCTTCCCTGTAGTCAACCCATAATTTCTTTCTAATCCTTAGATAAGATATTCCTCAATGAGTCTTGAATAGACCTAACTTACCGTGATGTCTTCAAAGGCACGGGCTAACCTCAATTGATAGTCTGAAAAGGCCATCAAGGCCTCCATCGATGCCTCAAAAATTGGTGCAAATCGTCTTGTTTCAGACATTTGCTGATTAACAGCTTGCATTGCCATTTTATACTAAGCTTCGACACGACATTTGGCGAACTGCCAGTGCTCTAACATCCGTTTGCAATTACAGGCCTCCCTAACATGGTGAAAAGTCGCCTTCTTCCTATCCCGTAAATCAGCTTCTTAATATTTGAGTTGATTTCGAAGCCACGACTCCTTATATAAAGCATCTGCAGCCGGAACTGGTGCCACAGGGACCAACATAACTGATAAGTGTTATTTTTATATATTTTATACCCACTGATTATTAATATTTTGGCAATATTATTTATGGGTTAAACACATTTTTTGTGTTATTATTGTAGGTTTTATGGGTTATGCCCATATAAAGAAAAAGACGGAGAAAAATTATAATTTTCGGATATAAAAGACCAAACCCTCTGGATTTGGACAGGGTTCACTATTTTGTCCATAACTTTCACTGTAGAACTCCATTTGTTGCGGTTAAATAGGTGTTGGAAAGCTTGAATGAAGGGCTACAACATTTATTCAGACACCAAGCTACGATTCAACCATTTATTATGCTGAAATAGGACTGTAAAACTACAGCTGAAATCTGATGTTATTAAAGTATGAAATACAACATGTAATTGTTAAATATAAATCATTGGGCTTGGCCCATGTGCTGCACCAGATAAAATAATGCAAGTCCAGCTAAAAAAAGGGCAGTCCACTTGGGTTTTCGTGGGAGGCTGCTAGACCTAGAAATAAAAAGAGAAAAAACGAGCAGAAGGAGGCAGCCACACTAGAAGGAGAAACACACCAGAAGGAGAAATGCAACAAAGAGAGAAACAACGCAGCAATAGAAGGCAGAAACAGAGGGAGAGAAGAAGAGGCACAGAAACAAAAAGAGAGGGGTGCAAAGAGAGAGAGGTGGAAGAACGGAGGTAGAGAAATCGATCTAGATGAAGACAAAGACCTTGATGTTCAACAACAGTCAACTATTACTCATCCAATTTGGTTGTTCTAGTTCAATCTTTTGCTATTAATCTTGAAGTTGTTATTTTTATTAAGATGTTGATTTTCAGATTTTATACAATTGATTTTGAGGTTGTTTTCAATATCATGTCTGGCTAATTTCTCTTATCCTAGGACAAAGATGTAGTCTTTTGACTTAACCAAAAAAAAAAAAAAAGATGTAGTCTTTTGACTTAACAAAAAAAAAAAGATGTAGTCTTTTGATTTTATTTCAATGGAGTAATTTGAATGAATGGTTTGAGTTTATCTAGTTACAATTTGATAGTCTTGTTATTATTCTTGTGATTATTCTGGCCAAGTAGTTACATATTCATGGTATTTAATGATGGAGCGAAAGTGGAAGTTCAATACTAGTTCATAGGATTATCAAACTTCTTGTAGTAAAATTTTAGAGATAGTTATATACTTGAAGTGGTTTTATGTAATTGCAAATTTCACTGTTTTTAATGAGTTTATATCAACTGTTGTGATCACGAAAGTAGACATAAGGTTTTTATAGACATGCGTAGTTTACCTTGAGAGGAAATTATATTAATTCGACCATTGTAATTAGTTGATTCTCAAACCTAAGATTAGTCTATTTCCATGGGAGTAAGTCAACTGGCGAAGTTCTAGTCCTAGAACCTTTACTCATATATTTTCTTGCAACCAATTTTCTCGTGTTTGTTTAGTTTTAATAATAATTTTTATATTAAGTCACCTTAAAACAACCACTATTAGATTGTCTAGATAATATTAGGAGTTTCTTAATTTGGTACTTGACTACCCTTCCTCGTGGGAACAATACCTTGCTCACTTTGACCTATAGTACTTGACCCGTACACTTGCCGTAGTGTTTTAATTGATCAATAATGTGGCTCAAGTTTTTTCCTTTTTCCAAATCTTGTAACTCCTTTACAAGGGGACAATTTAACAAAGGAAAAATCTCAAATATTCATTAGTCGGTCCTTGCGATGTTGGTCAACATAACTCTTTTGTCAATCTTGAGCGACTTTCATCCTTTGTCGGATGACAGTAACAACTTTTTCTATTTGTTGAATTATTTATGGTCCTTCTAATTTCCTCTCCCCAATCTCATTCCAATATAATGGGGTTCTACACTTCCTACCATAGAGTGCTTCAAAAGGGGTCATACCAATTTTGGCATAGTAATGTTATTGTAAGCAAACTCTATTAATGGTAAGTGTTCATCACAACTTTCCTTGAAATCCAATATGCAAGCCCTTCATAGTCTTCCAAGGTTTGTATTGTCTTTTCTGATTGCCCATCTGTTTCGGGGTGATACGCAGTACTCATATCCAAATGAGTACCAAGATACTCTTGAAACTTATTCCAAAATCGTGAAGTAAAATAGGGATCTCTATCTGACACAATTGATACAAGAACTCCATGTCTACTTACAATCTCTTTAACACAAAGTTTTACTAATTATTCCATTTTAGAGGTATCTTTTATAGACAGCAAATGTGCTAACTTGGTCAGTTTATCAACAACAGCCCAAATAGCGTTGCTTCCTTTGACTATAGTTGGTAATCTAACTACAAAATCCATTGCAATAAGTTCCCATTTCCATTCTGGAATTTCCAAAGGTTACAGCAATCCACTTGGCTTCTAATGCTCTAGTTTTAGTCTTTGACAGGTTAAACAACAACTTACCCAATCTGCAACATCATTTTTCATGTTGGGCCGCCAATAAATCAAATGCAAATCTTGATACATTTTGGTGCTCCCGGATCAAGAATTTGGACTGATGTGCCTCTTGTAGGATCTCATGTCGCAATTCTTCCATTGGGGGTACCTAAATTCTATTTTTAAATCGTAGTAGACCTTTGGCATCTATTCGACATTTCCCTTTTTCTTTCACTAAAAGTCTCTCTTTATCTTCTTGATGGTCCTCTTCTGCTCTCTTGATTTGGTTATATAGTTTGTGCTCCACCCGAGTTATTTTTCCTATTTGTACATCATCTTCCACTGACAATACGTTGAGTTGTAATCATTCTAAATCCTTGCACAACTCAGTTTGTGTGATTACGGTGTTCAGACATTCATGCCTACTTAGGAGATATTGTCATCAACAGTTGAATTCTTCATCAGTTGATATTGAGGATGACATATGGCTGAGTTCACAAATCCATTAACTCAAGTTAAGGCGATGGAATTAAAATAAAGATGGTGGTCCAATAAAGAGAGATTGGCTACCAAAAAATCTTCAAGGAGATAAGTTATACATACACACACATGTGTATAAAGACTGCAGGTGTGAACACTGCAGAAATAACTTATAAAGACAAAAATATAATAGAGATAAGTTATAGTTATACACAAGCATGCATATAAAGTTGCTGATGTGCAAACTGTAGAGATAACTTATACATCCTTGAAGATGAAAATATGGAAGCTAGTCCAATCAAAACTAGGGAAGCTCATAGAGATGAGTTATATGCTACTGAGATAACTTATCCTAGGAACTCCAAAAGGAAAACAAGGGACTTGGTGCAATAAGAAGAAAGTATACACCAGAGAAGTTATATAACATGTTGGCGTGCAAGGAAGGTTATGCAAAAGAGAAGTTATGTGATAGAGCTACAATTACCAAAGAATATCAGAGATATTTTTGGAGGCAGCTCAAAGAAGAAGCTTGGAGAACAAGTGAGCTATATCTATAAATAGAGATATAGAGGAGCTAAGAAAAATATATGAGACATCACTGAAATATACAACATTCTCAAATTAAATAGCAGTTGTAATCAATTTACAAAGAGAGAAGAAAGTTTTCATAACTTGAGAAGTTAGAAATCATTTTCTAGATTGCAGTTGTTCTTTTTAGAATAGAGAAAAGAAGCTGGTATCAAACTGTTTCGATTACGAGGTTGTATTTCAGATTCAACATCACTAAAATTAATTCTTTATTGATTGATATAATTTTTCTTGCTTATTAATTCCGCAATTAATTTACAAATTATATATGATATCGTTACATTGGAGAAAAATCTAGTATTTGTATTCAACCCCCCCCCCCCCCCCTACAAATACTCATCTAGGAATATAAAAATTATCCCCTGATGATATTATCCTATAATGATGTCACCTGTTGAGGGTATTATCTTCTAATGACAATTTATTCCCCGATGAACTAAAATTTATCCCCTGACAATGAAAATTTATCCTATGATGAACAAAAAATTTATCCCTTGATAAACAAAATTTTTTCCACTGATGCCTGTATATTGTAACAACATCTATTGTACCATACAAGACTTAGTAAATTTGAGTTACACAACATCCTTAAGTGTTAAAATACTGTCCAGTTATACAAATGTCTTAACACCGGAGTGAAAAATCTCTCAGACTTGGTTAGGTTAAAAATGCAATCCCAATATAACAATTGACAAATTAGAACATCAAAGATATGAGAAAGGTACAAACATCACATATGTGCATTCTCGCATCTGTATTCAAAGCATGATTTCTCATGTTATGTCAATGTACATGATTATAGAGGTTTTCCACCCCACAAGTGAATTAGTTTACCTCAACTAAGGACAAAGGCAAGTATATAATCAATTTTATGCTTATTTCAATTAACGATTCGACATGTGTACAAGGCTATGACTCACAAGTTTAAATTGCTTTTATAAATGATGATGCTATGCTTTAATTTTTGCTAGCATGATATGAATGAAGGTGTATGGATGTAATTGAGCTTTGATTCATCAGTTTATTCTTTAAGGTTATATATGCGCAATATGTGAGAATGATATGTCCTTCAATGGGTCATGCCACATGGTTGGCCAGAGGAAATGAAAGATGTTAATTTGTTATGTCACCTGACCTTGAGGATTTATAGTGACTACGTATGTTCATACACAGAAGGATCATGTTGTTACAGTTAGGCCAACTGTATGCAATATGATTAGCAGATCCAACGGGTTTGGCCCCCAATGAATAATATTTTGAGAAAGTTACTATATAGGTAGAGACCTGTATTTCTTCAAGGAGCATTACACGATTGTTTTATCATCTGTGATTCTCAGATTTTTTACAAGAATTTTGAGGTGTTGGGATTGCTTGACCGAGCCTCACAAAAAGAATTGTACCTTTGTTAGCATTTTATAGTTTTTTTTTTGTGATTATTTATTTGTTGAGCGTAAATCACTCATTCTTGTTAAGTTAATGATTTCAACATATTGAAATTAATATTGAACCCTCTGACAAGGTAAAAGCAAGGATGACTGGGTATGAAGGTGAACATTGATTTTGTGGGTAGCGAGTAAGGAAGAAAGGCATTTAGAATTTTCTATAACACTTGTAGACTGCAAATCTTAAAGGCATTTTAGCTTCCACTAACAGTTTATAATCCTGAATTTTGTAATGATGTGCCACTAATATTTTAGTTTATGTATGGATGCGATGTTATCTGTTTTTCCCTCTATTCACGGTGCCTACATCCACTATAGGATTTTGGGCCTTCACATCTTGGGTATTAGATACTGGATGTGGTTCTCACATTTGTGTTAATGTGAAGGAACTGCAAAAGAGTAGATATTTGGCAAGAGGCGAGGTTGACCTACGAGTTAGGAATGGAGCAAGAGTTGATGCACTAGCCGTAGGAACTTATCAATTTATCTTGGCCCACTTGGCTAGTTTTAGAATTAAACGATTGTTATTATGTGCCTACCATTAGCAAAAATATTATATCTATTTCTTGTTTAGACAAGAAGGGTTTTTCATTTGTAATAAAGGACAAAAATTGTTCATTTTATTTAAATGAATTATGTTATGGTGTTGCAAAATTATTTAATGGTTTCTATATTCTTGATTTAGAAATGCCTATTTATAACATACATACTAAATGGTTTAAATCATATGATTCAAATCCAACATATCTCTGGCATTTTCGATTGGGAAACACATATAAATGAGAAACACATATCCAAACTCCATAAGGATGAATTCTTAGATTCATTTGATTTTGAATCATATGAGGTTTGTGAATCTTGTTTATTAGGCAAGATGACTAAAACCTCTTTCATTAGAGATACTGAATGGGCTAGTGATATTTTGGCCCTATACATAGTTATGTATGTGGACCAATTAGTTTGCTAGCAAGAGGTGGATTTTATTACTTCATTATATTTATTGATGACTTCAGTACATATGAATATGTGTATCTCATGAGACACAAATAAGAATTTTTTGAAAAGTTCAAAGAATTTAAGAATGAAGTTCACAACCAATTTGGCAAAAGTATAAAAGCATTCGATTAGATCGAGGAGGTGAGTACTTAAGCCAAGAATTTTATAGTCTTCTTAAGGAATTTGGCATTGGATCACAACTCACTCCACCTGGAACACCATAGTGGAATGGTGTATTTGAGAGGAGGAATCATACCTTGTTGGACATGATGCAATCAATGATGAGTTATGAAGATCTTCTAATAAGTTTTTGGGGACATGCTCTAGAGACAACTGCATTCACACTTAATCATGTTCCTACAAACATGGTTCAAAAGACACCACATCAAATATGGACTAGGAAATGTCCTAGCATGTCTTTCATGAACATTTGGGGTTGCGAGGCGTATATAAGATTTCAAGCTTCTGACAAGCTCGGACCCAAGTCAGATAAATGTAATTTTGTGAGATATCCAAAGGAAACAAAATGGTATCACTTCTACAAACCTTCTGAGAACAAAGTGTTGGTTGCTCTTAGTGGTGTCTTTCTAGAAACAAAGTTTATACTTAGAAGAAACAGTGGGAGAAAGTAGAACTTAAAGAAATTGGAGAACTACAAGATATCATTGAACCTGATGTGGAATGTGAGAAGGAACCACAAGTCGGTGTGGAGACTGAACCTGCTTAAGTAACAAAAGGCCTTCGTAGATCTGGTAGAACACGCCAAGAGCCTGAAAAATATTATGGATTTCTTATGACTATGACTGGTAATGTGATGCTTATGGATCAAGATGAGCCTACATCCTACCAAGAAGCTATGGACAGACTAGAATCAAAGAAATGGTTAGAAGCCATGAAATCTGAGATGGATTCCATATATGACAACCACGTATGGACCTTGGTTGATCCACCTGAAGGGGTAAAACCAAATGGGTACAAATGGGTTTTCAAAAAGAAAACTGACATGGATGGTAATGTATATACCTACAAAGGGAGATTGGTAGCTAAAGGTTTCAAACTAGTGCATAGTATTGACAATGATGAAACTTATTCTCCAGTAGCGATGTCCAAATCCATCAAGATCTTACTTGCTATTGTAGCCTTTTATGGTTACGAAATCTGGCAGATGGATGTTAAAATAGCTTTCCTTAACATAAATCTCCTTGAGGATGTGTACATGACACAACCTGTGGGTTTTGTTGATCCAAAGGATGCTGGAAAGATATGTAAGCCACAATGATCCATTTATGGATTAAAGCAAGCCTCTAGGAGTTGGAATCTTCATTTAAACGACGCAATCAAAGAGATTGACTTTGTCAAAAATGAAGATGAACCTTGTGTATACAAGAAGGTTAGTGGGAATCATATTGTATTCCTAATATTATATGTGGATGAAATATTGCTTATTGCAAATGACATTTCCTCCCTACATGCCGTGAAGACATGGTAGGGAAAATGTTTCTCTATGAAGGACATGGGCGATACTACCTATATTCTAGGCATCAAGATTTATAGAGATAGATTAAAAAGATTGCTCGGATTGAGTCAAAGTACATATATTGAAAAGGTACTGCGACATTTCAACATGGAAGAGGCAAAGAGAGGATATGTACCAATGTCTCATGGTATATCCCTCTCTAAAGCCGAAAGTCCTACATCGCAAAATGATAGGAATCGTATGAGTAAGATCCCATATGCTTCAGGAATTTGGTCTATTATGTATGTAATGATATGTACTCATTCGAATGTATCATATGCTTTGAGCATGACAAGCAGATACCAATCAAATCCATGTGAAGATCAATGGACATCTGTCAAGAATATCCTAAAGTACCTAAAAAGGACTAAGGATTCATTCTTGATATATGGGGGTGAAGAGGAGTTGCCAGTAAGGGTTACACAGATGCCAGTTTCTAGACCGATAAGGATGACTATAGATCGCAGTCAGGTTATGTGTTTTGCCTTAATTGTGGGGCTATGAGCTGGAAGAGTTCAAAGCAAGAGACAGTTGTCGATTCTACAACAAAGGTTGCGTATATAGCTACTTTAGAAGCATCTAAGGAGGCTATTTGGATTATGAAGTTCATCACTGAACTTGATGTTGTTTCCACCAATGTTGATCTAGTTAATCTTTACTGCGACAATAATGGAGCCATTGCACTTGGCAAGGAACCTAGATCTCACCAACGATCCAAGCATATACTTAGACGATTCCATCTAATCCGTGAAAACATTGACATTATGTTTTGATTTAATAAATAATGTTTTCATTTGTTATGCTTTAATTTATTGTGTGTTATAATTGTTAATATGTTGTTAATATGATAAACGTCCCTAAAATAATGAATACAAACTATGTGAGTTTAAGTATGTGACTTGTAACATAAGATCATGTACTAGTTACTATTGCAATAAGATCTTCATTTTCCAGTTCAAAATGTTAGTCTTCGACATTTCAAAATGTTAATCTCCGAGACTTCAAAATGTTAGCCTCTGTAATAAAGAACCTATTAAGTTATCCACTGTTAAATCCTTTTGATATTATAATTGTAATAACTGCTGGGTATGTTCTATTGCAGCCTATGATATGAAAGAAAGTTTTTGTTATTTTTGTCCCAATGATGACCTGGTGTTCTATTGAAAGTCGGAGTCGACAGAGTTAGTAACAAACTAACAACTCCAGTAGACAGTTGAAAACTGGGGGGATGTTACAGCTTGGTATCAAAGCCTAAACACCGGAAAGAATATTTATAAGCTAAACAAGAAAAGTTAGGATATATAGAATTATGGACAAGCCAGTCTTGAAATTTTGGGAATAGAAACACTAAGATTTAAGCGTTGGGGATATCACAAGTATGCATGATATTAAGAAATGGTTTGGAAAGTATATTTCTATTTATGCATATGTTATATTTCTAGACAAAGTCACAAGCAAGCTTGAACCCATGCCTTACGCTAGAATGTGCATAGAAATGGGAGTTAACTCTAGTTGTCCTAAGGAACCTCCTGTCTCTATTTGGGATGAATTTACCAATTTGGAAGCTTCAGCGGTGGTCTCTTTTGAATACCAAAACAAACCTTCTTCTTGCCCTAAATGCTCCATTTTTGGGCATTCCCATCTCAAATGCCCTTTTTTGAATTTCCAGTGGATCCCTAAACCTCAACCCAAACCTGCTGTCATTGAAGTTGCCCAAGTGACTGAAACCCCTAAAAGGTTTTTTGCTGACAGCGATGTCCTCCCCAAGCCTGCTATCACTGAAACCCCCAAACCCACCTTCTGTCACTGAAACCCCCAAAGAAATATTTGCGGACAACGATGTCCACCCTAAGCCTATTCCCTCTCTTCCTTCTACTTCTGTCCCTATGACTTCCGTGAATTTTTCCCATCTCCTTCTACACCTCACCCCAACCCTTTCACTCCTCTTTCTAGCCTGGATATCCCCTCTCATGAGTCTGACTTTGGTTCCCTTAACCAAGTTCTGATTAGTAAACTCCTGACAGTTGACGAAAAAGATTGCAAAGATCAGAAATTAAAAGGCTCAATCACTGCTGTTGTTTCATCCTCCTCCAAGAGGATAAAGAAGAAGGGTGGGAGGCCTTCACCCCCTTAACTTAAGTTCTTTGTTCCTTGAATATATTTTGTTCCATGAATATCTGCTCCTATAATGTTCGAGGCCTTAATAAGTCTCCTAAGAAAGACAAATTTAGATCTTTCTTAAATTCTAATGGGATTACCCTAGCAGGTATTTCGGAAACTAGAACTAAACAAGCCAAGGCTTAGGTCATTGCCTCTAAAATTCAAGCTAATTGGGAGAGGATTTTCAATTATGATTACCATAGGAATGATAAAATTTGGATTGGTTAGTACCCGCGGGTTTGGCATGTCACTCCAATTTCCTATTCTGACCAGCTTATTCACTGCAAGGTTTCTCTTTTGGATCAGGACTTAACTTTTTTGATTACATTTGTTTATGCTCATAATACTTACTCTATGCGTCGCAACTCATTCTTTCTTCCTTAGCCTCCACTACACAAAGATGGACTGTTTTAAGGGATTTCAATGAGATTCTTTCTCACTCTGAAAGACTCGGAGGTCGTACTACTTGGTCGCTAGGAATGGATGAGTTTAGGGACTGCATTGATAGCTACCACCTGGAAGATATCAGATTTTTGGGTCATCACCTCACTTGGAGAAACAATCAAGAATCCTTCCCCATTGCCAGAAAGCTAGACAGAGTTCTAAGGAACCCAGATTGGTTTCAGACCATGGACCTCTCTCATGTTTTTTTTTGTCCTAGCAGGTTATCTGATCATTCTCCAGCTATCCTCCTGTTAGGCTTCCAAACAATTTCGGGTAGGAAGCCCTTCCTTTTCTTAAATCATCTTATTGGCTTAGAAGGATATCACGTTGTTGTCTCTGATGTTTGGTCAGACCTGGTGATTGGTTCAGCGCAATTCTCTTTGGCTACAAAGCTTAGGAAAGTTAAAAAGAACCTTATTAAATTAAATAAGGATCATGGCCACTATCAATCCAGAGTTACTACAGCTAGAAAAGCTCTTCTCTCGTTTCAATCTAGTAATCAGGACAATTTCTCTGCAGCTTCATGTTTGCAAGAGAAACTTCTTTCCAAAGATCTCCTGAACGCCCTTGAGGAAGAAGAGAAAATTCTCTCACAAAAATCTTGGGTCCATTGGCTCAAGGTGGGTGACAAAAACAACAAATTTTTCTTCGCTAAAGCTAAAGGTAGATGGAACTCAAACAAAATTTTGGCACTCAAAGATGATATGGGAGTCCTTACTTATGACCAGTCACAGATCAAATCAATTGATATTGATTTCTTCAAGAATTCTCTTGGCTCAGATTGTACTCCAGCTAGCAGGAATCTTAACTTGCTCCAAAGCCTTAACCTCAGGAAAGTCCCTCATGACCACCTGCTCTCCCTTTCGGCACCTTTTTCAAATATGGAGATTCTGGCCACCCTCAAATCTCTTCCCAAAAAAAAATCTCCAGACCCTGATGGTTTCAATACCAACTTCTTCATATCCTCTTGGGATATTGTGGGAGCTGATTTCATGAGGGCAATTCAAGCCTTCTTCCACTCTGGGAAGCTTCTCAAAGAGCTAAATCATGCAACCATCACTCTGGTCCCTAAGGTTAAAAACCCTTCAGTGATGTGAGATTTTTGCCCAATTTCTTACTGCTCTACTGTCTACAAATGCATTGTAAAGCTTCTTGCCAATAGACTAAAGAAGACCCTTCCCTTCATTATTTCTAATCGGCAATCAGCTTTTATTCATGGAAGGAGTATTGGTGATAATATTCTGCTGGCTCAAGAGATTTTAAATAACTACCACCGAGCGTGAGGTCCTCGTCGTCGTGCACTCAAAATTGACATAAGTAAAGCCTTTGATTCAGTCAATTGGGAGTTTGTTGTTGCTACTTTGAATACTATGGGGTTTCCCGAGCAATTTGTCAGTTGGGTTAAAGAATGTGTTATTACTGCAAAATATTCAATTAAAGTTAATGGTGAGCTATGCGAGCATTTTGATGGTAAGAAGGGCCTTCGTCAAGGCGACCCCCTCTCGCCTTATTTATTTGTTATTGCTATGGAAGTCCTCAGTGCTTTGTTAGACTCGGTTAGCCTTAACCCCTCATTCAAGTTCCATTGGAAAATAGAAAAAGGCTCCCTTACTCACCTTGTTTTTGTGGATGATCTGATGTTATTCTCTCACGGGGACCTATCATCTATAAACCTCCTTCTTAATGCTTTATCAGTTTTTTCTAATCTTTCGGTGTTGTCCATTAATAACTAGAAAAGCCACTATTTTTTGGCTAATGTCAGCGAGGAAGTTAAATCTCAGATTGTAGATCGTTGTGGGTTTCCCTTAGGATCGCTTCTAGTGAAGTTCCTAGGAGTACCTCTCATTTCCACTAGGCTCTCCTCCCTTGATTGCAAGCCGATGATTGATAAGATCAACTCGTGCATCAAATCTTGGGCCAACCTTTACCTCTCTTACGTAGTCAGAATCCAGCTCATCAAATCCATCCTCTTTGCCATCCAAGCTTTTTGGACTTCTCATTTAATCTTACCTAGTGCAGTATCCAAAAAAGATCACTTAAATCTTCACCCACTTCCTATGGAAAGGACCTTCTCTTAACAAGTATGGCTGTAAGGTATCGTGGAAACATATTGCTATCCCGAGAAGAGAAGGAGACCTCGAAATTAAGCAAGTTGAATATTGGAACAAGGCTCAAATCCTTCATAGACTGTTGTAGATTATAGACTGGAACTGTTCATCCCCTTGGGTTACTTGGATCTGGAACTATAAGCTCACTCGGTATGATTTCTAGACTGTTCCTATCTCCCAAGACTCCTCGTGGGCCTGGAGGAAAATTCTCCAACTTAGAGATTTAGCCCTACAATTCATCACTTATAAAGTAGGCAATGGTTGTAACATTCTCACTTGGCAAGATTCGTGGGTTTCCTCGCTGCCCCTTGCTAACAGGCCAAACATGCCCATTATTTCAAATGCTAATAGCAGCTTCTTTTCTAAACTCAATTCCCATATTTCAGGTAGCTCTTGGTGCCTTCCAACATCAAACTATACTCTGCTCATTGATCTTAGAGCTTCTATTGCCCAAGTCCCTTTTACCCCCAGTGGTCAAGACTTGATCCTCTGGCATGGTGGATACATCACTAAAATATCCTTACGTACCATTTGGAACTCGATTCGAAAGAAATATCCTCCTTCCCCATGGTGCAGTTTGCTTTGCAATCCCCTTTTTGTCCCTCGAATGTCTTTTTTTGCTTGGCTAGCTATCCTAAACAAAATCCTTCCCAGAAGGGTAGACCCTTGCCAATTCTGTGAAGCTCAAGAAGAAACTTCTTCTCACCTTTTCTTTGATTGCAGGTTTAGCTCAGAAGTTCTATCTAAAGTTATGGAAGGTGCAGATTGGTATGGTCCATAGAGATCCTTTAACCACTACCTTAATCGACTGGACGCCATCAATCCCACAGTGGGGGCGAAGCTCATCAGCCATTTATGCCTTGTAACTGTGATTTACAAAGTTTGGCTCGAAAGAAACCATAGAAAACACAGAGGTCAAGGTCGTACTGTAAACATTGTTGCTCAGGATTGTATCTCCACAGTTAAACTCAAGATCCACAGCTGGAAGGGCTTTCCCAAAGCTTTGGTCTTACATCCTAGGCTAGCAAGATGGAATTTAACTTAATTCTCGAAGAATTATTTGCTTCTTTAGATTCTCTGGTTTACTGTTGGTGTTTGGCAGCAGTTTTGAATGCTGCAATGTTAACTATTTCCTGCTGCTGAAGCGGAATTTGCTAATTCTGCTGATGTTTGGTTTTTGCTGCTGGTGTTTGCTGCTTCTGCTGGCATCTGCAGTGTTGTTTACTGCTGGTGTTTGCTGTTGTAGTGTCTGCAGTGATGTTTGCTGCAGCAGCTGCTGTTGAAGTTTTCTGCTGCTGCTGCTGTTTTAATTGCCAGTGCTTCGCAGTTTTCTGCTCCATTTTGGTTACTGTAGTGGCTGCTGTTGCATCTATGGTAATTCTGTGTCTTTCTGCTACTGCAATGGTGTTGTTTCTAGTGCTATTGCAATGATGTTGTTTCTATTTTCCTTCTGCTACTGCAAGGGTCTGTTTCTGTGTTCCTTTGCATTGGGTGGTGCCTCTGTGTTTTAATGATGGATTCATTTTAGTGGTTTGCTGCAGTGGTGTTGTTGTCCGCTCTGCGCAGTTTCCTGCTCCTTTTTGGTTGCTGCAGTGGTGTCTCTTCTGCTGCTGCAATGGGGTTGTTTCTGCTGCTTTTGTATTGGTGTTGTTTCTGTTTTTCCTTGCTGCTGCAGAGGTGTTGACTCTGTGTTATAGTATTGAAATCATGTTTGATGTAGGGTGTTTAAGCCTACAGCCTTGGATAGCTTAAATCAACTTGTTGATGTTTGCACAAGATGTCGACTTAAGGTTCTTGAACGAATCACACGTTCAATACTACTTGAATCACACGAATAGGGTTTTGCTTATATCTCACAAACAAGAAGAAATCGTGCAGAACACTATTCTGAATTTTATTAATAAAAAAAACTATCTTATTGTACAATATGAGCAGCTATTTATAAGTTGTTAAGATCCCTAATCCTAATCGGAAAGAATAATACATTGGAAAGAAATCTAATCCAATAAGAAAAGGAAACAAACCTATTAGAACTAGGAAACAAATACGAAACAAATACATAAATAAATAAAATACATGAAAAATAATAACCGAAACTGTCAGTGGATAATTAAGCTATCGGGGACTAATTATTCCCTGATGGGCTATTTTACCTATCAAGGACTAGCCATCCCCTAACAAGTAAATTACACTGTCAAAGACTAAATATCCCCTGATGCATGAATTTGGCTGTCGGAGATTAATATCCCCTGACGGATAAATTTACACTGTCGGAGACTATTATCCCCTGATGTCGTAGTCTCTGATGTAATAAATATCCCCTGATGTTCTCCTCAGCAAAGTTTCGACTAAGTCACAAACGTGCTTGACACCAAGTTTAAAAGCAAAGTAATAACATAATTACAAGCACCTTATGAAAGATCATAACGCAGAGTTGGCCAAGTCCAAGTTCAGTGTCATCTTCATAATGTTCCAAACATAACCCTAATATCCAAAATTCTTCAAGATTCAAACCCGCTGCAGTTGACAAACTTGCTTCAAACTTTCTAGACTTGGATCTAGTAATTAGACCCCTAAGTCTTAGCTCACCATCACCATCTGATTCCTTCTTGTCCATGCCCACATCAATGTTAGGTGTTGAAATCTTGCTTATTGTTGTCCTTGCAGTGGGATTTGGGATGTTGCCTTTCCATGTTATTGATGGTTAGGTGGTGGTTTAGTTTGCTTTGTTTCTATTTAGCTTGCTGCTTTCCTGATTGGGATTGTCTCCCTAACTAGCGTTTTGTGCTAGTAGGCCGGGGGTATGCCCCTCGTTAGATCTGTATCTTCTTTTCCTTTTATTGCATTCCAATTTAACAAAAAAAAAAAATTTAGTCATTAAATTTTCTAGTAATTTACTGACCTGTTGGTTATGCCCATATATTATGATTAGTAATCTAGTTTTCTTTCAACTTAGAATGATTGATTGAGTTTTCCATGGCCTTATAGATGTGTGACATACACCAACCTGGTGGTACCATGAACACCTTAATAGGTGTTGGGCCAGATAGGTGGACCCTAGAGGATGTCATGTGATGGTGAATTAGTTTCACCATCAATGTTGACTAAAGATCCTAAACTCATCTAGTTGGTAGCTACAAGTCTTCATGAAGTCCTCAATGGAAACCAAGTTCAGTCCAACAAGCCTTTTGTGAATTTGGTTCAAAATTGTTGAATTTTTCAGCAACGTTACGTATGCATGGTTACCTATGCATGGCTTAGTTTGTTTTTAATGTTATTAGTGAATGTAATAATCAACTATTATAGCTGATAAATAGTTGTTTGTTTTTCATTTAAACATGTAATACCTATGGTCATAGGGTTGACAGCTAACTCCCTAGTTGGCAGCAACACTCTACTTAAGTTGATGGAGCACATGGGCGAGAATATGGCTGAAGAAATAGAGGCAGTTCAGGCGCACATGGGCTAGAATATGGCTGAAGAAATGGAGACAGTTCATGCGCACATAGGCAAGAATATGGCTGAAGAAATTGAGGCAGTTCAGGTCTTAGTTGGCCAATTCTAAAGCACCAGGCTTGGTCAGCTAGATTCTCTCCATTTCTCCTACAATCGTGGGTGGTGGTTGGGCATCATGGGAGTTAGTTAACTGTTGTTATTTCATTGAGAAAACCAGTTCTACTTGGCTTGTATAAATAGGAAAAAGCATGGAATTAAAAAGGACAAGCAAGTTTACATAAAATACATTTTTCTGTTAGTTTCAAATTAAGAGTATTTTTTTTTTCGAAATACAATTCTTCCTTTGCTATTTCAATTTGGATGATTGAAAGGTGATCTTAGGATATCCAACTTCAATTTAGTGGTGTGCCTATATCTGAATTGAGTTTGGAACCCAACCTTGCCATGTATCAGATTCCGTTGATGCATAGTAGTTTCCAGTCCATTACAAAATCCAATCCCATTCCTTTGTGTAATTCGGTTTATCTAGCCCAATTATACAACATCTTGGTATCAGAGCTTAGGCTAATTCCTATTTAATTCTGCTTCTCATGATCAAAAACACCAACAACAGTCATGACGTCCAGTAGTACTACCCCACCGGCAAATTGGCAAGAGCTTCTTTCTGCTCTTGTAGAAGAGAAGGAGGACTTGGAGCGACAAATGAAGTTGATGCATGATCAATTGAAGGATTTATCCTTAAGGGTCAGGAGATAAAGGGGAGACCAGATTACCCCTCCTGAATCAAAAGATGAGAGTGACCAAACTCTGCTCAATTTCACCCAACAAAGAAGACCTCAATACAACCATCAACACAGATCTGATAATGACATTAAGGCTGATATTCCAGAGTATGATGGAAGGTTGGATGCTGATGAATTCATTGAGTGGATTCGAGTGGTAGAGAGGGTGTTTGATTACAAGCAAACACAAGAAGATAAGAAGGTAAAGATTGTTGCTTTGTAGCTGAGAAACTATGCTTCTACATGGTGGGCAAGTGTATGTGCAAAACGTGAAAGAATGGGCAAGGAGAAGGTTACAACGTGGGAAAAAATGAAGAAACTCATGAAACAGAAGTTCCTACCCACTTATTATGTTCAAGAGAACTTTGCCAAGTTCCATCATCTTGAACAGGGGAACAAGTTTGTTAAAGAGTATGCAAGGGAATTCAAAGCCTTTGTGATGAAGTTTGGCGTAACAGAGGATGAACCACAAACCTTGGTTCGGTTTCTAAGAGGGTTAAATTCACGTATAGCTAAGGTAGTGGAGTTATACCTGTGACAACCCCGATTTCCCAAACCAAAGACCAGTGTCATCAGTTTATTACCAACTATTGTGACATAGGCTTTTGGAGGAAAACCAGGTTGTCAGCGGGGGAAAATCAAGGAAAACATTTACACCAAAACCTCTTTCCTTTGTAATAACAATTGAAAGTGAAACATATAGTAATTATTACAAACATTAATTTGAAAGTTTTCTGCAATGGAAATAAAAAATCTTTTTCTTAAAAACAAAACAAGATCAACCAACCAAAAATCCTATTTATGAGCCTTGGACTGCTAAATTTACTGACTCTAATAAGACTTTTCTTTACCCTTTGAACCTTCTTCTTTCTTGGGTTGAACTGAAAGAGAATCAAGAAAGTATGAGCAATAAAGCTCAACAAGTAATATAATATAGAACAAACATAATAAATCTGGTTGAGGGAATCTGTTCAAAAATACAGTTTTCAAAATAACATAAAAGTATTAAAGTTTCATCTGTTGGATTCAGATGGGGAGTACTTATATCCTTAGATAGATCAAAATAACATAATAAATCTGGTTGCTGCAATGATTTTTCTGCTGCAGATTGATGGTTCTGTTTTCTGTTGCTTCTTACATCTGCACAGTTTATGCTGCTTGTTGTAGTGATGTCTGTTGCTGCTGCCTTCCAAATTTAGTGTATTCTCTGCTGAGTTTAGTGAATCTGCTTCTGCTGTTGGCAGCAGTTTCAATGCCGCAGTGTTAGTTATTTGCTGCAGCTGAAGTGGTTTTTGCTTATACTGCTGATGTTTGGTGTTTGTTGGTGCTTGTTGCTGTGGAGGTGTTGCTGTCCGATCTGCGCAATTCCTGCTCCATTTTGGTTGCTGCAGTGGTGTTGCATCTGTCTCTTCTGCTGCTGTAATGTTGTTGGTTTTGCTGCTCTGCATTGGTAATGGTGTTGTTTCTGTGTTTCCTTGTTGCTGCAGTGATGTTGCCTCTATGCTATAGTGATGACATCATGATAGGTTTTGAAATCTTGCTTAGTGTTGTTCTAGCTGTTGTGGTTTTCAGCGGTTGCCTTTCCAGGCTTTTTGTTATTTAGGTGGCGATTTAGCTTGCTCTGTTTCTGTTTAGGTTGCTACTTTCCTGTTTGGGTTTGTTTCCCTGGCTAGCGTTCTGTGCTAGTAGGCCGGGGGGTATGCCCCTCGTTAGTTCTGTATCTTCTTTTTCTTTTATAGCATTTCCAATTTAACAAAAAAAAAAAAAAAAAATTGGCAATATTATGCCGCTGAAATCAAGACATAAGGAATATCCACATAACTCTCGGATGCCTTTCAGTACTATGGCTTACTTGAACATCTCACATCAATGATGTCTTTCAATACTATGACTTACTTGATCATCAATTCTGTTCAACACAAGGGCCTACTGAGAATATCATCTACCACATGACAATAACGGGCCAATGCTATTTCATTGTGGTCTGTTATGTACATACGTATGACATTTAGTAGACTTAATCACATCTACTTTCTCATGGGGCCGAAAGAATAGAGTATCCCATTCTTATTACCCGAATTGAACCCATCAATATATATATATATATATATATATTAACACAAGGGTCCGGAGAATTGAGTATCCAAAATCTCATTCTTATTACCCGGGTTGATCCCCTTATAGAGACAGTGGATAGATTTCGACACCATAATGAGATTAACAAAGTGATTATATAATAACCTTGTAATCTCAATATGGGTCATGACACCTCAAGGGACTGTCCAAGACGATCACACAGCACTCTTGTAGTCTCAATGAAGGTCACTAGGTATTTATTACCTTTATAAGCTGAATTAAGCTGAATAACTCAAAATAGTATAAAACAAATGAATGTTTATAAACGAGATATTATAATCAAGTATTTCTCAGAATGATATTTGTTTCAGTTTGAGCAAAATAATTCTCTATCAGTATGTATATGAAACAATCATGTATACGTAAGAAGGAGGGTTTAAGCATCTGTCATAGCTTGACATTGATCGAGTTAATTGATCATGTGTTTAATAAATCATACTTACTGTCACATCCGTGTCCCAAATTGCATATTCGTGAACATGCATTCCACTTGATATTTGACATTTTCATTGTTTTATATTACATAAATAATAATATATCAGTCCATATAGATTAAGAATACATCATTTAGAAAGCAAGCATAATTAGAACGCTTTTAAAAGGAGAGTTAGGATGTCAAAAATGCAGATTTCGTTTAAGGGGGTAATTAGCGGTTATTATGAAGCTTTTGTGCCATTTTGCAATTTCATATTAGTTGAGACCCTTAGTAGAAAAAGTAGAAATCTGCACCTACTTTTGGCTGCATTAGGCTGCTGTCTTCAAGTCAAAAAAGGAAAAAAAAGGGGTGGGCAGCCTTGTTTGACCAAACCAAGCACCTTGCCACCTCATGCTTGGTTTGGACTAAACAAGAAGCCACTAGAACATGAGGGACAGCCCATTTTCGGCTGGAGAACACTTAGAGAGACAGAAATCAGTAGGAACAAGAGAGAACAGGGGAGAACAAGCTGAACAGATTTTCTAGCATAGCAGATTTTTAGCATAGCAGATTTTGCTAAGTTGTGCAGTTTTTGCAGCTGATCAAGTGAGTTCTTCCCTTCCATTCTTTTGTGTTTAATAACCTGCACTTCAGTAGCATATTGGAGTTATTAGATGTTAATGAAATAGAGTTTGCATATTGATTCAGTTGGCTAGAAAAGTAGTTTGCTGCTGCACTTAGTTTCTGCTGAAATTAGCTTGCTGTTGCTGCTGAAATTAGCTTACATCATGCATCATAGCCATGTTTCATGCATATAGATTGGTACTTATGCATGGTGAATGAGTTTTAAACATGTCAATATGTGCTATAGGAGAAGAGAACTTCGGGGGCAGCGAGAGGGGAGGTCAACAACGTTAGTTTCGCTGAATTTGTGAGTAAACCCATGGTATACTTATGTGTTATATTTGTGTATCTTGGATAATATATGATTGTTTGCTTATTGTATCATGTCTATATGGGATTACTTGCTGTGTTTGATGAGTTAAATGTGTAATTGACAGTTTGGTGTACAAGCTGAAAATATGTGCTATTGGTAATTGTAGTGATCCGAACTATATTTGGAATGTTATCAATATGAGGAATTATGTATATGAGCTATTGGTACTGAATTGAAATGAGAACTATATGTATATTGTGCATTTGATTTCATATGACTTAAAGGAAATGGTATGGCTGATGTGTTCAGGTACTTGCAAATATATTGGTTATATTGGTTACATGAGAACATAGGTGGACTAAGTGCTGTACGAGGTGAAAACCCGTATGAGCCACCTCTGGGATCCATCCTATTACACTGGCTGGCCAGCAATTTATTTGATTAAACCTATGGGTTCATACTGTTGGTTATTGGAAAGATCTTTGTGATCTGTATACAGGAATTCCCGGGGCAATACTCTGACATATCGAGCCATTACCGGAAAAAGAAAAGAATATAGCATTGCATATTTGATATATCTGAATTGATTTGAGTTATATGAATTATATATATGTAAATTGTATGATATGTGTGGGGTTTACTCATTGAGTTGCGACTCATATAAAGCGCTAAATGTTTCAGGTTGTGCAGTATAGCTTTTGAGCTGTTTTGCAGCTTTGTGCATACTTCGACGCAACAGAGGTCGGGAAGCCGTGATCACACTCTCTCTCTCCAGTCCATTTGTGCATATAGTTTTTCTTAGAATGTATATTTCGGGGCTGATTAGGATTTTGGCTTGTAATGTATAAAATATGTTTTGTATAATAGGTTGTGTTTATGTTGTTTAGAAGTGTCTAATATTTCAGATCGTATTTGTTGAATTTAATGACTTGTTGAATATGGTATTTGAAATGTAATTGTTGTTTATTTGTTATTCGAGTTGGGTCTTTGCACTTACTTTCATATTCATATATGTAATTGTGTGATATATCGAAAAGATGATAACTATATCACTAAAAAAGTAATTTATGTATAACTTGAACAACTAAGTTATACGTTGAAACAATAACACATATATTACTTGCCTTGACCGGGATGATATTTGTATGATAGATCTACAAAATCTGTTTTATGAATCATAAATGATTAACAGAAATTTGAACTATCATAATATGTGTAGGTAATAGAGTTATAATGTTTAAGTCATGCTAAGTCTACGTCAGGGAATGTATCTTACTTGTCAGGGAATAAGCTATGTGTTATTAGGGTATAGCTTACATCTAACAGTGGATGCTTACAATCGTCAGGGAATAACTTATAGTCATCAGGGGATACATACAGCCATCAGGGGATAGTTGTCAGGGAATAAGTTGCTCATAAGTGGATATTTATCATTAGGGGATAAATTATCCTTCAGGGAATACATTGCCTATCAGGGGATAACTACCCGTCAGGGGATAGCTTTTGACCATCAGGGAATGGATTTGTTCAGCGCCAAACTCGTCGGTATTAAACTTAACTATCGCCAAACTTGGCTGTCAGGGGATGATTTCTTCAACGCCAAACTCAATAAGCTAGCACCAAACTAGTCAGAGACTAGCATTATCAGGGACTGAATTAACCATCAGAGACTGATGACGTCATCTTAACCCATCGGAGACTAAGGCTGACGTCATCGAAGACTAATTAACTCATTAGAGACTGAGGACGTCATTTTAATCTATCAGAGACTGAGGTTAACGTCATCGGAGACTGAATTATCTCATCAGAGACTAAGGTTATTTCGTCAAAAACTAACATCAATAGTCATTGGACACTAATATGTAATCATCAGAGACTAGCTATTAATAATCTAAGTATATAGAGATGGTTCAAATGATTTATTTCTACAGGGACAATGTAATCTAAGGTTTCATGCAGGTTCTATACATGTAGAATAACTAAATAGTGAAAGTAACTAAATAACTTCATATGAGCTCTTAATATTTACCTGACAAGCTTCCGATACAACAGAATAGGCTATAGAAATATTATTGTGGGTTTAGAGAGTTTGTGTTTGAGAGTGTTGTGAGGAAAATGAGTAGCGGGGGTCCTCCTTATATAGGTATTGGAAACATAAAAATATCTACGATATTTCGGACTTGAAAGTTATTGAAACATTGTAATATGTTAACAATTACGGATAGGTGTCAGACTGTGGTATAACTAACTAATGACTCAGCTTAGTAATATGCTTACTCATTGAAGAGGTTTTCAACACCTGTAATGCTTACTCATTACAGGGTTATTACTTATTTATTACGGAACTATTACTTTCTTATTACGGAGTCATTCACCATAATATCAATTGACAATTTATGTTACTCTTACATATATTTGCTCCCCAAATATTAATCTAACAGTATAGTAATTCATATTATTTCTGTGTAACTAATATTACACAAATTAATTCCGGTAGCGTCTTATGTCCAAACATTAATTCCAAGGTAATAGTAATTTAAAACTACAAAATATTTTCGTTAGTAAATAACTTTTTATGTACGTAAATTTATTTGTTTACAGCTTTTAATATTATAATAGTAATTATCCATATCTGGGGTATTACATCCTCCCCCTCTTACAAAAATTTTATCCCCGAAATTTACTCGTGGAATAGGTGGGGGTATTTTTCAATCATATCTTTTTCTAACTCTCAAATAGCTTCTTTGACATCATGGTTTCTCTAAATAACCTTTACATAGGGAACTTCCTTATTCCTTAATTGCTTAACTTGACGGTCCATTATTTGGATTGGCTCCTCTTCATATGTTAGGTCCTCATTGATTTCAATAGGTTGATAATCTATTACCTTCTTGAAATCAAGTTTATACAGTTGTAGGACCGAGATATGGAACACATTATCGAGATGTCCTCAAGATTGGAGGTAGTGCTAGCTCGTATGCTACAGGTCCTATTCTTCTTAGTATTTCAAAGGGTCCAATAAAATGGGGTTCCAGTTTACCTTTCTTTCCAAACCTTGTAATTCCTTTCCAAGGGGATACTTTAAGTAAAGCAAATTCTCCAATGTCCATTATTTGGTCCTTAGGATGTTGATCAGCATAACTCTTTTGCCGATCCTGGGCAACTTTCATCCTTTATCGGATGGTAGTAATAGTTTTTTCCGTTTATTGGATCATTTCTGGTCCTTCTAATTTTTGCTCTCCTACTTCATTCCAATGCAGTGAGTTCTACATTTCCTACCATAGAGTGCTTCAGAAGGGGCCATACCTATACTGGCATGGTAGCTGTTATTGTAAGCGAATTCTATTAATGGTAGGTGTTTATCCCAACTTCCCTTGAAGTCCAATGTACAAGCTCTTAACAAGTCTTCCAAGCTTTGTATGGTTCTTTCTGATTGTCCATCTGTCTGGGGATGATAGGCAGTACTCATATCTAAACGAGTACCAAGATATTCTTGAAACTTATTCCAAAACCGTGAAGTAAAACGAGGGTCTCGGTTAGACACAATGGATACAGGAATGCCATGTCTACTTACTACTTCTTTTACATAAAGCTTTACTAGCTGATCCATCTTAGAAGTATCCTTTATGGGTAGGAAAAGTGATGATTTGGTTAGCCTGTTAGCAACAACCCAAATAGCATTACTTCCTTTGATTGTAGCGGGTAATCTGACTACAAAATCCATAGTAATGAATTCCCATTTCCATTTTGGGATTTCCAAAGGTTGAAGTAAACCACTTGGTTTCTGGTGTTCCATTTTTACTCTTTGACAGGTTAGGCAATGACTTACCTAATCAGCAACTTCCTTTTTCATATTGGGCCACCAATAATTTAGATGTAAATCTTGATACATTTTGGTACTTCTAGGATGTATTGAGAATTTAGATTGGTGTTCCTCCTGTAGAACCTCATGTCGCAATTCTTCTTTTGGGGGTATCCAAATCCTATTTCTAAATCGTAGTAAACCTTTAGCATCTATTTGACACTTCCCTTTTCCCTTTATTAAAAGTCTTTCCTTATCCTTTTGATGATTTTCTTGTTCCTTCTTGATTTCATTATACAGTTGAGGCTCCATCCGAATTTCTTCTTCCATTTGTCCCTTTATAGATAAAACGTTGAGTTGTAAACATTCCAAATCCTTGCATAACTCAGATTGCATGGTTATGATATTCAAACGTTCACGCCTACTTAGGGTATCTGCTACAACGTTAGCCTTCCCAGGGTGGTAATTTATTGTACAATCATAATCCTTAATTAATTCCAACCATCTACGTTGCCTTATGTTCAACTCCTTTTGTGTGAAGATATACTTCCAACTTTTATGATCCGTATATATCTCACATTTTTCTCCATATAAATAATGTCTCCAAATCTTAAGCGCAAAAATGATTGCTGCTAGCTCTAAGTCATGTGTTGGGTAACGCTTCTCATACTCTTTGAGTTGGCTAGAAGCATAGGCTATAACTTTTGTTTGTTGCATCAACACACAGCCTAGTCCTAGTAAGGATGCATCATTATATATAGTAAAGTTTCCAGTGTCATTGGGTAATGTCATAACTGGTGTCATGGTTAACCTTCTTTTTAATTCCTTAAAACTCTCTTCACACTCTGAAGACCATGTAAACTTTACTGCATTCTTGTTGAGGTTGGTTAATGGTACTGCCAATTTTGAGAAATCTTTTATAAAGCATCGGTAGTAACCAACTAATCCAATAAAACTTCTTACCTCAGTCGAAGTAGTTGGTTGAGGCCATTTAGTTACTGATTAAATTTTTATTGGATCCACCGAGATTCCATTCTTATCAATAATATGACCAAGAAATTGTACCCTTTGTAACCAAAACTCACACTTTGAAAATTTAGCGTATAACTTTTCCTTCCTTAGGGTTTCCATAGTAAGTTCAAGGTGCTCTTCATGTTCTCTTCTTGTTTTGGAGTAAACCAAAATATCATCTATGAACACAATAATGAACTTATCCAAATAAAGTTTAAACACTCGGTTCATTAGGTCCATAAATGCTGCAGGGGCATTCAATTCGTCAAACCGAAAGGCATTACCAGAAACTCATAATGTCCATATCGGGTACAAAATGTTGTCTTTGAAATATCATCAGTATTTGCTCTTAATTGATGATAACCTGATCTTAAATCAATCTTAGAAAAGTAGGCTGCATCCTTCAATTGATCAAATAGATCATCTATCCTTGGTAAAGGGTACCTATTTTTAATGGTTACCTTATTTAACTCACGGTAGTCAATGCATAGACGCATTGATACATCCTTCTTCTTTACAAACAAGACGGGGACTCCCCAAGGTGAAACACTAGGACGAATGAAACCTTTATCTAGTAATTCTTGCAATTGGATCATCAATTCTCTTAATTCTGCTGGAGCCATATGATATGGTATTTTTGATATGGGTGTTGTACCAGGAGCTAATTCAATGCTAAACTCTACTATTCGGTCAGGGGGTAGGCCTGGTAATTCCTCGGGAAATACATCCTTATATTCTTGAATTACTAGAATGTCGTATATTGCAGGCTTTTCTTTTGTTATGTCGTGAACATAGGGTAGAAAAATTTCACACCCTGTTCTTACTGATTTCCCGGCTTGTATGCTAGTAAGGATGTGGTTAAGACTTGTTGGTTTGGTTCCATGGAAAGTGACCTTATGGTTTTGGGATGTATTGAGTAAAATACATTTCCTAAAAAAATCCACTTGAGCTTTATATTTTCCTAACCAATCCATACCCAAAATGATATCAAATTCTCCCAATGGAAAAAGTATCAAGTTTGTTGGAAACTCATACTTTCCTACTTGAATGGTACATTGGTTTAAAATTTTTGTAAGGTAATACTTCTCTTGATCAGCAATCATAACTTCTACTGGACTAGACATTTCTTGCGGTTCTAATTTTAGTTTCTCAACTAAACGCATAGCAATAAAATATCTAGTTGCTCCAGAATCAAATAGTACGTATGCTAGTAAGGTATTGATTGGAAGCATACCTGTCACCAAGTTAGCAGATTGTAATGCATCACTGACAGTCATGTTATAAGTGCGTGTCATGGGACGTGCAGGAATTGCGTTAGGTCCCATTGATGCTCTTCTTTCTCCCTCAATAAGCTTCCTTGCTTTCTGGGGGCAGTTTAGCGAAATATGTCATCTCATGCCACAAGTGTAGCATGTAGTGTAGGTAGGTCTCTCTAGGTTCTATTTTTGAAGTTTACTTTGGTTTGTTACAAAAAGGTTGGGACAATTTTGTATTACATGTCTAGGCTGTTTGCATTGAAAACAAACTCCTAATCCTTTCAAGCAAGGTTCCTTCCCATGGTTCTTGTCACACTTGGGACAAACATCTCCCTTTCTTTGTCCACTATTCTCCCATACGTCCCTATTCCAGTGACGTTTATTTGTACGAAAATTATGGCTATGGAAATTTTTTATCCTTTGTTCTTGTCTAACCTGTGAATTTACTATTCTCGGTTCTTGAGGTCTATACCTTTTCCATGTAGAGTCACCCTTCTTTCCTTTGTCACGATTATACTTTGCAAGGACTTCAGTTCCTCGTTCTGTGATCTTAGCTTTTTCAACTATCATACAAAAATCGTTTAATGCTAGAATTGTTACCTTATTATAGAGCCAAGGATTTAGTCCTTGCTCAAATCGTCTTGCCTTCCTCCGTTCAGTGTCCACCTGATGTGGAGCAAAACTAGACAACTCATTAAACTTTGCTTCATACTCAGTCACCATCATACTTCCCTATTTTAAATTGAGGAAATTGATTTCCATTTCATCAGACATACTTAAAGGAAGGTATTTGGCGAGAAACATTTTAGTGAATCTCTCCCAAGGGATTTCCCTATTGTGGGCATAAGTAACTTGTTGGGTTAATAGGTACGAAGCAAAGGTGGTTTTCTGATAATTTGCAACCTCACAAATTTTAAAGGCTTTCTCTACTTCTTTGATCCATTCACGAGCTGCTACTAGTCCTTCCTTTCTAGTAAATACTGGTGGTTTTAAATCTTTAAAATCTTTGAAAGTGACTCTATGTATTTGATTATTGAGTTGTGAACTTAGCTGAGAATTTCCAAATGCTTTCCTCAAAAGATTCACCAGATCTTGCGTACGATTTCTAGTACTATTACTTGTTTGATTTTCTTGTTGAAGGGGTCTTCTTTGTCCGCCACGACTTCTCCTATTCATTTTTCTGAATAATCACATATGTTATTATTAAATTTAAAGTCTCTTCCATTCTTTTAATACATGACATATGAAAACTTTATCCTATCAAATTATCATATAAGAACATAGTATGTTATATATAATAAGCAAGAGTTACATAGTCTTAAGATACAAACTCATAATCTAGACCAACTGTGAAGACCCCAAAATCCCTTACTAGACCAGGGCTTCGTCAAAAGAAGGAAAGATAACTTTACATCCATTCATAGCTTAAATACTATTAAAAGGAATTAGTAAAGAGTTATTACAACCCAAAATATTACATTCTCAGCGAAAGCTTTTCCATCTCTATATTATAATACAAAACATCACTCTTCCAAAACATCTTCCTTTCTTCCTTCCTTATCGGCACTCAAAAGGGTTAGCCAAACTCAGTAGCCCATCATCTTTGCCTTCCCCTTGTCAGAGGGTTCAACCTTTATACCCTGCCCTGCAAGACACTAAAATTTAACAAGGATGAGCGACTTATGCCCAACAAGTATATAAACAATTGGGGAAGCAAAACTGGAATGTTACTAGGGATTCAATTCTATTGAGAGGCTCAGTGGAACAATACTAATGCCTTGGAAATCTTTGAAGAATCTTTAGGATCACTGATGTTAAAGAATGTGTAATCCACCTTGAAAAAAGACAGGTATTCACTTGTGTATCACTTTCTCAAAATATCCATCGGGGTCTAAACCCGTTGGATCTGCTAACCATACGGTACATATCTGGCCTAACTGTAACTGCATGATCCCTCCTTGTGTGAACGTACGTAGTCACTTAAAATTCCTCTAGGTCAGGTGAAGAACAAATCAGCACCTTTCCTTTCCTATAGCCATCCATGTGGCATAACCCATTTAAGGGACATATCATTCTCATTTGTTGCACAGATATAAAATTGAAAAATAATTGATAAATCAAATCTCCATTATATCCATGCATTTTCATTCATATCATGCTAGCAAAAATTAAAGCATAGCATTCTGATTCACAAGAAAATTTAAACATAAAATTCATAACCTTGTACGAATGTCGAATCAATTGATCATGCGTTTAACTGAAATAAGCATAAGAGTGAGAATATACTTGCCTCGGTCCCTTCGTACACAATCAAATTCAATTTACTAATGAGTGAAAGGTTCTATAACATGCATATCATAAGATAAATTTAATACCTTGGTTAAAAATATGAGAGAGAAATGCATATGTGATGTCCTTAATCTTTTAATGTTTCAAATCTGACAAAAGAACCGTTGAGGTTAAAGGAAAAACATTATCAAATAATTTAAGAAAATAATTTTTTATAGCTTTAAAGACAGACTGCGCATCGGGGGAAAATCTTCCACGTCAGGGGATCCTTTGTCATCTGGGCATAACTAGTCGTTAGGGAATAACTAGACATTAGTGGATAAACTACCCGTCAGGGGATGTTTCGCCCATCAGGGGAGTCTCTCGACCATCAGGGGATAGCTTCTTGGCCATCAGGGTATCATTCACTCATCAGGGAATAGTCATCAGGGGATGACTTACCCATCAGGGGGTAATTTCCTCACCGCCAAACTCGTTGGGTGATAACTTTGACTATCGCCGAACTCTCTTGGCTGTCGGGGAATGATTTACTCATTGCTAAACTTAGTAAGTCATCATTGAACTTTATTAGTGAATAATCTGTTCATAGCCAAACTCCCCGGGGACTAATATCTATAGCCATCAGAGACTAACATATTTTGCCCATCAAAGACTACGGATGACGTTATCAGGGACTAAGCTTAGCCTGTCGGAGACCAAGGATGACATCATCAAAGACTAATTTAAACTTCCTTCATCAAAGACTAACATCTATCTCATTAGAGACTAAAGTATCTCATCAGAGACTAAGGTTATCTCATCAAAGACTAACATTAACTCATCAGAGACTAGAATTATCTCGTTAGAGACTAACATTAACTCATCACAGACTAGAATTATCTCATCAGAGACTAACATTAACTCATCAGAGACTAGAATAGAGCTTGTCTTGGTTTCGATGGAAGGCCTAACATGAACAACTCAACCTAGGATGTCTCATAAACATTAAAATGCAAAAGAAAATAATCCTTTAAAGTTTTATTCCTTCTTGAAAAGGTATCATACATGATTGATAAATCTTTGATGCTATGTACGAAAGAAATTGAGAAGAGTACCAGGTTCTTACCTCTTCATCTTTAAGGGAGAAATTTAAAGCTTGTCTGAGAATAATTTTTCGAGATAAAGACTTGGAAATTTATGAAGAAGATATGTTTAGAGAAGAACTTTAGAAGAGAAATTTTTACATAAGAGATTAAAATTTTACCTCCGAATGAGGTATTTATAGCAAACTAAGATTAAGTCTTGAGATAAGATGATTGGTTAGTCTAGACGGTGAAACGACTGCTCATCATAACTCTTAAACAGCTAACAACATAAAAAGCAGCTGTTGTCATACATGCAGCTTGTCTTTAATCAGTTGTTGCCACACAACCTACCTACTAATTAAACATGTAATCCATCGATCTTACGTAACCCTCTCCTCTTCTTCCAAGCTAATTAATCATCATGCTATACAAGGTTTGATAATCTTATTTTTATCTCCTTTTAAGGAAGTTATCTTCAATAAAATGAACTCTCATTGTCATCAAAATTCTTACTTAGCATATGGATTTACCATTTGTATATAAAATAAGAAATTAATTACAACATACATTAATTCATGTAACAAACTCATATAAAATTTTTGGGTTCTCACATCCTTCCCCCTTAAGAGAAGTTTCGTCCTCGAAACTTAGCTATCAAAATAAATGAGGGTACTTGTCAATCATAGTGCTTTCTAGCTCCTAAGTAGCTTCCTTTACACTATGATTTCTCCATAATACTTTTACGGAAGGAATCTCTTTAGTCCTAAGAATTTTAACCTGTCGATCTAAAATCTGGATAGGGACCTCTTCATAATTTAAATCCTGTTGCAGCTCTATCGGTTGGTAATCGATTATTCCTTTATGGTCTGCTTTGTAAGGACGTAATACTGATACGTGAAATACATCATGAATGTGCCCCAAAGCGGGTGGCAGTGCCAATTGATAGGCCACTTCACCAATCTTCCTCAATACTTCGAAAGGTCCCACGTAGCGGGGGCTCAACTTTCCTTTCTTGTCAAAGCGCATTACACCCTTCCAGGGTGACACTTTCAATAATGCATAACTTCCAATTTCCAAGGTTTGATCCTTTCTATGCTGATCAACATATTGTTTCTGTCGGTCTTGAGCCACCTTCATTCTCATTCTGATCACTTTGATTGTTTCTTCAGTCTATTGGACTATCTCTGGTCCAATTAGCTTCATTTCTCCCACTTCATTCCAGTAAAGTGGGGTTCTACATTTTCGACCATACAATACTTCAAATGGTGCCATGTCGATGCTAGCACGATAGCTATTATTGTATGTGAATTCAATCAGTGGCAGATGGTTGTCCCAATGTCCCTTGAAATCGAGAACGCAAGCTCGTAGCATATCTTCTAGTGTCTGAATCGTGCGTTTAGATTGACCATCCGTCTGTGGGTGATAGGTCATGCTCATACCTAGTCTTGTTCCCAGACATTCTAGGAAGCTTTTCCAAAATCTTGAGGTAAACCTCAGATCTCGATCAGAGATGATGGAGACTGGCACTCCATGTTGACTCACAATTTCCTTAACATATAACTTCAACATTTGATCCATCTTGTATGTGTACTTGATGGCCAAAAAGTGTGTCGATTTGGTCAATCTATCGACTATGACCCAAATGGCATTCAATCATCCGAGTGTGGTTGGTAATTCAACTACGAAGTCCATTATGATAAACTCCCACTTCCACTCAGGAACTTCCAATGATTGAAGCAGTCCGCTTGGTTTCTGGTGTTCTTCTTTAACCCTTTGACATGTTAAGCATCTACTCACCCAATCAGCTATTTCTCTCTTCATGTTGGGCCACCAAAAGTTTTTTTTTAAGTCTTGGTACATCTTCGTGCTTCCTGGATGAATAGAGAACTTTGAGTTGTGGGTTTCGTGGAGAAGTTCTTCTCTCAATTCAGTCTTCACAGGAATCCACACTCGACCTTCATATTTCAACAATCCATCATGGTGAATATGACACTTGCCTTTCTCTCCCTTAATTAATTTGTCCATTTCTTTGCAATGTTCTTCTTATGCGACTTTAATGAGGTCATGCAATTAAGGCTGAGCTCGAATTTCCTCTTCCATATCTATCCTTTGGGCGGTGGTGAGGGTATGAAGTTGTAGGCGTTCGAACTCTTTTCTAACATCTTCTTGGATGGTCATCACATTCAGTCTTTCACGACGGCTGAGCGTGTTAGCAACTACATTTGCCTTTCCAAGATGGTAATTGATAAAACAGTCATAGTCCTGGATCAATTTTAACCAACGCCTTTGTCGCATGTTGAGCTCTTTTTGCGTAAATATATACTTCAAACTTTTGTGGTTAGTATATATCTCGCACTTCTCACCATAAAGGTAGTGCCTCAAAATCTTCAACGCAAAAACAATAGCTGTGAATTCTATGTCTTGCGCAAGGTATCGTTTCTCGTAATCTTTCAGCTGTCTTGAGGCATAAGCAATCACTTTGCCATGCTACATCAAAATTGCTCCAAGTCCTTGTTTTGACGCATCACTGTAAATAATGAATTCGCCCTTGTCATCGTAGTGTCAGAATAAGGGCTGTAGTCAACCTCTTCTTCAATTCCTAAAAACTCTTCTCACAATCAGGAGTCCAAACAAATTTTGTAGTCTTTCTTGTCAAGTTTGTCAAACGCACAACTAATTTCGAGAAGTCTTTAACAAACCTCCTGTAGTAGCCTGCCAAGCCTAAGAAACTTCTTACTTCGGTTGGGTTTGTTGGCTGAGGCCACTTCGTGATTGCTTCTATCTTATTGGGGTCCACTGCAACACCAGTTTTGTTGATCACATGACCAAGAAACTTTACTTCCTTCAGCCAATATTCACATTTGGAAAATTTGGCGAATAACTGCTCCTTTCTTAGAACTTCCAGCATTATCCTTAAGTGCTCCTCATGCTCTTTCGCCGTTTTTGAATGGATAAGAATATCATCAATGAAAATGATAATGAACTTATCCAAGAATGGTTTAAAGACATGATTCATCAAGTCCATGAAAGCTGCTGGTGAATTTGTCAGTCCAAATGGCATTACTAAGAACTCATAGTGACCATAACGAGTTTGGAATGCCGTCTTTGGTATGTCCTCCTCTTTTATCTTCAATTGGTGGTATCCTGAGCGAAGATCTATTTTCGAAAAGTACCTCCCTCCTTTAAGTTGATCAAAAAGATCATCTATCCTCGGTAGGGGGTACCTATTCTTGATCGTGACATTGTTCAACTCTCGATAATCAATGTAGAGTCTCATCGATCCATCTTTCTTTCGAACAAACAATACTGGTGCACCCCAGGGTGACACACTTGGTCTAATTAATCCTTGATCTAATAGTTCTTACAACTGCTTCATCAGCTACTTCAGTTCGGATGGTGCCATGCGGTACTGGGCCTTGGAGATTGGCGTGGTACCGGGAATTAAATTGATTTCAAAATCCACTTCTCTATCCAAGGGTAGTCCAGGCAACTTTTCTGGAAATATGTCTGTAAACTCCCTTACCACAGGGACATCTTTGATCTTAATTTCATCCTTGTTAATATCGTGTACATAAGCCAAGAAGGCTTCCCAACCCTTGCGAATCATCTTCTTTGTTTGAATCATGGTCAAGAACGGTGATGATTTTACCATCTTGGTGCCATGGAACCAAACCTTTGCCCTTTGGGGAGATCGCAGGACTAATCGCTTCTTTTTAGAATCAATATTGGCCTGACATTTGAACAACCAATCCATTCCCAATATAACGCTGAATTCTCCCAAAGGAAAAGGAATAAGATCAGCAAGAAACTCGTGGTGATCTATCTTCAAGGTGCAGTTAGGGTAAATGTGAGAAATGCTTACCACCTCACGATTGGAAACTACTACTTCTAAGGGCTTAGGTAAAAGTTCAGGTTGAGCTAGTATATTCCTAGCTAACCGTTTAGATATAAAACTTCGAGTAGCACCCAAATCAAACAACACACGAGCAGGTAAGGAATTTACTAGTAGTATACCTATCACAACATCATCTGAAGCCACAACATCTTGCACGGTCATGTTGTAAGTCCTTTCTTGTGGTTGCACCAGTACAGTGTTGGCTCCCGTCAGCATTGGTTTGCCACCTTTCTTTTGAGGGAAATTGGGAGAGATGTGCCCTTCCATTCTGCACGTGTAACATATCCTTATCGTGGCAAGCGGTCTATTATTTTGCTGAGGTTGTTGTTGTGGTCTTCCTTAGGGCGAGGCAGCAGCAGGGTTCAAAGTCGGACAATTTGAGGAGAAGTGCCCCGGTTGGTGACACTTGAAGCAAACATCCTTCCCTCTCTAGCACGGGGTTGTGCTATGGTTCTTCCCGCAGTTTGCACACACAGTAGCCCTCCTTGCAATCCCATCAGATGATTGCTCCCTCCACTTTCTCTTTCCACTGTTGCTCAGACTAATACTATTGTTGCTCCTCTCTTCCTTCTTTATACCACCAAGGTTCTGATGGTTTCCTCTATCGTTTCCCTTCCTCCTATCTCCCTTCTTGTTCTCCCGATTGAACTCATGTACTGTCTTGTTGCTCCATTCTGGGATTCTTGCTTTTCCACAACTGCATGAAAAGTTTTCAGCTGGAAAATTGCTACCTGCCTCAAAATCCAAGGGTTCAACCCTTGTTCAAATCTTCGGGCCTTTCTCCCATCATCACTCATTTAATGAGGAGCGTATCTCATCAACTCATTAAACTTTGCCTCATACTTGTCCACTGTCATGGACCCTTGCTTCAGATTTAGGAACCTCAGTTCCATTGCATTGGAGACACTAGGGGGTAAAATTTCTCCCTGAACTTCTGGGTAAACTGCTCCTAGGTTATCACAGTGTTGGTGTTCCTTGTAGCTTCCCTTTTTGCTAGTTCCATCCTTTTGGCACCTTTCCACCAGTGGTTGGCTTCCTCTTTCAGCATGAAAGTCGCATACTTAGTCTTACAATCATCTGGTACATCTACTAAGTCGAAGGCTTTTTCGATCTCCTCCAACCAATATTGTGCCACAATGGGTCCTTCCTTCTCATCAAAGGTCGGTGAGTTGATACCAGTGAACTCTCGGATACCTAGCCCACGAGCAGCAGGTCTTGGTGATTGAGGTGGTGGTGGAGCTGGTTGATTTGCAGCCACAGCCTCATGAATGACTTGTAGAAATTGAGCTAGTGGGTTGTCAACTGCATTCCCAGTATCATTGTTGTTGGCAGAATTATTGTCATTGACAAGGGGTGGTGGTGGAACATACGGGGGAATGTGGTTCATTCCTTCCACTTCCTCAGAGTCGTCGTCCTCTACGACAACTTCGTCAGCATTTTCAGCTTGATTTTCTCTTTCCACACGTGCCGAATTTTCAAGCCTTAGCTTATTATTATGGAGGTGATGTGGGCATAAATGATAAGGAATCAGATGGGGGTCAAGAGCTCA
>CM025786.1:40417148-40429355 GCA_014636745.2 Centella asiatica
GGGGGGGGGATGAATACAAACACTACAAACTTTTTGCTCTTTTTATCTTTTAAAAGGAACTTGCCGGAACCAGCTGCATAGAGCAGAAAAACTATGTAATATGAACACACAGATTCAAGTTAAAATAATTATATTAAAACTTGGGGTTGTTCTGGAAATCTGTATAATCACAAATGTGTTTTATAGCTACAAATTCTGAGAATAAAATTCACAGCTTCTCACACTCACTAGCTATGAAAACTTTTCTCTGAAAACCATAAATCTCTCAAGAAAAATATTACAGAGCTTCCTAGTGTTGTGTGCTTCTATGTTTGTTTGATCTGTTGGATGGATTCAATCTCTCTGTTTCTATTTTGTAATGAGAACTCCTTCGCTTATATGTCGAACAGTGGTTGAAATCACGTGCTTGAGACGTGCTGCTTTTCTCAACTTAGCCGCAAGTATGTCACATCGTAGCCCTATGTGTCAGACTGCTGCATGCTTTGTTGCTACTTTTTCTTCCCCTGATCTGTGTGCATTTAATGCGAGAGAGTTCTCATTGGATCAAAAACAAACTTCAAGAAATATCTTTCCAGTTGATATTTCTTGTTTCTGTAACACGTTACATTAATTTTCGTGTAAGTACTGATGACGGGTGTATGCTGTCATAACGATCCATTGACTACCAGCCCTGATGGACTTTGATCAGTGCTTCTGATTCCCCTAATGCTTATTGACTGGATCAGGGCTTTAACCTTCACTTAAGTTTAACTCAGTGCTTCTTGATCCTGATGGTTATGACTAACGGTATACACTGATGGCTTCCACTGATGCCATGTTGGTCATTCCCCCTGATGGGTTGGCCTGACACTGACATGTCCTGAAGTGTTTCCCTAACGGGTTGGACTGCCTTCGTCATACCCTGACAGGTTTCCCTGATGAGTTCCCCCTGATGGGTTCCCCTGATGAGTTCCCCCTGATGGGTTCCCCCTGATGAGTTCCCCGTGACGGTACTCAATCAACGTAAATTTGTTTAGAATTTCTGATGTGCGGAATACTTCGACTGTTTATAAGTAACATCAGACATTCTTCTTCACTTTGTCAAGTCCTTGGAATGTTTCTATTTTCTGACTTGTCTTGTGAAGAGATTGACCATCCACTAATGAATAAGTTTATTATCAGTGGATGCATAACTTGTGTTGATCTTAAGGTCTATAAAATACCTCATGTATTTACAGTTGCACAATTTATTACATAATCGTCATCATCATCATTTAACTCTAACATATACTAATTATGCTAGAATGCCTGATGGTCCTAGAAAAACATGTCACATATGTTGAAATTCCAACCACATAGCTATACATTGTAGGAGTAAAAATAGAGTTCCTATAGTAGAGACTGCACCAACAAAGATAACTAAAGAAAAATCATTTGTAAAAAGGTTTAACCATCTTTGCAATAATTGTGAAAATTCTAAACTTGGTAGTCTCTCACCTTCAAGAAGCAAGACTGTTGATTGTCCAATGAAAGTTAAAAATTCTAAAAGACAATCAACTCCATCTGAGTCAAGTCTTCATTCTAAAACTAGTGAGAAAGGAGCCAAAAAAATCTAGGTCCCAAAAATTTCTAACTAGTTATTCTTACTGTGCAGGGCAAAAAAAAAAAAATCATGGTTCTTGAACAGTGGATGTTCAAGGCATATAGCAGGAGACAAGTCCTTGCTTAAATAGTATGAATAAAAGTGTGGCCCTAAGGTAACTTTTGGAGATGACAGCAAAGGCCATACAAAGGGCTATGACAATGTTGAGCATAGAGATCATCTTCACAGAGGTATCATTAGTTGATGGCTTAAAGCACAATCTATTAAGTGTGAGTCAACTATGTGATAGAGGATTCTATGTCATCTTCAAAGAAGATCAATGTCAGGTGTGTGACAAGGAATCTGGAGATGTGATATTGACAGGGAAAAGAAAAGGAAATTTGTACACTGCAAACCTAAAGTCTTCCACTAATCAAGTCACATGCCTTTATAGCAAAGCCTCAGCTGATGAAAGTTGGCTTTGCTATAAGAAGATCTCCCACTTAAACTTCAAATGCATCAACAATTTGGTGAGAAAAGGCTTGGTAGCTGGCATTCCTCAATTGGAATTTACACAAGAAGGGTTGTGTGATTCATGCCAGAAAGGACAACAAAGAAGTGTGTCATTCAAGAGCAAACCAGCAACACCAATCACTGACCCTTTACAGTTATTACATATGGACTTATTTGGTCGAGTGAATGTGATGTCAATATTAAGAAATAGATATGCTTTGGTTATAGTGGATGATCACACAAGGTATACTTGGGTAAAATATCTTCACTCAAAAGATGAAGTTGCTCAGTTGATTATTGATCATATCAAGAAAGTAGAAACTGAGTCAGGAAAAATAGTAAGGGTTATAAGAAGTGATACAGAAACAAAATTCAAAAATTCCCAAGTAAATGAATTCTGCAATGAAAAAGGAATATCTCATCAATTCTCAACTCCAAGAACCCCTCAACAAAATGGATCTGTTGAGAGAAAAACTAGAACCCTTATTGAAGCAGCAAGGACAATGCTAGAAGAGTCAAAGCTTCCAACCTATTTCTGGGAGGAAGCAATTAGTATTGCTTGCTTCACACAGAACACGTCCTTGATCAACAAGACTTACAACAAAACACCCTATGAGTTAATGACTGGGAGGAAACCAACTCTCAAGTTTCTGTATGTGTTTGGTTGTAAGTGCTTTGTTCTGAGAGATTCATCAAAGACAAGAGGAAAATTTGATAGCAAATCTGATGAAGCAATTTTCTTAGGTTACTCTATATCAAGTAAGGCATATAGAGTGTATAATCTAAGAACATAGGTCATTATGGAATCCATTCAAGTTGTTTTTGATGATAGCAAGATTCCAGGAATGGTTGGTCAAGGATTGCATGAAACTCTCATATTTGAAAATGAATTGGATGCATGGATGGATCCATCAATGACTAAAGAATTACTCCTAGATGACTATGTTCCTTCGATTAGTGAGGGGGAGTTAACGGTTGTGCATGAAGTACCAATGATTAATACTACATCAGAGACTAGAGTATTAACATCTGATGAAACACAAGGGACTGGTAAGACAAGTGCACAATCAGAGACTACTGAAGTCGACAGTCAATATGAGACTAATAGCTCAGGGGGAGCTAACAATGAAGAAGTCACTGATTTAGGGGGAACAGTCTCTGATCCATCAACTAGATTGTACTATACTACTCTAGTAAATGAAGCCTCATTTTCAAGATTAAATCTGCCACCTGCAAGACCTTGGTTGATAGATCATACACCATATTTAATTATTAGAGATTTAGAGGAAGGAGTCAAGACAAGAAGTGCAACACAAAATGAGTGTCTTTATCTCAGTTTTCTGTCAAAAATTGAGCCAAATAAAATTGAAGAAGCACTTCAAGATCCTGACTGGGTAATAGCCATGCAAGAAAAACTAAACCAATTCACAAGGAATAAAATCTGGAGATTGGTGCCCAAACCAAGGAATAGATCAATAGTTGGTGCCAAGTGGGTCTTCAGAAACAAATTAGATGAAGCTGGTACAATCACAAGGAATAAAGCAAGATTGGTAGCAAAGGGTTATTCTCAAGAAGAAATAATTGACTATGAAGAAACCTTTGCACCAGTTGCAAGACTTGAAGCAATAAGGATTTGCTTGGCATATGCAGCCTATCAAAACTTCAAGGTGTACCAGATGGATGTCAAGAGTGCTTTCTTGAATGGAAAGTTGGAAGAAGAGGTCTATGTTGAACAACCACCAGGTTTTGTAGATCCCAAGTTTCCAAATCATGTCTACAGGTTAGATAAAGCACTTTATGGCTTAAAACAAGCGCCCAGGGCCTGGTATGATACTCTCTCTTAGTTTTTAATTGAAAATAAATTTGTTAGAGGTATCATAGATACAACACTTTTTTATAGAAAAGAAGGTTATGATTTAATACTTGTGCAAATATATGTGGATAATATTATATTTGGTTCTACAAATAAAAAACTATGTGAAAGATTTTCAATATTGATGCAGTCTAGATATGAAATGAGTATGATGGGTGAGTTAACATTTTTCTTAGGACTACAGATAAAACAATCAACTGATTGAATCTTCATTAGCCAGTCCAAGTACATTAATGACTTACTAAGAAAATATGATCTAGTTGATTGTGCATCTGCAAAAACAACCATGCCTACAACCACTAAGCTAAATAAGGATATTAAAGGAAAGAAAGTTGATATAACTAACTATAGGGGAATGATAGACTCACTTTTATATCTAACTGCAAGTAGACCTAATATAATGTTTACTACATGCTTATGTAATACCCCAAATATAGGTAATTACTAATATAATATTAAAACTGTTAACAAATAAATTTTTGGTCAATTTATTTGCATGCATAAATTTATTTATTAACAAAAATAAATTGTAGTTTAAATTATGAGGTAATATAAATTATTTCTAATTTTGAATTAAGTTAGAATTAATTTATGTGAGAGTAACATAAATTGTTACTATTGATATAACAGAGAATGACTCCGTAATAGATAAGTAATGAACCTGTAATGAGTAAGTAGTATATGTTGGAGTGTATGCCCTAGTGGCCCATTATGTAATGATTGTGACACTATATTTATGTTATGTTTTGGTTAAATGATAATTTCTTTTATTATGTTTTATTTATTGCGTTATAAAAATGTTAACATAATAAATATCCTTAGAAAAATGATATTAATTATATGGATTCAAGTATGTGACTTGAATATGAGATCGTATAAGTATGTTATATATACATATCATTATTTTTAAATATCCCTAGTCGAGTATTATTGTTAGTGGGACAACAATAATACATTGAGACTAGTATGTGGATTGACTGATAGCCACATCTCATTGGTCATAAATATATACGAGATATATTAAGTTGATGCATAGGTATCATGTTAGAGAGTAGTGTACTGGACAGACCCACCATGAGAATTCTACATGGAGTATTATGCTGTGTCATAAGTAATTCTCATAGTGACAATGATGTAATGGTCCTTCGACCTGAAGTCATGACATTTATACATAAGGAGTTATGTGTTTTGACATTACCAAAAGTCACATTTAACTGGGTGGACGATAAAGGTGATTGTTGGATACATCATGAGTTATGTGAGAAATGGGAATGATGTAGATGAAATTTAACTGTAACGACTCGGGAAATTTTTTTTTTTTGTTTATTTATAATATAATTTATTTAATCATTTTTTTTATATATTAACGTTTACAGATAATATATGATGTTTTTGAATATTTTTGGACCCATTAAAGGGGTTATATTTGTTTGGATGTTGGTTGCAAAAATAAGCAATTAATGTTTATTTGTGTGGTACCGTTCGTAAGTACTTGAAGAAGTTTTGTGTTTAGTGGTTAAGTCCCTTGAAGGACTTAAGATTTTAAGTATGATGACATTATTGCCTACGTATAGTAATCAGATTAGTAAGCTGCTTTAGTAGTTGGCTTATTTGCATGGAGGACAGCAAGCTTATTACACATGCTTAGCTGCTAAGAATCATGATGAGTAGCCGTTTTATTAACCAATGATTCTATTCCAAGGCTTAATCTTAGCCTACTATAAATACCTCATTCGGAGGAACATTTCAGTTTCTTTTCTAAAGATTTTCTCTTCCAAAGTTCTTCTTTAAACCTACCATCTCCACATAATTTCAAGTTCTCTCTTCTGGACGATTACTTTCAAACAGGCTTTGATTTCTTTCGTCAACCCTAGAGGTAAGAATCCTAAGATCTCCTTTGATTATTTCTTTTTGCATGTCATTCGAGAGTATTAACCGTGCATACTAGGTTTTCAAGGAAGAATAAAGCTTTGAAAGAAAAGCTGCATTCTTTTGCATATTTATGTTCATGAGATATCCTATGTTGATTTTGTTATTGTAAGGCCTTACATTGAAACGGAGACAAGCTCTAATATTAGTCTCTGACGAGATAACATTAGTCTTTGATGAGTTAATGTTAGTCTCTGATGAGCAAATATTATTCTCTGATGATGACGTCACCCTTAGTCTCCGATGGGTTAAGATGACGTCATCAGTCTCTTATGAGTAAATTAGTCTTTGATGATGACGTCACCCTTAGTCTCCGATAGGTTAAGATGACGTCATCAATCTCTTATGAGTTAATTAGTCTCTGATGATGACGTCACCCTTAGTCTCCAACAGGCTAAGGATAGTCTCTGGTGACGTCAGCCTTAGTTTCCGACAGGCTAAGTCTAATCTCCGATGACGTCATCCATAGTCTCTGATGGGTAATGTTTTCCTTGATGGATAAAATATGCCCTGATGGCCATCCTCCGTTTTGCATAGTTATCCTTTTAAAGTATAGATTTGTCATGTTATACCAACAAATGATGTTTTACAAAACCCTTTTGCAACCAATATAGTGATTTTAGCTAAGGACCAAGGCAAGTATATACTCATTCCATTTTCTTCCTTATTGATTACGTAGAATCATTTTTTCGATTAACGTAAATGAATGATGTTAAAGCTTATGCATGATGATGATCTCTTTTATGATTAAGTAACGTATGATCATTGATCTGATGTACGTGAAAAGATGTTAATGATTGAGCTATATGTTTTTGGGTGATTGCTAGCAATTTAAAGTCTCTAGCACACCAAAAGATGATGATGATGAGGCAAGGGTGTTGCAGTCATGAACTTGTATGCACACCTGAGCAAGTTCCATATGGGTATATAGAAAAATCATCGGTAGTTGACTTTTATCTGTTGAGCACGCCAATGTGTTTGGTAGTCGCTGCTTTTAATTGTTGATTGTGCCAATTTAAAATGAGAAAATGTTTTCAAGAAGATATATTCCCTATGGGAAGTTAAAGGGCTGTTGAATGCTTTCACCTGGTATTCTGGCCAATGATGATAGGGAATGATAGACCGAGGCAAGACATTGGTAATCAGACCTTTCATAGACCAAATGCTTTTTGCAAGTGACTACGTATGTCAAATGATGGATCAAACCACCAGGCTGACCAGCTGGGATGAAATTTGATTGTTAAAGGAAGTCAGATAATGATCAGTCTGGTCAGGTGATTCATTATCTGATGAAGAGAGGGCAAATCATGATTTATTGAAAGAGGGTTAACCCTTGATATCACTCGGGTACCTTAAATGATACATGTTTATTGATTATCACAAGGTGTTGGCATTGCTTCGCCCAACCTCAAAGAATACTAAAGCTTTTGAATTATCTGTTCTTCTTGCTTATGAATATATACTTGCTGAGTGTAAACGCTCATGTGGAATGTTATGAAATATTTTACAGGTTATGTCAAGAAGGCCAAGTTCCCTAGTAAAGGAAAGGAGAAAATGACATAGTGAGAGCTTCCTGATATCTCTCATTTGGATGGCCTTTAGAGGGAGAATGGAACGTGAGGCCATCATAGAAATGTTTAGATTATAAGGCCAGATGGGCCATCTAAAGTTTTGTTTCCGCTGCAGCTTAATTATTTCAAGCTTTGAGGTTTTGTAAGATGATGTGGACTGTAAGAATTTATAATGATGTATTTGAGAATGTATTTCTCGTATGAGTGTTGTAAATGCTTGGCTGTGTTGTTTGTTTTGCTGTTATGTGATGTTGTGTTGTAGTTTTCTGGTGTAGCCCGGGGTTCCAGCCTGGGGATCTCGAGGATTGTCGCCCAAATTGCTGGCAGTGCCCGAGACCCGGCTCGGGGGGTTTTCAGCGGCGCCACATTAACCCTCCTATAGATTAGGGGTGATATCTATAGGCCTCTTGATTGAGTGAGATTATGAAATGCATGGTCGTGCTCAAATAGAGATTTCTTTCATATAGTCTACTCATTGATCAAGAAAACTGAGATTAAATTGTGAAGAGGATGACACATCCATGCCTTGAATTTAATCTTAGATATCAAGGTTAAAAGGATTAAATTACATTGAAACATTGGTCACGAAAAGGTTGCATCGAATCAGCGACTTTATTATTACTTGGATAACTGTGATGTATTACTAGATGTCACTCACTGTTTATAATTTTATAATATGATTTAAAATTATTGTCAACGTAATAATAACCTATAGGGTCGCACACTAAGAACATTCATTAAGGAGATATAATTTAAATGTCAGTGATTTTAATATATTAATAAGATTGATTTTATTTAAATCATGACTTTAAATTATATGTATGTAATCTATATAAATATATTAGAGTCCCTTGGAAGAAATTACGAATATATATTTATTTGACATATATATTAATTAAGTAAGACTTGATTAAAATATATAATAAATATAAAATTCGGATTTTATTCTCCTAATCAGATTAGGGTTTGGAATTACTCTATACACAGCTATATATAGGATATATCAGTTGTTCTCTTAGACACATACGTTTTCTAAAACCCTAGCCTTTCATCAGAGAGAGACTAGAGTTAATAAAGAGAGAGAGAGAGAGAGAGAGAGAGAGAGAAACAGATTCAGCAGCTAGTACTGCAATTTTCCTTGCTTCGGATCATGAGACGATTCATGGGGTGTTTGTGTGGATACCGTAGAGGTGTCATCCAGTTGGATTGCGTTAAAGATTCAGAGACATTCAACACCCTCATCAAAGTTTCGGATCCGGCAGGCTTAATCGGTAAAATCTTAAACCATCTGTATTAAATTGTTTCGCACGGATCCGCGGGAAGGGTTTCGTTTTATTTTTAAATTGTTTTTTTTATTCTGTTATGTTTTATTTGTCGAAACCCAACAGTATAGGTGTTGAAGCTCTCCCCAATGAGTAAGCATATTACTAAGCTGAGTTATTAGTAAGTTATACCATAGACTGACACCTATCCGTAATTGTTAGCATATTGTAGTAAGTTAGTAACTTTCAAGTCCAATGTTAATCTACGTAAAAAAAATATCTTAGATATTTTCATATTTCCAGCACCTATATAAGGAGATAACCTTAGTCTCTGATGAGTTAATGTTTATCTTTGATAAAGACATATAGTCTCTGGTGAGTAAAATAGTCCCCGATGAATAAATACACTATCAGAGACTAACCAGTCCCTGACAAGCAAAATAAATTGTCGAAGACTAAAAATAGTCTCTTGGTCTCTGATGAGTAAAATAGTCCCTGACAAGTAAAAAAAAAAAAAGTCTCTGATGAATAAATAAGCCATCGGAGACTAATTAGTCACTGATGAGTAACCTCATACTAGTCTCTGAGAAGTTTGGCGTTAGCTTATTGAGTTTGGCGCTAAACAAACTATCCCCTGATGAATAGTCAGCCCCTGATGGATGGTTATTCCCTGACGGGCTATGCATTCCCTGACGGGTAGTTATCCACTGATGAGTAAAATATCCCTTGACGGGTAATTTATCCCCTGATGATAAATAGCCACTGATGAATAACATATACCTTGACAGCTATCCCGTGATGGTTGTAAGCTATACCTTGATAACACAAAGCTTATTCCCTGACAAGTAGGATACATTCCCTGACGCAGTCTTAGCATGACTTAAACATTATAACTTTATTACCTAAACATATTATAGTAGTTCTAACTTCTATTAATCATCTATGATTCATAAAACAGATTTCGCAGACCTATCATACAATTATCTTCTCGGTCAAGGCAAGTAATGTATTTATTATTATTCTTTCCACGTATAACTTAATTGTTCAAAGTTATACTTAAAATTATTTCCAAGTGATATATTTATCATCTTTTCAATATATCACACAATTATTTATATAAAGTTAAGTATGATGTATATCTCAAATTAAACACATGATCAATTAACTCGATCTGTGTTAAGCTATGATAGGTGCTTAAACCTTTCTTCTTACGTATACATAATTGTTTCGTATGCGTACTGGCAGAGAATTAATTTGCTCAAACTGAAGCTAATATCATTTTTAGAAATACTTAATTTTAATATCTCGTTTATAAGAATTTATTTGTTTTATATTATTACATAACATTTTGAGTTATTCAATTTAGCTTATAAAGGTAATAAATACCTGGTCACCTTCATTGAGACTACAAGGGTACTGTGTGATCTCCTTGGACAGTCCCTTGAGGTGTCACGACCCTCACTGAGATTACAAGGATGCTATATGATCACCTTGGTAAATTTCATTAAGGTGTCGAAATCTATCCACTATCTCTACAAGGGAATCAACCCGGGTAATAAGAATGAGATTTTGGATACTCTATTCTTCCGAGCCCTTGTGTATATATATAAGAATAGGGGAAACAATCCAGGTAATAAGAATGGGATACTCTATTCTTCTGGCCCCATGAGAAAGTAGATGTAATTAAGTCTACTAAATGTCATACGTATGTACATAGCAGACCACAATGAAATAGCATTGGCCCGTTATTGTCATATGGTAGATGACATTCTCAGTAGGCCCTTGTGTTGAACATAATTGATGATCAAGTAAGTCATAGTACTGAAAGACATCATTCATGTGAGATGTTTAAGTACGTCTTAGTACTGATAGGCATCCGAGAGTTATATGGATATTCCTGATTTCTTAATTTTAGAGGCATAATATTGCCAATTTTTCTTCTATTTGAAGATATGAACTCTCCCCATCTGAATCCAATAGATGAGACTTTAATATTTTTTATGATATTTTGAAAATTGTATCTTTGAATTGATCTCTTAACCAAATTTATTATATTTGTCTTATATTACTTGTTGGGCTTTTCTGCTCATACTTGCTTGATTCTCTTTCAGTTCAACCCAAGAAAGAAGAAGGTTCAAAGGGTAAAGAAGAGTCATAACAGAGTCAGTAAATTTGGCAGTCCAAGGCTCATAAATAGGATTTTTGGTTGATTGGATCTTGTTTTGTTTTCAAGAAAAAGATATGTTAATTCTGCTGCTGAAAACTTTAAAAATAATGTTTGTAATGATTACTATATGTTTCATTTTCAATTATTAATACAAAGAAAAGAGTTTTTGGTGTAATAGCTCTTTGAATTTCCTCGATGGCAACCTGGTTTTCCTCCAAACGCCTATGTCATGACAATTAGTAATAAACTGATGACACTGGTCTTTGGTTTGGAAATTGGGGCTGTCACACTTATGTGCAAGATTTCAAGATGACCCTAAAGAGCCACATTTAATTGCTATTAAAAGAATACTCAGATATCTAAAGGGTACCCCAAACCTTGGGTTATGGTATCCTAAAGAATCTGATTTTAAACTAATTGGCTATTCAGATGCTGACTATGTAGGATGTAAGCTTGACAGAAAAAGCACAAATGGAAGCTGCCAATTTCTTGGAGGCAGACTTGATTCTTGGTTTAGCAAGAAACAAAATTTAGAGTCAACCTCAACAACTGAAGCTTACTACATTGCAGCTGGGAGTTGATGTGCTCAAATCTTGTGGATCAAAAATTAACTCCTAGACTATGGTATGTCTCTATCCAAGATTCCTATTTATTGTGATAACACAAGTGCCATAGCAATAACTGAAAATCCAGTACAACATTCAAGAACAAAACATTTAGATATAAGGTATCACTTCATTAGAGAACATGTTAGTGAAGGAACCATTGAATTGCATTGGGTTACAACTGATAAACAACTTGCTGACATATTCACAAAGTCTTTAGATGAACCTACATTCACTAGGTTAGTCTATGAATTAGGTATTTTGAATTATTCTTCTAAAAATTGAGTAAAACCACAGAAAGCAAGTTTTTAAGGCAGTAAGAAGCTAGAAGTTAATTTCTAGGCTGAAGCTGTTCTTGATGGACATAATTTTAGAAGCTAGAATTTAATTTCTAGAATGTAGTTGTTATGAATGAACAGAACTTAAGTAGCTAATAATCATTGTATTGATTGTTGGATGACAATGGAAATAAGATTGAAGCAGAGACTAGTTTAATTTAGTCTCTGAAGGAATTTGAGTGAGAGACTAAAATTAGTCTCTAATAGTTGTTTTTAATTAATCTCTGACTAGTTAAAAATAACATATCGAAGACTAGTTAAAATTAGTCCCTGATAGTTGTTTCTAATCAGTCTCTAACTAGTTAAAAATAACCTATCGGAGACTAGTCAAAATTAGTCTCTGATGTAGGGAGTTTAAGCCTACAGCCTTGGATAACTAAATCAACCT
>CM025786.1:40430829-40444115 GCA_014636745.2 Centella asiatica
TCTTTTAAAATGATATTTATTCTTTCACTTGTCAACAACTCCAATGGTGTTGGTTTGCTGGTTATATGCAGTTGTTGTATGCAGCAGTTCTTTGTTGCTGTTATATGCTGCTGTATTCTGCTGCTATGGGCTGGTTGTATGCTTCTTGTGGGTTGTTGCATACCATTAGGGGAATGATAGTTTGGGCGAGTTGGCCAGTGCAGTCATTTCAAGGGCTGATGTCAGTGCAGTTTCATCAAGGGCTGCTGTCAGTGCAGTTTCCATCAGGGGATGTTGGACAGTGCAGGTCCTTAGGGGAATGACAACTCCATCAGTGCAGTTCCATCAGTGGAATGACAGTTCAGTTCCATCAGGGGCTGCTGGGTTCGGTGCAGTTCAGGTCCTTCAGGGGTTGCCAGCCTGTGGTTCGGTCTGTTTGCTTTAGGGGATCTGCTGCTTTGCTCATTCAAGCATCTGCTGACTTCACTACTTTGTGTTATGGTTTGCTTTATGCTCATTGTTTTGGGTTGTATCCCTAGCTAGAGAGATGTGCTAGTAGGTCGAGGGGGATGCCTCTCGTTAATTTTGTATCTTTTTTTTTCCTTTTATATAATTTCGCAATTTAGCAAAAAAAAAAAAAAACAACTCCAATGGATCAGTCTGGCTACTGGTGCAAAGGTCTAATCAAAGTCAATCCCTTCTTCTTGAAGATATCCTTTTGCAACCAGTCTTGCTTTGTTTCTTACAACAATGCCAGCTTCATCCATCTTATTTCTGAATACCCACTTAGTACCTATTATGATTCTTTCTTTGGGTTTAGGTACAAGCTTCCATACTTGATTTCTTTCAAATTGATTTAGCTCTTCCTGCATAGCCAAGATCCAGTCTACATCTTGAACAGCTTCTTCAAACTTCTTTGGCTCAAATTGAGAAAGAAAGCAAGCATATAGGCATTCATTAGATGTTGATTTCCTGGTCTGCACTCTTCTACTTGGGTCACCAATAATCAGATCTGTTGTGTGACTTCTGGCCCATTTAGGATCAGAGATATGTCTTGATAAGCTTGCTTGACTATCATCTCCTCCCCCTAAGCCTATGCTCCAAGCTTCTGAAAACTCTCCCCCTGAATTAGTGGATAATTCCAGGTTCAAGTTATCCCCGGATGGTGCATGTCCTGATGAATGATCCCCTGATGGAGTATTTCCTGATCTGTTGTCCAGAAAATTGACTCTATCTGCTGAAAGGGCTTCTACATTGTTTGGATTGACATCAGGAATGGACAAATTCTCCATTTGTCTGCACTCATCGGCTTCAGTCTCTTGATAATCATTTCTATCTTCATTTTCAAACCTGAGTTCTTCATGAAAACCAGGGTCTTCAAGTCCAGAAATCTCTTGATCATCAAAAGCTACATTTATAGACTCCATCACCACCCCTGAAGTCTTTTGTTGTAAACCCTATAGGCCTTGGATGACAAAGAATAACCTAGGAAAATTGCTTCATCATCTTTTGGATCAAATTTTCCTAAGTTCTCACCAAAATTCCTCAAAATAAAACATTTACACCCAAATACATGGAGGAACTTGATGTTTGGCTTTCTCCCTGTCATTAGCTCATATGGTGTCTTGTTGTGAGCCTTGTTGATTAGAGATCTATTCTGAGCAAAGCAAGCAGTGAAAATTGCTTCAGCCCAAAAATAGGTAGGAATCTTTGCCTCTGCTAGCATTGTTCTAGCAGCTTCTATCAGGGTTCTATTCTTCCTTTCCACTACACCATTCTGTTGAGGAGTCCTTAGAGCAGAAAATGTATGATTTATGCCTTTCTCCACACAAAATCCCTCAACAGCTGCATTCTTGAACTCAGTTCCATTGTCTATTCTCAACATTCTAACCATTGACCCTAATTCTGTTTCCACCTTCTTGATATGGTCAATGATTTGTTGAGGAACTTCTGATTTAGCATGCTAAAACTTTACCCAAGTGTATCTGGTGTAGTCATCCACAATGACCATTGCAAATCTTTTCTTTGACACTGACATAATGTTGACAAGGCCAAAGAGATCCATATGTAACAATTGAATTGGATCTTTGATCAATGTGGCTTCCTTGCTGACAAAGGATGATTTCCTTTGCTTCCCTTGTTGACATGCTGAACATGATAAACTCCACTTGGGGAAGTCCAGTTACCAACTCTCTCTTCACCAGATAATTGATTGACTTAAAGTTCAGGTGAGAAAGCTTCTTGTGCCATAGTCTGCTTTCATCAGGGGTTGCCTTGCTGTAAAAACATGATTCTCCATTTACTGAATTAAAATCAGCAACATAGAGATCTCCTTTTCTTTTCCCTGACAAAACCAGCTTCCCATCACTTTCATTTGAGATTAGACACTGATCTCCTTTGAAGGAAGTGATGAATCCTTTGTCACAAAGTTGACTTATGCTTAGCAAATTGTGCTTGAGCCCATCAACCAGTGCTACATTTTCAAATGAGACATTCCCATTTGCTGCTTTGCCATAACCAAGAGTTAGTCCTTTGCTGTTATCACCAAAAGAAATTACTGGACCATCCTTTTCTTGGAATTCTGTGAGCAGGGCTTTGTTTCTTGTTATGTGCCTTGAGCAGCCACTGTCTAGAAACCAGATTTGACTGCTTTTGACGACTTTGGGTCCTCTTAGTTTAGTCACAGTAATAGGTAAAACAACTTTATCTTTATTGGTGACTTTTGGTTTTGGCAAATTTTAAACTTTCTCCTTTTTAGGAGCTTCAGTATATGCTTTTGATTTCTCAACAATTATCTTGCCTTTATCCTTGGAGGAGCAGGCTTTAGCAGTTGGTAAATCAGCGTCAGCCCAGTCCTTTCCCTCTACAATATATGTTTTTCCCTTCTTGTTTCCATTAAGAAGGTCAAAGTATTTCTTCTTGTAGTCCACAATAGCTTCTTTGTTTCTGGATTCACCATCTTTTGTGGCCTTGCAGCACTCATTTGCAAAGTGGCCTAGCTCATTGCATTTGTAGCACTTTATTCTTGATTTGTCAATAAAGTTTTTCGTGTTACTGGGTTTCCTTGCTGAAAATCTTTTAGATCCCGAAGGCTTTTGGTATTTCAGCTTGGAAAACCTTTTTGCAAGAAAGGCCATGGTTTTATCCAGCTCCTCTAACTCTTCCGGAGTATACTCTTCCTCCTTGGAGTTAGCTTCTTTATCCTCTTCTATGTCAGCATCTTCTAGTTGCTGCTTCATCAAGACACTTGGTCTTGCTTCTTGTTTGTCCTTCATGGCAGCCATCAGGGCTACAGATTTAAGCTTTTTAGCATCCCCTAACATTTCAGATCTTTGTTGAACCTCTAGTCCATATGTCTTGAGAGTACCATATAACCTATCCAAGTCTAGAAGATTCATGTCCTTGGATTCCCTGATGGTTGTCGTCTTAGGATCCCATGATATGGGAAGGGCTCTCATGAACTTTCTGTTCACATCCTTGTTAGCATATGCCTTCCCAAATAATCTCAGGTCATTTACCAACCTGTTAAATCTGTCAAACATTTCAATGAGTGTTTCACCATTTTTCATTGTGAACCATTCATACTGTTGTGTCAACAGTTGCAATTTGTTCTCCCCACTTCCTCGGTACCATCACAAAGGATTTGTATGGTATCCCATATAGATTTAGACGTGGTAAGATTCATGATACTATTCAGCATATCATCGTCTAAACCATTATACAGGATCCCAGTGACTTTAAGATCCTTTTTCACTTTTTCTTTTTCCTCTATCGTCATTTCGTCAGTTGTCTTTGGGACAAGTTTTTCAGGAATACTAATTCCATTAACGACTTCTATTGGAATGAGCTTCTTGGGAACGTGAGGGCCTTCTTCTAGAATCTGTAAATATTTATCATTAATAGCTCTAAGATGAACTATCATTCTTTGTCTCCAGAAAAAGTATTTGCCCCTTTCCAACATGGGGACTTTACCGTTTCCAGCTTTGTTAGCCATAGATAATGATCATTTTTAGCAAGTGAAATCTGCTAAGAGGCTCTGATACCAATTGTTGGTGTAAAATAAGCTCAAGTGTTTGTAGAAAGGGGGGGGGATGAATACAAACACTACAAACTTTTTGCTCTTTTTATCTTTTAAAAGGAACTTGCCGGAACCAGCTGCATAGAGCAGAAAAACTATGTAATATGAACACACAGATTCAAGTTAAAATAATTATATTAAAACTTGGGGTTGTTCTGGAAATCTGTATAATCACAAATGTGTTTTATAGCTACAAATTCTGAGAATAAAATTCACAGCTTCTCACACTCACTAGCTATGAAAACTTTTCTCTGAAAACCATAAATCTCTCAAGAAAAATATTACAGAGCTTCCTAGTGTTGTGTGCTTCTATGTTTGTTTGATCTGTTGGATGGATTCAATCTCTCTGTTTCTATTTTGTAATGAGAACTCCTTCGCTTATATGTCGAACAGTGGTTGAAATCACGTGCTTGAGACGTGCTGCTTTTCTCAACTTAGCCGCAAGTATGTCACATCGTAGCCCTATGTGTCAGACTGCTGCATGCTTTGTTGCTACTTTTTCTTCCCCTGATCTGTGTGCATTTAATGCGAGAGAGTTCTCATTGGATCAAAAACAAACTTCAAGAAATATCTTTCCAGTTGATATTTCTTGTTTCTGTAACACGTTACATTAATTTTCGTGTAAGTACTGATGACGGGTGTATGCTGTCATAACGATCCATTGACTACCAGCCCTGATGGACTTTGATCAGTGCTTCTGATTCCCCTAATGCTTATTGACTGGATCAGGGCTTTAACCTTCACTTAAGTTTAACTCAGTGCTTCTTGATCCTGATGGTTATGACTAACGGTATACACTGATGGCTTCCACTGATGCCATGTTGGTCATTCCCCCTGATGGGTTGGCCTGACACTGACATGTCCTGAAGTGTTTCCCTAACGGGTTGGACTGCCTTCGTCATACCCTGACAGGTTTCCCTGATGAGTTCCCCCTGATGGGTTCCCCTGATGAGTTCCCCCTGATGGGTTCCCCCTGATGAGTTCCCCGTGACGGTACTCAATCAACGTAAATTTGTTTAGAATTTCTGATGTGCGGAATACTTCGACTGTTTATAAGTAACATCAGACATTCTTCTTCACTTTGTCAAGTCCTTGGAATGTTTCTATTTTCTGACTTGTCTTGTGAAGAGATTGACCATCCACTAATGAATAAGTTTATTATCAGTGGATGCATAACTTGTGTTGATCTTAAGGTCTATAAAATACCTCATGTATTTACAGTTGCACAATTTATTACATAATCGTCATCATCATCATTTAACTCTAACATATACTAATTATGCTAGAATGCCTGATGGTCCTAGAAAAACATGTCACATATGTTGAAATTCCAACCACATAGCTATACATTGTAGGAGTAAAAATAGAGTTCCTATAGTAGAGACTGCACCAACAAAGATAACTAAAGAAAAATCATTTGTAAAAAGGTTTAACCATCTTTGCAATAATTGTGAAAATTCTAAACTTGGTAGTCTCTCACCTTCAAGAAGCAAGACTGTTGATTGTCCAATGAAAGTTAAAAATTCTAAAAGACAATCAACTCCATCTGAGTCAAGTCTTCATTCTAAAACTAGTGAGAAAGGAGCCAAAAAAATCTAGGTCCCAAAAATTTCTAACTAGTTATTCTTACTGTGCAGGGCAAAAAAAAAAAAATCATGGTTCTTGAACAGTGGATGTTCAAGGCATATAGCAGGAGACAAGTCCTTGCTTAAATAGTATGAATAAAAGTGTGGCCCTAAGGTAACTTTTGGAGATGACAGCAAAGGCCATACAAAGGGCTATGACAATGTTGAGCATAGAGATCATCTTCACAGAGGTATCATTAGTTGATGGCTTAAAGCACAATCTATTAAGTGTGAGTCAACTATGTGATAGAGGATTCTATGTCATCTTCAAAGAAGATCAATGTCAGGTGTGTGACAAGGAATCTGGAGATGTGATATTGACAGGGAAAAGAAAAGGAAATTTGTACACTGCAAACCTAAAGTCTTCCACTAATCAAGTCACATGCCTTTATAGCAAAGCCTCAGCTGATGAAAGTTGGCTTTGCTATAAGAAGATCTCCCACTTAAACTTCAAATGCATCAACAATTTGGTGAGAAAAGGCTTGGTAGCTGGCATTCCTCAATTGGAATTTACACAAGAAGGGTTGTGTGATTCATGCCAGAAAGGACAACAAAGAAGTGTGTCATTCAAGAGCAAACCAGCAACACCAATCACTGACCCTTTACAGTTATTACATATGGACTTATTTGGTCGAGTGAATGTGATGTCAATATTAAGAAATAGATATGCTTTGGTTATAGTGGATGATCACACAAGGTATACTTGGGTAAAATATCTTCACTCAAAAGATGAAGTTGCTCAGTTGATTATTGATCATATCAAGAAAGTAGAAACTGAGTCAGGAAAAATAGTAAGGGTTATAAGAAGTGATACAGAAACAAAATTCAAAAATTCCCAAGTAAATGAATTCTGCAATGAAAAAGGAATATCTCATCAATTCTCAACTCCAAGAACCCCTCAACAAAATGGATCTGTTGAGAGAAAAACTAGAACCCTTATTGAAGCAGCAAGGACAATGCTAGAAGAGTCAAAGCTTCCAACCTATTTCTGGGAGGAAGCAATTAGTATTGCTTGCTTCACACAGAACACGTCCTTGATCAACAAGACTTACAACAAAACACCCTATGAGTTAATGACTGGGAGGAAACCAACTCTCAAGTTTCTGTATGTGTTTGGTTGTAAGTGCTTTGTTCTGAGAGATTCATCAAAGACAAGAGGAAAATTTGATAGCAAATCTGATGAAGCAATTTTCTTAGGTTACTCTATATCAAGTAAGGCATATAGAGTGTATAATCTAAGAACATAGGTCATTATGGAATCCATTCAAGTTGTTTTTGATGATAGCAAGATTCCAGGAATGGTTGGTCAAGGATTGCATGAAACTCTCATATTTGAAAATGAATTGGATGCATGGATGGATCCATCAATGACTAAAGAATTACTCCTAGATGACTATGTTCCTTCGATTAGTGAGGGGGAGTTAACGGTTGTGCATGAAGTACCAATGATTAATACTACATCAGAGACTAGAGTATTAACATCTGATGAAACACAAGGGACTGGTAAGACAAGTGCACAATCAGAGACTACTGAAGTCGACAGTCAATATGAGACTAATAGCTCAGGGGGAGCTAACAATGAAGAAGTCACTGATTTAGGGGGAACAGTCTCTGATCCATCAACTAGATTGTACTATACTACTCTAGTAAATGAAGCCTCATTTTCAAGATTAAATCTGCCACCTGCAAGACCTTGGTTGATAGATCATACACCATATTTAATTATTAGAGATTTAGAGGAAGGAGTCAAGACAAGAAGTGCAACACAAAATGAGTGTCTTTATCTCAGTTTTCTGTCAAAAATTGAGCCAAATAAAATTGAAGAAGCACTTCAAGATCCTGACTGGGTAATAGCCATGCAAGAAAAACTAAACCAATTCACAAGGAATAAAATCTGGAGATTGGTGCCCAAACCAAGGAATAGATCAATAGTTGGTGCCAAGTGGGTCTTCAGAAACAAATTAGATGAAGCTGGTACAATCACAAGGAATAAAGCAAGATTGGTAGCAAAGGGTTATTCTCAAGAAGAAATAATTGACTATGAAGAAACCTTTGCACCAGTTGCAAGACTTGAAGCAATAAGGATTTGCTTGGCATATGCAGCCTATCAAAACTTCAAGGTGTACCAGATGGATGTCAAGAGTGCTTTCTTGAATGGAAAGTTGGAAGAAGAGGTCTATGTTGAACAACCACCAGGTTTTGTAGATCCCAAGTTTCCAAATCATGTCTACAGGTTAGATAAAGCACTTTATGGCTTAAAACAAGCGCCCAGGGCCTGGTATGATACTCTCTCTTAGTTTTTAATTGAAAATAAATTTGTTAGAGGTATCATAGATACAACACTTTTTTATAGAAAAGAAGGTTATGATTTAATACTTGTGCAAATATATGTGGATAATATTATATTTGGTTCTACAAATAAAAAACTATGTGAAAGATTTTCAATATTGATGCAGTCTAGATATGAAATGAGTATGATGGGTGAGTTAACATTTTTCTTAGGACTACAGATAAAACAATCAACTGATTGAATCTTCATTAGCCAGTCCAAGTACATTAATGACTTACTAAGAAAATATGATCTAGTTGATTGTGCATCTGCAAAAACAACCATGCCTACAACCACTAAGCTAAATAAGGATATTAAAGGAAAGAAAGTTGATATAACTAACTATAGGGGAATGATAGACTCACTTTTATATCTAACTGCAAGTAGACCTAATATAATGTTTACTACATGCTTATGTAATACCCCAAATATAGGTAATTACTAATATAATATTAAAACTGTTAACAAATAAATTTTTGGTCAATTTATTTGCATGCATAAATTTATTTATTAACAAAAATAAATTGTAGTTTAAATTATGAGGTAATATAAATTATTTCTAATTTTGAATTAAGTTAGAATTAATTTATGTGAGAGTAACATAAATTGTTACTATTGATATAACAGAGAATGACTCCGTAATAGATAAGTAATGAACCTGTAATGAGTAAGTAGTATATGTTGGAGTGTATGCCCTAGTGGCCCATTATGTAATGATTGTGACACTATATTTATGTTATGTTTTGGTTAAATGATAATTTCTTTTATTATGTTTTATTTATTGCGTTATAAAAATGTTAACATAATAAATATCCTTAGAAAAATGATATTAATTATATGGATTCAAGTATGTGACTTGAATATGAGATCGTATAAGTATGTTATATATACATATCATTATTTTTAAATATCCCTAGTCGAGTATTATTGTTAGTGGGACAACAATAATACATTGAGACTAGTATGTGGATTGACTGATAGCCACATCTCATTGGTCATAAATATATACGAGATATATTAAGTTGATGCATAGGTATCATGTTAGAGAGTAGTGTACTGGACAGACCCACCATGAGAATTCTACATGGAGTATTATGCTGTGTCATAAGTAATTCTCATAGTGACAATGATGTAATGGTCCTTCGACCTGAAGTCATGACATTTATACATAAGGAGTTATGTGTTTTGACATTACCAAAAGTCACATTTAACTGGGTGGACGATAAAGGTGATTGTTGGATACATCATGAGTTATGTGAGAAATGGGAATGATGTAGATGAAATTTAACTGTAACGACTCGGGAAATTTTTTTTTTTTGTTTATTTATAATATAATTTATTTAATCATTTTTTTTATATATTAACGTTTACAGATAATATATGATGTTTTTGAATATTTTTGGACCCATTAAAGGGGTTATATTTGTTTGGATGTTGGTTGCAAAAATAAGCAATTAATGTTTATTTGTGTGGTACCGTTCGTAAGTACTTGAAGAAGTTTTGTGTTTAGTGGTTAAGTCCCTTGAAGGACTTAAGATTTTAAGTATGATGACATTATTGCCTACGTATAGTAATCAGATTAGTAAGCTGCTTTAGTAGTTGGCTTATTTGCATGGAGGACAGCAAGCTTATTACACATGCTTAGCTGCTAAGAATCATGATGAGTAGCCGTTTTATTAACCAATGATTCTATTCCAAGGCTTAATCTTAGCCTACTATAAATACCTCATTCGGAGGAACATTTCAGTTTCTTTTCTAAAGATTTTCTCTTCCAAAGTTCTTCTTTAAACCTACCATCTCCACATAATTTCAAGTTCTCTCTTCTGGACGATTACTTTCAAACAGGCTTTGATTTCTTTCGTCAACCCTAGAGGTAAGAATCCTAAGATCTCCTTTGATTATTTCTTTTTGCATGTCATTCGAGAGTATTAACCGTGCATACTAGGTTTTCAAGGAAGAATAAAGCTTTGAAAGAAAAGCTGCATTCTTTTGCATATTTATGTTCATGAGATATCCTATGTTGATTTTGTTATTGTAAGGCCTTACATTGAAACGGAGACAAGCTCTAATATTAGTCTCTGACGAGATAACATTAGTCTTTGATGAGTTAATGTTAGTCTCTGATGAGCAAATATTATTCTCTGATGATGACGTCACCCTTAGTCTCCGATGGGTTAAGATGACGTCATCAGTCTCTTATGAGTAAATTAGTCTTTGATGATGACGTCACCCTTAGTCTCCGATAGGTTAAGATGACGTCATCAATCTCTTATGAGTTAATTAGTCTCTGATGATGACGTCACCCTTAGTCTCCAACAGGCTAAGGATAGTCTCTGGTGACGTCAGCCTTAGTTTCCGACAGGCTAAGTCTAATCTCCGATGACGTCATCCATAGTCTCTGATGGGTAATGTTTTCCTTGATGGATAAAATATGCCCTGATGGCCATCCTCCGTTTTGCATAGTTATCCTTTTAAAGTATAGATTTGTCATGTTATACCAACAAATGATGTTTTACAAAACCCTTTTGCAACCAATATAGTGATTTTAGCTAAGGACCAAGGCAAGTATATACTCATTCCATTTTCTTCCTTATTGATTACGTAGAATCATTTTTTCGATTAACGTAAATGAATGATGTTAAAGCTTATGCATGATGATGATCTCTTTTATGATTAAGTAACGTATGATCATTGATCTGATGTACGTGAAAAGATGTTAATGATTGAGCTATATGTTTTTGGGTGATTGCTAGCAATTTAAAGTCTCTAGCACACCAAAAGATGATGATGATGAGGCAAGGGTGTTGCAGTCATGAACTTGTATGCACACCTGAGCAAGTTCCATATGGGTATATAGAAAAATCATCGGTAGTTGACTTTTATCTGTTGAGCACGCCAATGTGTTTGGTAGTCGCTGCTTTTAATTGTTGATTGTGCCAATTTAAAATGAGAAAATGTTTTCAAGAAGATATATTCCCTATGGGAAGTTAAAGGGCTGTTGAATGCTTTCACCTGGTATTCTGGCCAATGATGATAGGGAATGATAGACCGAGGCAAGACATTGGTAATCAGACCTTTCATAGACCAAATGCTTTTTGCAAGTGACTACGTATGTCAAATGATGGATCAAACCACCAGGCTGACCAGCTGGGATGAAATTTGATTGTTAAAGGAAGTCAGATAATGATCAGTCTGGTCAGGTGATTCATTATCTGATGAAGAGAGGGCAAATCATGATTTATTGAAAGAGGGTTAACCCTTGATATCACTCGGGTACCTTAAATGATACATGTTTATTGATTATCACAAGGTGTTGGCATTGCTTCGCCCAACCTCAAAGAATACTAAAGCTTTTGAATTATCTGTTCTTCTTGCTTATGAATATATACTTGCTGAGTGTAAACGCTCATGTGGAATGTTATGAAATATTTTACAGGTTATGTCAAGAAGGCCAAGTTCCCTAGTAAAGGAAAGGAGAAAATGACATAGTGAGAGCTTCCTGATATCTCTCATTTGGATGGCCTTTAGAGGGAGAATGGAACGTGAGGCCATCATAGAAATGTTTAGATTATAAGGCCAGATGGGCCATCTAAAGTTTTGTTTCCGCTGCAGCTTAATTATTTCAAGCTTTGAGGTTTTGTAAGATGATGTGGACTGTAAGAATTTATAATGATGTATTTGAGAATGTATTTCTCGTATGAGTGTTGTAAATGCTTGGCTGTGTTGTTTGTTTTGCTGTTATGTGATGTTGTGTTGTAGTTTTCTGGTGTAGCCCGGGGTTCCAGCCTGGGGATCTCGAGGATTGTCGCCCAAATTGCTGGCAGTGCCCGAGACCCGGCTCGGGGGGTTTTCAGCGGCGCCACATTAACCCTCCTATAGATTAGGGGTGATATCTATAGGCCTCTTGATTGAGTGAGATTATGAAATGCATGGTCGTGCTCAAATAGAGATTTCTTTCATATAGTCTACTCATTGATCAAGAAAACTGAGATTAAATTGTGAAGAGGATGACACATCCATGCCTTGAATTTAATCTTAGATATCAAGGTTAAAAGGATTAAATTACATTGAAACATTGGTCACGAAAAGGTTGCATCGAATCAGCGACTTTATTATTACTTGGATAACTGTGATGTATTACTAGATGTCACTCACTGTTTATAATTTTATAATATGATTTAAAATTATTGTCAACGTAATAATAACCTATAGGGTCGCACACTAAGAACATTCATTAAGGAGATATAATTTAAATGTCAGTGATTTTAATATATTAATAAGATTGATTTTATTTAAATCATGACTTTAAATTATATGTATGTAATCTATATAAATATATTAGAGTCCCTTGGAAGAAATTACGAATATATATTTATTTGACATATATATTAATTAAGTAAGACTTGATTAAAATATATAATAAATATAAAATTCGGATTTTATTCTCCTAATCAGATTAGGGTTTGGAATTACTCTATACACAGCTATATATAGGATATATCAGTTGTTCTCTTAGACACATACGTTTTCTAAAACCCTAGCCTTTCATCAGAGAGAGACTAGAGTTAATAAAGAGAGAGAGAGAGAGAGAGAGAGAGAGAGAAACAGATTCAGCAGCTAGTACTGCAATTTTCCTTGCTTCGGATCATGAGACGATTCATGGGGTGTTTGTGTGGATACCGTAGAGGTGTCATCCAGTTGGATTGCGTTAAAGATTCAGAGACATTCAACACCCTCATCAAAGTTTCGGATCCGGCAGGCTTAATCGGTAAAATCTTAAACCATCTGTATTAAATTGTTTCGCACGGATCCGCGGGAAGGGTTTCGTTTTATTTTTAAATTGTTTTTTTTATTCTGTTATGTTTTATTTGTCGAAACCCAACAGTATAGGTGTTGAAGCTCTCCCCAATGAGTAAGCATATTACTAAGCTGAGTTATTAGTAAGTTATACCATAGACTGACACCTATCCGTAATTGTTAGCATATTGTAGTAAGTTAGTAACTTTCAAGTCCAATGTTAATCTACGTAAAAAAAATATCTTAGATATTTTCATATTTCCAGCACCTATATAAGGAGATAACCTTAGTCTCTGATGAGTTAATGTTTATCTTTGATAAAGACATATAGTCTCTGGTGAGTAAAATAGTCCCCGATGAATAAATACACTATCAGAGACTAACCAGTCCCTGACAAGCAAAATAAATTGTCGAAGACTAAAAATAGTCTCTTGGTCTCTGATGAGTAAAATAGTCCCTGACAAGTAAAAAAAAAAAA
>CM025786.1:40450936-40463203 GCA_014636745.2 Centella asiatica
TGTATAGAAAGACAGACTTTGATTAATAAAAATTGTGTGAGTTTTTACTTACAGTTATCCGAAAGTTGGTGGTTAATTCCTTTAGACTTTCACAACCAGATTTGTTTAGTTTGTGGGTGATTAATTTCTTTAAGCAAACTATTCCAATCGATCCTTTAGAATTGATTCTTGGTGATTAAATTCTTTATAGAATCAACCTAAAGTTATTTTCTGCACTTGAACAAGCAGAGCTTCCGCAACCTGTGTTTGGTCTCTTAGATCAAATACATCATGAGGTCAAGGGAATCTCATTCAAAGTTTCCTCTGAGAAAGGGAAAATAACCCCTTCCAGACTTAACTTTGCTTTGGGGTACCTACTCAAGATCTGGTGGATGCACCCAGTGATGCAGACCTACTGGATTTCTTGAGGGAATTGGACTATAATGCTGCTCCCAACACAGTGTTAAAGTTCAAAGACCTCAAAAGGGTGAATGTTAAGTGGGAGATCTCTTACCTGTTTGATACAATCACCAAGGCATTCTCAGGTAAGTGTTTTAACTTTGACGTTATTACCTCTTTAACTTTGAAAATAGCATACGCAATAATTAAAAATGTAAATATAAATATAGGTAAAATAATTTTTGATGACCTTGTAAATAAATTAGGTAATTTTAATAATAGGAAAACTGAAGTATATTATGCTAGATTTTTGTTTATGATTATTAAAGACCAAATTACTAATTTTTCTTTTGAGAATGATATATCTGTACAGACATACAAGCAAACAAAGAAATTGTTTGTAGAAATAATAAAGAAATCATATACAGCCGAACCATATGCACTTCCGCAGCATATGGTACAGGTAGTAAATTCTTCACCTTCAACTTCTCAAACTGTACATTCTTCACCTTCATCTACTACGGCAGAGAAAATAACCACCTCTCTGTCTACCCAAGTAGAACAACCAATTTCCACCCAACCACTCTCAATAACTCAACCAATAGTCTCCCAAAAGACAATTGGGATTAAAAGAAAACCCAGTGAAGTTACCACATCAACAGAGGGGGAGAAAGGAGAGAGAGTGATTGGCTACAGGCGTAAGAAGAAGAAGGGAGCCACGAGTGTTACCCTACAGCCTGACCAGGCAGTATCCTCTCAAAAGGATACTGCTTTTGATAAGGAATTAAACATATTTCTAACTAGTTCCTCTCAAAAGGAATTAGTTATTGAAAATAGTCCCCAACCAGGGACACAGTTGAGTGAGGCACATACATTGACCATAGACATTGATGAACCTACCATCAAGGTCTCTGAGAGCCACTTGTAGATATCTGACACAGTGAGTGCACACACCACTCAAGATGTTGTAGTTCAGAAGCTTATCAATAAGATCAACATGAGTCATAAGCATTCTTCTACAGCATCTTTTGATGAATCACCTCCTCGTTCAGTGATTCAGCCAACACTCCCATCTACACCACTTCCTTCTTTCTCTGTTCCTCAAATTTCTTCAGATATAATGACACAAACATTAAGTGTCATACAATCAGATTCTCCACATTCTCAATTCGTGGAGGAGCCAATATTCTCTGACACAGTGTTTGGTAGTCAACACTCTCAAATGGTTGACTCATTTTTACTTGATACAACACTGATGATCAGACAGGGGACATAGACTCCACTGTACATACTACAGCTATAACTCTTTATATACCCCCAATTGTATATACTTCCTCTATAGAAACATACACTTCTCCAATTATACATACACACTTTACTTCTTCTCCTACTCCTATCACAACTATAGAACCAGAATCTGTACATACATCACTTGAACTGGCCACAGTTGATGATTTCCAAGCCCATAGGAGCCCTTCTAGGAAATTTTGAGTGAGACTGAAAGAATACTTAGTGTAGAGAGGTAAAGTCAAACCCTTGAGAGGACTTTGGCAAAAGGAGATCAAAAGAGTACTGCCTTAGTAGGTAAAGAAAAAGGAGAGAATAAGAGTGATGCCTTAGAAGGCAAAGAAAAAGGAGAGGATGAGAGAGATAAGGATGAGATCCTTGTAAACAAAGAACAGAGAGAAAACACAGTAACTGTATATACTACTTCCACCTCTGAAAGTGATGAAGATGATGCTCCACAAGATTATTTTTCCCAGTTCATCGGAGTTGATTTGTACTTTCAGCAGAATCAAATGTCGGACACTATACATTATTAAAGCAAGAGTTAGCTAGGACCACTGATCCAATCTTGATCAAAGTATTAAAGTCATAGATCATGATTGGTCAGTCAATAGATATAGAAAATCAAAAATTGTATACACATTTTTCTTCAAAGATACAAAATGTACAGCAAGTTGTCGATTCCCTAGTCACCAACCAGACCCTGCTTCGGATGAAGAAACAAGCTGACACTGTAGACAAGAAGCTTGTTGTTCTCACTTCCCAACTGGCCAGCATTGAAACTTTGCAACATTCAATGGCTGGCACTTTGCAACAAGTTCTTCAAGTCACATCCCGACTCTCAACTCCCACTGATGATGCTGTCAAAAAGGGGGAGAAATCAACCAAGCAGTCGTCAGGGGATGTTGCTGAGAATTCAAGTCAACCATCAGGAGATGTGACTGCTCCTGTTCCTACTCCAAAATCCAAGGATAAAGGCAAGGGTATCCTGATTGAGGAACCAAAGAAGAAATCCAACACTCAATCAGGACCTAAGCTACTTGGAGATGCCATGAAGACAGCCCACTTTCCAACACCCGTTGAAGCTGTAATTGATGGGAAAGTGGAGCTAGTCTACCCTCAAGTTAAAAAGCTAGTGGAAGCTGATGCACTATTTGCACAGCAACTTCAAGAAGATGAAGAGAGGGAAATGGCAAAGGAACAGGAGGAAGCAAAGAAGAAGAAAAGTTTCAGGCCCAGGACCTCCAGGAATCCTTAGCAAAGAAGATCTCAGAACCCTAAAGGTGCATCAGGGGATAAAAATCAAGATAAATCTGAAGACCGTGATGCCACCAAATCCAAGTCATCTGAAGCCAAGGATCAAGCACCTTCTCCTATTACCACAACATTTGGTCCACCCACTCTAGCTGAATCCCTCAAAGAAGAAAGGCACAAAAACCTGTCATTTATATTCTCCATAAAAAGCATAGATGTCAGGTTCAACAATTGAAGGGATCAGCTAATAACAGTTCAACTTAAAAGTGGGTCACAATTTAATGTCACAATGGACTGGTTTAGGAGAATGGATGCTAAACAGCTGGGATTAGTTCTGAATTTAATTTCAAAATCGTCAGTGGCTAACAGAGACTTGAGGGGACTGATTGATAAGCTGAGGAGAGCCATCAACGATGATAGGAGTCTGCCCACAGCCTTGGAAAGACCTTTGAAGCTATTTTACAAATCCACTAATGGGCAGGAGAAAAACATTAAAATCAAAGACGTTGATGGTCTCGACCTGGAGGAAGCGATGCATGTTCTAAGCCAAATAGCTTATCACAAAAATGAACATGTCATCCAGTTCAAATTCCTGCTGACTCAGAAAGTATTGAAGGAGATTGAAGAAACCAAAGCTGATGATGGGAACACTGCAGTAAGGAATGTGCCACCAGTGAAGGGATTCAAAGAATATCCAAAAATGCTCACTAGCCCCATGGGTGTTCAATTCAAAAATAAAAAGGGGGAGATCATTACCTTCTACTGGTCACAACTTATTACAGCCAATGTTCAAGAAATAAAATATCTCCTTGAAGCTTTGGAATCCAGCAGCAATGTCAACATTGTCAACTTCAGAAAACTTCTTCAAAAAGAGCTGGAGCAACTCGAAGCAGGAGGAGAAGACAACAGACTAAGGATTCCTGATCAAAACCTAGATCAAAGAAGACAAGGCCTTGGAAGTGATTCTCAACCAATTGAATCAAGTCATCCATTGCCCTTTGTCTCAGCAAAAAGGAAAAGGGATCTTGATGTCTAATATAACATTCTTTTTGTAATAGTTATAGGAAAATTCTTGTACAAGAAATTCTTTTATTAATTCATTCAAAATTCTTTCATATATTTAGTATTGGTTTTGACATCATCATCAGTGCATCTAGGGATTTATGGTTATCAAATTGATAAACATAAATAGGGGGAGATTGTTAGAGTTAAATGATGATGATGATTATGTAATAAATTGTGCAACTGTAAATACTTGAGGTATTTTATAAACCTTAAGATCAGCACAAGTTATGCATCCACTGATAATAAACTTATTCATCAGTGGATGGTCAATCTCTTTACAAGACAAGTCAGAAAACAAAAACATTCCAAGGACTTGACAAAGTGAAGAAGAATGTTTGATGTTACTTATAAACAGTCAAAGTATTCTGCACATCAGAAATTCTAAACAAAGTTACGTTGATTAAGTACCGTCAGGGGGAACTCATCAGGGGAACCCATCAGGGGGAACTCATCAAGGGAACCCATCAGGGGGAACTCATCAAGGAAACTTGTCAGGGTATGATGAAGGCAGACCAACCTGTCAAGGAAACACTTCAGGACATGTCAGTGCCAGGCCAACCCATCAGGGGAAATGACCAACATGGCATCAGTGGAAGCCATCAGTGTATACCGTTAGGCATAACCATCAGGATCAACAAGCACTGAGTTAAACTCAAGTGAAGGTTGAAGCCCTGATCTAGTCAATAAGCATCAGTGGATTCAGAAGCACTGATCAAAGTCTATCAGGGCTGGTAGTCAGTGGATCATTATGACAGCATACACCCGTCATCAGTACTTACACAAAAATTAACGTAACGTGTTACAGAAACAAGAAATATCAACTAGAAAGATATTTCTTGAAGTTTGTTTTTGATCCAATAAGAACTCTCTCGCATTAAATGCACACAGATCAGGGGATGAAAAAGTAGCAACAAAGCATGCAACAGTCTGACACATAGGGCTACGATGTGACATACTTGCGGCTAAGTTGAGAAAAGCAGCACGTCTCAAGCATGTGATTTCAACCACTGTTCGACATATAAGCAAAGGAGTTCTCATTACAAAATAGAAACAGAGAGATTGAATCCATCCAACAGATCAAACAAACATAGAAGCACACAACACTAGGAAGCTCTGTAATATTTTTCTTGAGAGATTTATGTTTTTCAGAGAAAAGTTTTTGTAGCTAGTGAGTGTGAGAAGCTGTGAATTTTATTCACAGAATTTGTAGCTGTAAATCACATTTGTGATTATACAGATTTCCATAAAAACCCCAAGTTTTAATATAATTATTTTAACTTGAATCTGTGTGTTCATATTACAAAGTTTTTCTGCTCTATGCAGCTGGTTCCGACAAGTTCCTTTTAAAAGATAAAAAGAGCAAAAAGTTTGTAGTGTTTGTATTCATCCCCCCCCCCCCCCCCCCCCTTCTACAAACACTTGAGCTTATTTTGCACCAACAGTATATTTATTGATACCTATTTTTCCATTCTTATTCCTTCTTCCACTGCTAGAATTCACTGACTTTTCAACCTTAGTAAGATTTTCAAATTTGTTGTTTAATTGTGTCTTGGTCATGAATCCTATATTCAATCTTTTGCTTCCACTCTTTTCAATAGTATTCATTGAATTTTGATCATTCTTTATAACTGCAGTGACATGTTGATATTGAGTGTTGATAAATTTAGGTTCAATGACTGGTGAGACAAAATTAATTCTTTTAATGGGAATTGGCTTGTTAGTCATGGAGTTAGCAGCTTCAATAATCTCTTCTATATCTGATTTCTTTCCTAGGTACTCATTATAACCTAGACCAGATTTTTGATCTACCATTTGACTACCTACCAAGTCTAACAGCTTTTTAGAGGATTGGTTCCACTCTTCTATCTTAGCTTATTCATGTTCAAGTTGTTCGACTAAATAATATTCCTTTTTTTGCAAAGCATCAATCATGTGATGAGCTTTATCTAACTCAGACTTAATAGCATCAAATTGTATTATTCTCTCTTCAAGAAATTTATTTCTATTCAAGAGTTGGTCATGTGATTCTTTAACTTTGGCATGTTCAATAGTCAATGATCTAAAACTAACATGCAAATCAGACATTTCTTTTTGTATGCTTTCTATACTAGATGTATCAATTAAATTAAGCACATTAAGTTCTGAGTTGCATCACATACCTTTGTAGAATCACTTGGCTCATTAGTTCGAGCCATCAAAGCAAAGTTGACAATTTCTTCTTCAGAATCACTGTCAATCCAATCTTTGCCTTCAGTAATCAAGGTCTTGCTCTTATATTTGTATTTTTTATCAGCAAGGTCATTCCTTAATTTTCTGAACTTTTCATCCTTAGATCTTTCTGTAGATCTCGGATTCTTGCACTCATTGGCAAAGTGCCCTAACCCATCACAGTTGTAACATCTAATCTTCTTTTTGTCAAAGGTCACAATTTAACCTTCTCGTTTTGGGTTAGGCTTCCTTGATGATCTTCTCCCTTTCCTACTAGCTCTAAATTTTTTGAATTGTTTCACCATGAAGGCCACGAATTCCTCCATGTCATCATCAGTGTTGGATTCAGTTTCTTCATCAGTCGAGCTTGCAGTGTCGGTTTCATCATCAAGCTCCTCATGAGACTTCTTTGTCTCAACCATTAGTGCAACTACTTTGTCCCTGCCATGCATCTTTTGTCTTTGCTCTACTTCAAGTTCATAAGTCTTTAGATTTCCATAGAGCCTATCCAAAGTGAGAATGTCGAAATCATGAGCTTCCCTTACTGTAGTTGTTTTTGGATCCCAGCTTGGTGGGAGAGCCCTCATAAATTTGGTATTAACATCTTCATTGTTATAGGACTTTCCAAGTATTTTCAGTTCATTGAGCAAAGCATTGAATCTATCATAAACTGATGTTATTGATTCACCAGGCTTTGCTTAAAAGAATTCATATTGTTGTGTTAACAATGACCTTTTATTCTTTCTTACTTGGTCTGTCCCCTCACATAGGACTTTGATGGTGCCCCAGATCTGTTTTGATGTTGTGTAGTTAATAATGCTTGTGAACATATTTTTATCCAATCCATTGTAAACTATGTTCATCATTTTAGCATCCTTCAACACTTGTAACTTGTCTTCATTGGTATAGTCACTTTCTATAGCAAGTTCAAAGTTTTTAGGAATAATTGTTCCTTCCACAGTTTTTGAAGAAACAAATTTCCTTGGTTGATAATGATCCTTCTCAATCCTATCAATGTATTCGGGATCTGTTGCCCTCAAGTGCATATACATCTTTTGTTTCCAGATTGCATATGCCATTATGCTGGAGTTGCTTCCTTCATCATTGGCCATCTCTGGATCTTGTTAATTGAAGTATATCAATCAATGTGCTCTGATACCAATTGTTGTCCCAGTGAAATAGCCTAGAACTTGTAGAAGGGGGGTTCAATACAAGTTCTTAAAATCTTTTCAAATTCCTGTTCTTCAAAGTATTATTAATTGCGGAAATTAAAGAACAAGAACAAGAATAAATTTATTAACAATTGCTTTTATTGATTACAAAATCTAACAATCACAAAACTAATTGTTAGCTTCGATTTCTGTACTATATATATAAATCTATATAATCATACAGCTTCTAATACAACTCTGTAAAATTAATTACAACTTCCAAATCTGAATCGGAATTCACCTTTTAATACTATTCAATAATAATTTCTATACAATTCGAATAGTAACCTTTTTTTTTTTGTTTTCTAACCGGCCTTATCTTCAATGACTCTTCAATGTCCATGTCAAAGATAACTTCTAATTCAAATAGAACTCTGTATTGCATCACAGAGTAATTTTACTTTAGTCTCTGACTACTTTAACCTTAGTCTCTGATCAACTGTTTAGTCTCCGACAGCTGAATTTTAGTCTCCAATGCTTTAATCTTAGTCTCCGATGGTTTACGCTTAGTCTCTAACAACTTAAGATTAGTCTCTGACGCTTTAAGCTGTAGTCTCTGATAAGCTTTTGCCTTAGTCTCCGACAGACTAAACATAATCTCTAACTTGTTGAACTCTCTAATGCAGTTCTGGTAGTCTGTTATAATACAAATTAACTTACTCTCATATAAAAATAAATTACATGAATCAGAGAGTAAACTACCAGCTACAAAAATTTAAATGCTATAAACTAGCACTTATTGTACATTTGTATATCTAAGTATTCTAAGTACAATCATCATCAAATGTTATAAAACCTAACACAGGTCCATGCAACATATATCCTTGGATTAATGCAACAGTAGCCACAACATTCTTCACAGACGGATTTGGCTTAGGCCTTTCAAAGAATTCACTCAAAGTACTTATTGAAGAAGATGGTACATCAAGTGAAAATTCCTCAGAGCGATCATCTTCAAATCTAGTACACACCTAATTTAAGACCTCAGTAGGTTCAACATGAATTAGGTCAGCTTTTGAAGAATCTGAATTAGCTTGCAAAACTCTCTTAATCATCAGCTGCGTCCCACGTGTTTCAGGTTCTTCTTCACAGTCAACCTCAAACTCTTCACCAACCCTTTTACACACCCCTTGCACCCCTTCTTCAGCCATTTCTATCTCCTTGGAAGCATAGGCTGCTTCAATTTCTTCAATATCACGCGAGGTCATGACTCGATTGCTAGGACATTCACGTTGCACGTGTCCATAGCCCTTGCACTTGAAACAAATTTTCCTATCTCCTGAAGTTAAGGGTTTAGAGTTCTTTTCCTTACCCTCTTTGAACTTGTCAAAGCTTGGAGCAAGTTTAGTAACAGGTTGTGCTGTTTTCTGTTCCTCAAGTCTCCCTAGTTCAAAACTCTGGATGTTGGGCTTTTCATGTCTAATTCCTTGAGCTTTAACATGTTTCTCCGCTCACATCGCCACTTTACAAATTTCTTCAAAGGATCAATAAGGTTGGAGTTCAACCTTTTCAGCAATATTCGAATTTAGTCCAGTTAAGAAACGTGCAATCTTGTGCTCCACTCTTTCTTCTAGATCACAGAGCATTGTTAACTTGCCAAACTCCAAGGTGTACTCCTCCACTGAAAGTATTCCTTGTTTAAAACTCTGTAGTCTTAGGAATATGTCTTGCATGAAATCAGTAGGAAGGAACCATTTCTTCATTCTAGTTTTCAAAGCTTCCCATGACCCGATTCGTGTTTTACCTTCTCTCCTCGTTTTGTTCTTCATGTTCTCATACCACAGGTTAGCATAACCTGTGAATTTTAACACAACCACTTTGAATCTCTTGTGGTCATCATAGTCTTTATAATCAAAGACTCATTCAATCCGCTGTAACCATTCAAGGAACTTCTCAGGTTTCATACTTCCATCAAATTCTGGAATACCCAGTTGTAGGGCCTTGTCATCATCATTATCATCTCGAGCCCTGTGGTTCTCGGGTCGAGCCACTTCTTCTTCCTCTGAATCTAAAGTGTGAATAGACCTCACACTTCTGTTTGGACTCGTAGATGGGTTTCTCTGATCCAATCTGGCTAGGATCTCGTTCATCTTGTCCGTAAGTTCATTGATTTGCCTATCACATCGCAAGTTCTGTGCTTGCTCCATGGTAAGTCCCCGTGGAATTTGTTCTTCTTCTCCAGCCATTGATGTTGCAGGTTGTAGAATAATGTAAGAACAACTCGTCCCAAGCTCTAATACCAAGATGATGTATTTGATATGGGAGATCAAACACAGGTTGCTGAAAATAACTTTAGGAAGACTCCGTAAATAATTTAATCACCAAGAATCCACACTAAAGGATCAATTTGTTTAGTTTGCTTAAAGAAATTAATCACCTGCAAGCTAAAACAAATCAGGTTGTGAAAGTCTAAAGGAATTAACCACCAACCTTCGGGATAATTGTAAGTAAAACTCACACGATTTTATTTATCAAAGTCTGTCTCCCAATGTACATACAAGCAGCTATTTATAAGATGATTAAAAATCCTAATCCTAATTGGAAAGAATATTACAATGGAAAGAAATCTAATTCGACAAGGAAAGATAACAAACCTATTTCGAATAGGAAACAAATACAAATAAATACGGAAAACAATAAAATAAATAAGAAATAATTATTTGTACCGTCAATGGATAATTGTCCGTCAGTGGATAATTATCCCCTGACGGGTCAAACTAGTTGTTGAAGGATAATTATCCCCTGATGGCCAAAACAGTCATCAACGGATAATTATCCACCAATGAGTTAGTCGATCCCTTGATGACGTCACACTATCCCTACTTATCCTTCGATGACATCCTCCCTGATAACGTCACACTTTTCTCCATATTAGTGTTCACACCTACAGTGTATAACTTATCTTCTTGAAGCTTCTTTGGTAGCCAATCTCTCCTTATTGGACCACCATCTATATTTAATTCCATCGCCTTTAAACTTGAGTTAGTGAATTTGTAAACTTAGTCATGTGTCATCTCATATTTCATGTTTAGTCTCTGATTATTTTATCCCCTGATATACAATTTTATTCATTAGTGGATATTTATCCCCTCATGGGCAGTCTCTGGTACCGAGAAGTCCATCCCTGATGATCAGAAAACTATCCCCTGATGCTGAGACACTCATCCACTCACGCCGAGAATCTCATCCCTTGATGCCGAGAGCCTCTTCCACTGATGCCCAAGAAACTCGTCCCCTGATGTTGAGAGATTTATCCCCTGACGCCCGAGCACTTTGGTGCTTTATATTTTATCCACTGATGCCTGAGTACTTTGGAGCTAGTGTAAATTACCCTACGACTTTGGCGATGAGTAATTTTGAGTTTGGCGATAGTTTTGATTTGCCCGACGACTTTGGCGACAGTTAAATATTCTCAAGGCTACTTTAATGCATTGGAGTGTCTTTACTTTAGTCTCTGGTTGCTTCAACATTAGTCTTTGATGAACAAACACTTAGTCTCTGATAACCAAAAACCTAGTCTCTGATGACTAAAAACTTAGTCTCTGATGACCAAAAACTTAGTCTCCAATGACCAAAAACTTAGTCTCCGTTGAACAAAAACTTAGTCTTCGATGACCAAAAACTTAGTCTCCGATGACCAAAAACTTAGACTCCGATGGACTAATTTTGCTTGATCACCATTTGACTTTTGTTGAACTCTCCAAATGCAGTCTTTGTAGTCTCTGACACTTACCTGCAGTCTTTGATAGTAGTTCACATAGTGCCTATTGCAGGTACATGTACAATTACAAAATCTAGCAATTCTAAGTTTATATATCATCATCAAATGTTATAATTCCTAACAATCTCCCCCTATTTATGATTTATGAAAGATAAACATAAATCAAGGTTTGATGATGATGTCAAAACACCAACCTTATAACTTTGTTTTTTATAATTGAATTTAAGCATGTAAAAACATAATTGTACATGAACATAACAGTGATGGTTTTGTTGTTTTCAGTTCCTCAATGCCCATCCATCATTCTGTTAGCCTTTTTAACAATCCTCCCCCTGTTTTTATCAGAATTACTTTGTTTCCCTTGCCTTGATCATTCTCCCCCTTTTTGACATCAGCATCATATTGTTGGAAGGTAGAAATCACCAGTAGAGGTTGACTAGAAGGAAGAAATTGTTTGAGCTTTGTTTGAAGACCATTTATAATGAAGTGTTGGAGCTTCATGTTGTACTTTCTTCAATCAATGCTTCAAAAAAAAAACATTTTGTGAGAACAGTTGCACTTGACCTATGTGAGATCAAATATTCTGATATGAAGTATACTGCTGGCTCATCCAATAATCATGTGTTGCTTGCTTCCAACCAAACATACACAAGTTCTTCTCTTACTATTCTCGGATAGTTGATCAGAATTGGGAATCAGAGAATACATACGCTGCAAAGGTGGTGTGTGAAATAATTTCTCTCTATTTTGTTTTAGTTAAGTTAGATGAAATATAACGAAGACAAAAGATACAAAATTAACGAGAGGCATCCCCCCCGACCTACTAGAACAAAACTCTAGCTAGGAGAACCAAGAAAAATAGCGAAATAACAGGAATATAGTCACTGATAGCAAGATAACCACTAATGTAATACCCTGACACGAGAAAGAAAGTATCAGGAGCAGATCATCCCCTGATTGCCAAGCAGAATGTCCACTGACAAGCAGTTGGTAACCCCTGAAACAGGCTAAAATCCGCTGACCAATAGATGGTATCCCCTGAGGCAGGCAAGACATCCGCTGACTCAGACAGTACATCCCCTGACGAGGGCAAGACTGTAAAGACCCAACTCGAATAACAAATAAACAGCAATTACATTTCAA
>CM025786.1:40463213-40478674 GCA_014636745.2 Centella asiatica
GGAATGCATGTTCACGAATATACGATTTGGGACACGGATGTGACAATAGCATCCTCAAGGGCTGCAAGAAGAGCCTTTTTTATATCAATATTTGACTGGTTAATATCAACAGGGGACTATAGTAGATGCAGTTAGAACTCAAGGAGGTCCTTCCTAGCCCTAATTGAGGAAGAGGACAAAATTGAAGAAATACAGCCTTAGTATGCTCATTTTCAACAATTTTACTCCAAGTTTTTTTATCATCACGTTGCAACAGACTAGGCCTCGGAGGAGAATCAGATCCATAACTAGGGGGTGGGGAAGATGAGGAAAATGCTCCGAAGAATGTGTAGCAGCAATAGACATACCTTCTGTTAGGTTTTAGAACATTTGATGATGATTGTCTTTAGATTACTTAGAGTACAAATGTATAGAAAGTGTTAATTAGTAACACTGAAGTTTTGTAGCTAGCAGTTATCTCTTTGTTTGTAATTCATTCATTCTTTGTAAAGAGATATAATTATTTCTTATTTGTAAGTAACTGCTAGAATGGTGTATCGAAGCTTCAGAAAGTCGAAGTGTGTATTTGATCCGTTGGAGTTTACAAAAAGGCTTGTCGAAGACTAGGAAAACTTGTCAGAGACTAAGGTTTCTTTATCTATCGGAGACTAGTTTTGCCTATCGGAGACTAAAGCTTACGTCATCGGAGACTAAAGTTAAAAACATCAGAGACTAAGCTGACGTCATCGGAGACTAAGCCTTAAAGCATCAGAGACTAAATAACTCTATCGGAGACTAGATAATCTGACGTCATCAGGGACTAAAAGCACCGGAGACTAGTAATGACGTCACCAGAGATTAAAGATGAAGCATCAGGGACTAATCGTGATTTATTTCCTGAGAGATACAGAGTTCGAATTAAAAAGGAATGACTTCCACGTAAAGCAAGATATTATTGAAGACGTAGCTGGTAAGGAAACTAACCAAAAATTTGTTCCTATCAAAAAGGAAAGATTGTATCGAATAAGGAAGCTGAATTTTATTCAGAATAGAAATTGAGTTAATAGTAAATTAGTTGTTAGAGAAGCTGTAATTAGGTTTACAGAGTTTTTGTAATTTTGAAGCTGTATAGGTTTTTCATAGTTTTGTATCTTTTCCTATACATAATAGAGAAGAAGCTAATGATCATATTTATTATGATTGTTAGAATTTGTAATTAGTTGTGAAATCAATATAGCAATTGTTTATAAATTGATTTGAGTTTTTGTTCTTTATATTCTGCAAGAAAGTTTAATTTCTTAAAGAACAAGAAATTCGAAAAGTATTCAAAGAACTTGTATTCAACCCCCCTTCTATAAGTTCTCGGCATCTCACTGGGAAAACAATTGGTATCAGAGCCTGTAATTGAATTTATCCAATTACTACATTCCAAGAGATGGCCAACGACGAAGCAAGCAGCTCAAGCATAATGACGTATGCGGGAAGTCGTGATGGTGGTACTAGAATCCCTATTCTTAAATGAGAAGAATATCCTATGTAGAAGCAAAAGATGTACATGCACTTAAGAGCAACAGATCCAGATTATATTGATAGGATTGAGAAGGGTCCTTATCTACCCAGGAAATTTATTCCTGCTAAAACCGTTGATGGATCTGTTGTGGCAGAACACTTTGAACTTGCTCCAGAATGTGATTATACAAATGAAGACAAGTTGTAAGTGTTGAAGGATGCTAAGGTGATGAACATACTTTATAATGGGATTGATAAAAATATGTTCACAAGTATCATCAATTGCACAACATCTAAGCAAATCTGGGACACCATCAAAGTCCTATGCAAAGGAACTGATCAAGTCCGAAAGAACAAAAGGTCAATGTTGACACAACAATACGAGTTCTTTCAAGCAAAGCCTGGTGAACCAATAACATCAGTTTATGATAGGTTCAACACTTTGCTCAATGATTTGAAAATACTTGGAAAGTCCTATGACAATGAGGATGTCAATACAAAGTTCATGAGATCTCTCCCTCCAAGTTGGGATCCAAAAACAACAGCCATAAGAGAGGCTCATGAATTAGACATACTCACACTGGACAGGCTCTACGGGAACTTAAAGACTTATGAACTTGAAGTAGAGCAACGACAACGCATGCATGGCAGGGACAAAGGAGCTGCGTTGATGGTTGAGACAAGTAAGTCTCAAGAGAAGCTTGATAAGGAATCTTACGATGCTAGCTCGACTGATCAGGAAGATGAACTGGATTTTGATGATGGCATGGAGGAATTGATGGCATTCATGGTCAAACAGTTCATGAAATTTAGGGCCAACAGGAAAGGAAGAAAATCATCAAGGAAACATAACCTTAAACGTGAAAGTCAAACAGTCACCTTCGACTTAAAGAAAATAAGATGTTACAATTGTGACGGGTTAGGGCACTTTGCCAATGAGTGCAGGAAGCCTAGATCTAGTGATAGATCTAAGGATGAAAAATCAAGGAAAGACTTTGCTGACAAGAAAGCTAAATCAAAGAGCAAAGCCTTGATTACAGAGGGTAAAGATTGGATTGACAGCGACTCTGATGAAAAAGTTGTCAACTTTGCTCTAATGGCTCGAAGTGACGAGTCAAGTGATTCTACAAAGGTATGTGATGCAACTCAGAATTTCAATGTGCTTAATTTACTTGATACATCTAGCATTGAAAGCATACAAAAAGATATGTCTGATTTGCATGTTAGTTTTAGATCTTTAACTATTGAACATACAAATGTAAAAGAATCACGTGACATTCTCTTGAAAAGAAACAACTTTCTTGAAGAGAGATTGGCACAATTTGACACTATCAAGTCTGATTTAAACAAAGCTTATCATATGATTGATGCTTTGAAAAAGAGGGAATATTACTTAATAGAGCAACTTGAAAATGCTCAAGCTAAGATTAAACAATGGAATACTTCCTCTAAAAAGTTGACAGACTTGGTAGAGTGTCGAACAATAGGTCAAAAATCTGAACTAGGTTATGATGAAAATCTAGACAAGAGTTCAGATTTAAATGATCTATTCGAAGCTGCTAACTCCTCAACTAGTAAGTCAAATTTTATAAAAAGAATCAATTTTGTCTCTCTTGTTATTGAATCCAAATTCATTAACACTCAAGATCAACAAATCTCTGCAAAAACAGAAAGTGATCAAAAGACAGTGAATGTTGTTGATAAGAGTGAAACAAAAAGATTAAATATTGGGTTCGCGACAAAGACACAACTAAATAAAAAACTGGAGAATCTTCTAGACAAAAAGGCTGAAAAATTAGTGGAGTTAAGCAGAAATAAGAAAAATAGGAATGGAAAAATTGGAATTAATAAATATACAAATTATGTTAGAATGTCTGATGCTCCTAGAAAGACATGTCATGTATGTGGTAACCCCAACCACATAGCTGTTAATTGTAGGAGCAAAAATAAAATTCCTATGACTGAGACTGCATCTTCAAAGAGAATAAAAGATAAATCACCTGTAAAAAGGTTAAATAATCTTTGCATTAATAATGAAAACTCTAAACTTGGCAGTCTCTCACAAGCGAGTAGCAAGACTAATGATTGTCCAATTAAAGTCAAAACTGCTAAAAGACAATCAACTCAATCAGAGTCAAGTCTTGAGTCTACAACTAGTGAGAAAGGACCCAAGAAAGTCTGGGTTCCAAAAATCTCAAACTAGATGCTCTCTATTGTGCAGGGCAAAAAGAAGAAATCATGGTACTTGGACAATGGTTGTTCAAGGCACATGACTGGAGATAAGTCCCTGCTAAAACAGTATGAAGAGAAAAGTGGCCCAAAAGTCACTTTTGGAGATGACAGCAAAAGCCATACGAGGGAATATGGCAGTGTTGAACATGGAGATGTCATCTTCACTGAAGTAGCACTAGTTGATGGTTTAAAGCACAATTTACTGAGTGTGAGTCAACTATGTGATAAGGAATTCAATGTCACCTTCAAAGAAGATAAATGCTTGGTATGTAACAAAGAATCTGATAATGTGATTTTGACAGGAAAACGAAAAGGAAATTTGTATGTTGCAAATCTTATTTCTTTTACTGATCAAATCACATGTCTATATAGCAAAGCTTCAACTGATGAAAGTTGGCTTTGGCATAAAAAGCTTTCCCATTTGAATTTCAAGAACATCAACAAGCTTGTGAGGAAAGGATTAGTAGCTGGCATTCCTCAGTTAGAATTTACACAAGATGGATTATGTGATTCATGCCAGAAAGGGAAACAAAAGAGTGTATCATTCAAGAGTAAACCAGCAACATCAATCACTGATCCATTACAGTTGTTACACATGGATTTATTTGGTCAAGTGAATGTGATGTCAATTTTAAGAAATAGATATGCTTTGGTTATTGTGGATGATCACACGAGGTATACTTGGGTAAAATACCTCCATACAAAAGATGAAACTGCTCAGTTGATAATTGATCATATCAAAAAGATAGAAACTGAGTCAGGAAAAACAGTAAGGGTGATAAAGAGTGATAGAGAACAGAATTCAAGAATTCCCAAGTTATTGAATTTTGCACTGAAAAAGGAATAACACATCAATTCTCAGCTCCAAGAACCCCTCAACAAAATGGAGTTGTTGAGAGGAAAAATAGAACCCTTATTGAAGCAGCAAGGACTATGTTACAAGAGGCTAAGCTTCCCACATATTTTTGGGAGGAAGCTATAAGCACTGCTTGCTTTACACAGAATAGATCCTTGATAAACAAAGCATACAACAAAACACCTTATGAATTAATGACTGGGAGAAAACCAACTCTCAAGTTTTTACATGTGTTTGGTTGTAAATGCTTTGTACTGAGAGACTCATCAGAAACAAGAGGAAAATTTGACAACAAGTCTGATGAGGCAATCTTCTTAGGTTATTCTTTGTCAAGTAAAGCATACAGACTATATAATCTAAGAACAAAGGTCATTGTGGAATCAATTCAAGTTGTATTTGATGATAAAAAGATTCCAGGAATGTTTGGACAAGGATTGCATGAACCTCTCAGTTTTGAGAATGAATTGGATGCATGGGAATATCTATCAAAGACTACTGAAAAATCCCAAGATAGCAATGATCCCTACATAATTGAGGGGGAGTTAACTGTTGTGCATGAAGTACCAAGAACTAATACTCTATCAGAGAGTACAGTATTAGATGAAACTCAAGAGACTAGTGAAATTAGTATTCCATTGGAGACTAATGGTTCACCAGAGACTAGAGTCACTGATGCACAATCAGACACTATATTGACACCGGAGACAATAGAGATAAACAGCTCAGGGGGAGCTAATAATGAAGAAGTCAATGGTTTAGGGGGAGCAGTCTTTGATCATGAAGCTAGAATGGATAACACCAATCTAGAAAATGAAGCCTCAACTTCAAGGTCAAATCTGCCACGTGCAATTCCATGGTTGAGAAACCACACGCCAGATTTGATAATTAGAAGTTTAGAGGATGGAGTCAAGACTAGAAGTGCAACACAAAATGAATGCTTATATCTCAGTTTTCTCTCAAAGATTGAGCCAAAGAAAATTGAGGAAGCACTTCAAGATCCTGATTGGATAATTGCCATGCAAGAGGAGTTAAACCAATTCACTCGAAACAAAGTCTAGAGACTGGTACCCAAACCAAGGAATAGATCAATAATAGGTGCCAAGTGGGTCTTCAGAAATAAATTGGATGAAACTGGTACAATTACAAGAAATAAAGCAAGACTGGTTGCAAAAGGATATTCTCAAGAAGAAGGAATAGATTATGATGAAACTTTTGCACCAGTAGCAAGACTTGAAGCAATCAGAATCTTCTTGACTTTTGCAGCCTATAAGAACTTCAAGGTGTACCAGATGGATGTCAAAAGTGCTTTCTTGAATGGAAAATTGGAAGAGGAAGTCTATGTTTGCCAACCCCCAGGTTTTGTGGACTCCAAATTTCCAAATCATGTTTACAGGTTAGACAAAGCACTTTATGGCTTAAAACAAGCACCAACTGCCTGGTATGATACTCTATCTCAATTTTTGCTTGAAAATAAATTTGTTAGAGGTATCATAGATAATACCTTATTTTATAGAAAGCAAGGCTCTGACATTATAATGGTGCAAATATATGTAGATGATATTATATTTGGATCTACAAATGAAAAAAATTGTGAAAAATTTTCAAAACTTATGCAGTCTAGATATGAAATGAGTATGATGGGAGAATTAACATTTTTCTTAGGTTTGCAAATAAAACAATCAACTGATGGAATATTTATCAGTCAGTCCAAGTATATCAAAGACTTACTGAGAAAATATGATTTGGTTGATTGTACATCTGCAAAAACACCCATGCCTACTGCCACTAAGCTAGATAAAGATTTAAAAGGAAAGAAAATTGATATTACTAGCTACAGAGGCATGATAGGCTCTCTTTTATATTTAACTGCAAGTAGACCATATATAATGTTTGCTACATGTTTATGTGCTAGATTTCAAGCTGACCCTAGAGAGTCACATTTGATTGTTGTAAAAAGAATACTCAGATATCTAAAGGGTACCCCAAACCTTGGTTTATGGTATCCCAAAGAATCTAATTTTAAACTAATCTGTTATTCAGATGCTGACTATGCAGGTTGCAAGTTTGATAGGAAAAGCACAAGTGGAAGCTGCCAACTTCTTGGAGACAGACTTGTTTCTTGGTTTAGCAAGAAACAAAATTCGATTTCTACTTCAACAGTAGAAGCTGAATACATCGTAGCTGGGAGTTGTTGTGCTCAAATTCTATGGATCAAGAATCAACTCCCAGACTATGGTATGTCATTATCCAAAATTCCTATCTTTTGTGATAATACTAGTGCCATAGCAATAACAGAAAATCCAGTGCAACATTCAAGAACAAAACACATAGATATTAGATATCACTTCATAAGAGAACATGTAAGTGAAGGTAATATCGAATTACACTGGGTAACAACTAATAAACAAGTTGCAGACATATTCACAAAGCCTTTAAATGAATCTACCTTTTCTAGATTAGTTTTTGAATTAGGAATGTTGAATTATGCCTCTTAAAAATGATTAATTTTTGAAAACAAGTTTTTTAGTTGTATGCAGCTAGAATTAAATTTCTAGATTGAAGCTGTTTTTTTTAATTAAACAGAATTTTAGAAGCTAGAATTTAATTTTTGGAATGTAGCTGTTTTTTAACTAAACATAATTTTTGAAGCTAGTAATCATTAAACTTGATTGTTGGAAATATTTTGAAAGCTTAAGAGAAAGAGACTATCTTAGTCCCTGATAGTGTTTTTAATTAGTCCCCGACTGAATTAAAAATTTGAACTATTAGACTAACTAGTCCCCGACAGTCGTTTTTAATTAGTCCCCAACTGAATTAAAAATTTGAACTATCAGAGACTAACTAGTCCCCGACAGTCGTTTTTAATTAGTCCCCGACTGAATTAAAAATTTGAACTATCAGAGACTAACTAGTCCCCAACAGTAGTTTTTAATTAGTCCCCGACTGAATTAAAAAATTGAACTTTCTGTAATGGAAATGGCACTGGTGTTGTCACAATAAATAGGAATATGATTACACACCATACCATAGTCCATTAGTTGATTTTTCATCCATAAGATTTGAGCACAGCAACTCCCAGCAACAATGTATTCTGCTTCAGCTGTTGAGGTTAACACAGAATATTGTTTCTTGCTAAACCATGACACTAGTTTGCTTCCAAGAAATTGACAGCTTCCTGTTGTGCTTTTCATGTCTAATTTGCAACCTGCATAATCTGCTTCTGAATAGCCTATTAGATCAAATCCAGAATCTCTAGGATACCAAATTCCAAGATTTTGAGTACCCTTGAGATATCTGAATATTCTTTTAACTGCAATCAGATGAGATTCTTTAGGATCTGATTGGAATCTAGCACATAAACATGTTGAAAACATTATATTAGGTCTACTTGCAGTGAGATGTAAAAGAGAGCCTATCATGCCTCTATATCAACCTTTTTACCAGTTGAGTCTTTGTCAAGTTTAGTGGCTTTTGGCATGAGAGTTTTAGCAGTTGCAACATCTTGCAAATTAAATTTCTTTAAAAGATCTTTTAAATATTTTGTTTGACTGATGAAAATTCCATCAGAGATTTGTTTAACCTGTAAACCTAAAAAGAATGTTAATTCTCTCATCATGCTCATCTCATATTTACTTTACATAAGCTTAGAAAACTTAGAGCATAAGCTCTCATTAGTAGAACCAAATATAATAACATCAACATAGACTTGAACAAAGTATTAATTCACCAGCATGTTTTCTATGAAATAAAGTTTTATCTATGATACAAGAAATAAGCTACAAGTAAACAATAAACCAACAGGGCATACCCTGACAGTAGCATGTCCTAACTCCTTGATATCTAAGGCAAGCGACATCCTCTGATGCGAGTAGTTATCCCCTGATGGGTCAAAGGCCTATCAGTGGATAATTATCCCCTGACGACAGAAGGCAGTCATCAGTGGATAGATATCCACCGAGGATTAAATAGAACCCCTAAGGTCGACACTAAGCTTCCAGATGACGCCATCCCCTGATGCAAAGCTCACCTTCCCCTGAGGCTTGGCTCGATAGCCCCTGACGCAGGTAAGTATCCCCTGATGGATCAAAACAACCCCTGACGCAGACTTCCCCTGACGCAAGCTAACCATCCCCTGATGCAGGTAGATGCTAGCTTGCAACCCCTGACGCTAGTTCTGTGTCTTCCCCTGAAGCTTGGCTTGACATCCCTTGATGCAAGAAGAAGTATCCTCTGACCCCTGGTAGCGTAACCTCTGATGCGCGTAGTGGATCCCTTGATGCATGCAGCGTATCCCCTAATACGAGTAGGGCTTCCCTTGATATGAGTAGGGCTTCCCCTGATGGACATTAGATAACCCCTGATGCATACACGGCATCCCCTGACATGGCAGTTAGCCCCTAACAGCCCAGGAACTGTCTTCAGGCAAGCCCCCGATGCAAACCGACATCTCCTAGAGCAATCCACAGCCTCTGACCATAAGCATCCATGCTGAGCTTTGTATACCATGTTATAAACAAGCAGTTCCTTAAAGTAACCAATTCTGATAACAAGGAAAAGTTTTGCTTAGCTTGTGGAATTTCCGAGAGCTATGCAATTTACTTTTAATTATGTTAATACAATTAGAAACTAAACAACTTTCAGGAGTAGTGGTACCATTATGCATCCTAGAATTATGTTCACCCCAGATCTTGTAGACATAGACAGATAGGACAAGACATTTGATGTGGGACCAAAACTGTTGATTTAGATCCAGAAGAAAATCACCCACAACAGGATCCCAATCTGTCCATGGAAGGTTTCTGCCCAATATGTGTAAAAGCTCACCCAGGATCTTACTAGAATACCTGTAAGAAAAATATAAGTGATCCATGGATTCATTAGCATAATTGCATGGGAAGTATGGGAGAACATAATGGGGAATAAGCCTATTGTGGAGACCCAGCCAAAGAATAAAAGAGAAGCGAGGAATATGCAAAGGGTGTCAAGCTATTTCCCAGATAGGATTTTGGGGGCTTCGAACTCTAATGGATTCCCAAATAAGGCTAATGTTGTCCATTCCATAGAATTTTGTCTAAGCAGTTACCATCAATAGGAATTGCAGAAATCTTATTTTTTTGATTGATGATAGACACATGGTAGTTCACTGGAAAGCACCATTGGTCATCAGAGATGATGGAGCTGACATGGGAATTGAAATCAAGTTGTAGTTCATGGACAAGAAGGTCAGATGGCTTATAGCATAAAGGAACCAAATCACACCAAGGGTCTTGCCATAAAAGGAAAGTATTGCCATTTCCAAGGACATATTTTATGTATTGGAGGGCCAGGGGATGAAGATTTAGAATTTTTCGCCAACTCCAAGAGCAGTTTGAAGGAATTTTTGCAGTCCAGAACGTGTATTTCCCTAGTAGTGTACTTCTTGCCCACTCTACCCAAAGATTTGTGGAGTGTGGATTAATTAGGGAAAGGAGGAGATAAATCTGTTGTGCTTTGTTCCATTCCTCCACCTTTTTAATATCAAGCCCTCCCTCCTTAAAAGGGAGGGAAATAGTAGACCAGGCTATACAGGAATAGCTTGACCCTTTCCAAAGAAAAGACATAAGAATTTTGTCAATTTTCCTCGCAATATACTTGGGAAAGAGGAACATCCTGCTCCAGTAGGATTGGATAGCAAAGAGTACCGAAATTATTAGTTGTCTTCTGCCTACAAAAGATAGAAACTTGTTAGTCCAGGAATTTATTTTATTGGTAATCAGCTGAATAAGGGGCTCGCAATCAGAGGCTGAAAGCTTTTTGGTGATGAGCAGAACTCCGAGAAACTTGACAGGCCCATTGGTGACCTGCATATGGGAAAGAGCCAAGATCTCTTTCAAAAGTTCAGAATTTATATTAGACCAGAATAAGTGGCTCTTGTCTACATTCCTTTGAAGACCCGAGAGGGACGAGAATATATCCAAGGCATAGAAGAAAGTTTTGACTGAGGATACATCGCCTTTGCAAAAAAGCATGAGATCATCAGCAAGATTAAGTGAGAAATTTTCCCGGCTCTCTAGTAATGAGAGAAAAGGGGGTCCATAGTTTCCTTTGCCAAAATCATACTGAGCACCTCCATAACAATAACAAATAAGTATGGAGATAGAGGGTCCCCTTCATGTATCCCCCGCTTACCTTGGAAGTAGCCACACAAGGAGCCATTGATTTTAACAAAAAATATGGCTGTAGAGATACATGATTTTATCCAGCCAACAAATTGATTAGGAAAGTTCATCAACTTCAGGGTATCTAGGAGAAAATCCCAACTGACCGAGTCAAAAGCTTTGCGAAGGTCAATTTTAAAAGCACATCTAGGTGGCCCAGCTTCCCTATGATAACCTCTCAATAATTCTTGAGCAATAAAGATATTGTCTCCAATTTTCCTTCCTTTGACAAAAGCCACCTGTTCCAGGGAAATTAAGCTTGGAAGGACCCTTTGTAATCGGTTTGCCAAAATCTTAGAGATACACTTGTAGAGAGTGTTGCAGCAAGAAATAGGTTTGAAATCGCCCATACCAGTTGGGTTTTGAACTTTTGGGACCAGAGCAATAGCAGTCGCATTAATTTCTCTAAGCATCGTACTATTATTAAAGAAATGTAGGACAGCTTTTGTAAAGTCATTACCAACAATACCCCAAGTGTGGATGAAGAAATTAACATTAAAACCATATGGTCCAGGGGCTTTGTTCCTTTTCATACTTTTCAGAGTGTTAAAAACCTCGTCTTCAGAAATGGGGTTAACTAGTTGATGGGCCAGGTCCTGTGGCAAAGATTTAGCAATGAACCTTTGAAGAGCCTCTTTCCCAGGGGAAGGGGCTGGGGAGGATCCAAAAAGATCTTTATGGTAACCCACTGCTTCCCCTTTTAATATCATCTAGGTTATGGAGAGAGTTGCCTAGAGCATCATTAAGCAAGACGATTTTATTCTGCTTCCATCTATTTTGTAACTTAGCAAAGAAAAAATTTGAGTTCTTGTCCCCACAATCAAGCCATTGAACTCTAGATTTTTGCGTAGGATATTTTCCTCATTAGCCATAGCATCCTCAAGAGCTGCAAGGAGAGCCTTTTCAGTATCAATATTAGACTGATTGATATCAGCAGGGGATTGTTGTAAACGTAGTTGGAACTCAAAAAGGTCCTTCCTTGCACTTACTGAGGAAATCAAGTTCTTCCTATGGTCAGAGTTTAATTTGATTAACCTTTTCTTTGTGATCCTGAACTTTTCGGCAAGAACAAACATAGGGGACCCCTACACACGGGTATTCCAGGCCTCGGTCACCACAGTACTAAATCCATCCACACTATACCAGCTTCATCCAGCTTGTTTCTGAAGATCCATTTAGTACCAATGATTGATTTATTCTTTGGTTTTAGTACTAGTCTCCAAACTTTGTTTCTTTCAAACTGATTGAGTTCCTCTTGCATAGCAATTACCCAATCAACATCTTGTTTTTTTTTTTTGTTAAGTTGGTAATGCAATAAAAGAAAAAGAAGAAACATAACTAACGAGGGGCATACCCCCTGGCCTACTAGCACAGAACGCTAGCTAGGGAAACAAATCCAAACAAGAAAGCAGCAAGCTAAACAGAAACAAAGTAAGCTAAACCGCCACCTAAACAACAATAAACATCGAAATGCAATAGCCGAAAATCCATAGCAAGAGTAACACTAAGCAAGATTTCAAAACCTAACATGATTTCCTCACTATAGCAAAGAGGCAACATCACTGCAGCAGCAAGGAAAGATAGAAACAACACCATTGCAAAAACAACACCAATGCAAAGCAGCAGAAACAACACCATTGCAACATCTTGAAATGCCTCCTCAACCTTTTTAGGTTCAATCTTTGATAGAAAGTTGAGGTAGAGGCATTCATTCTGAGTAGCACTTCTTGTTGACACACCTTTAGTTAGATCTCCTATTATTTGCTCCATAGGATGATCTCTTGTCCATTTTATTTGTAGAGGAAAACTTCTTGAAGAGGAAGCTTCTTGATTATAATTTCCTTCATGGTGTTCAGTGCTCTCAGCTTCATTGAAAACTCCCCCCTGAATTAGTGCTCAAGTCAGGGCTTAAGTTTTCCTTTGATGGTGCATTCCCTGATGGAGTATCCCCTGATAGAGTATTTCCTGAACTGTTGTCTAATAGATTTACTCTATCTATTGAAGGGGCTTCTAGATGACTTGAATTTTCATCAGGGATTACTAGATTTTTCATTGATTTGCACACATCAGCTTCATCATCTAATGAATCAATTTCAGCATCTGTTGACTCATTTTCATTTTCAAACCTTAGTTTGTCATGGCTTCCTTCCGCATTATCATGCATTCCTTCAATCTTTTTATCATCAAAGACTACATGTACTGATTTCATAACAATGTGGAGTCTAAGATTGTAAACTCTATATACTTTGCTAGTTAATGAATATCCTAGGAAAATGTAGCTAACTTATCTTCTTCAAGTATGGTTCTTGCAGCTTCAATCAAGGTCTTATTTTTTCTTTCAACAACTCCATTTTGTTGAGGAGTTCTAGGAGCTAAAAAGGATTATGAGATTCCTTTTTCCACACAAAACATCTCCACTGTTGAATTCTTGAATTCAGTCCCATTGTCACTCCTTAAGGCCTTGACTTTCTCTCTAGCTTCAAGTTCTATCCTTTTAATGTGATCAGTGATCAACTAGGGAACTTCATCCTTGGTATGTAGATACTTAACCCATAAGTATCTTGAGTAGTCATCAACAATTACAAATGCATACCTTTTCTTCGATATAGACATCACATTAACAGGACCAAATAAATCCATGTGTATTAGATGAATTGGTCTTGTTATTGATGATGCTTCTTTACTTTTGAAGGAAATTTTCTTTTGTTTTCCCTTCTGACAAGATTCCTAACAATTTCTAAGGATCCCAGATGATAACACAATCATATGATCTTTCTTGAATAAAATGACCTCTTATCCATCGGGGGCTAAACCCGTTGGATCTGTTAACCATACCGTAATTAGTGGGTCAGACTATACAGTATAGTCCTCTAGTGAACTACGTAGTCACATTAAATCATCTAGGTCAGGTGATAGAACACATCAACACCTTCCCTTTCCTTTTCCCAACTACGTGGCATGTTTCACATTTTAAGGAACATAACAGTCGCATCGCTTGAAACATAACAGTATCATTCATTTGCACAGATATAATATTGAAAAATAACTGATAAATCAAAGTTCAGTTATATCCATGCACTTTCATTCATATCATGTCAACGGAAATTAAAGCATAACATTCTGATTCACAAAAAAATCGAAACATAAAAGTATTAACCTTGTACGCATGTCGAATCAATTGATCATGTGTTTAACTAAAATAAGCATAAGAATGAGAATATACTTGTCTTTGTCCTTAGCTGAGCTAATTTAATTCACTTGTTGGGTGAAATACCTCCGTAAAACATGTATGTTGACATAACATGAGAATCTATGCTTTGAATATAAAATGTGAGTATGTACATATGTGATGTATGTGCATATCTTATCTCTTTGATGTTTTAATTAAATCATTTGATGTGTTGGGAATTGAGATTTTTAATTTAAACAAGCCTGAGGAATTTTTTAGACTGTTAAAAAAAATTCATATAATTCATCAAAGGATAAATTACTTCGTCATGGGATAAATTACTCATCAGGGGATAATTTACCCGTCAGGGGATAAATTACCCGTTAGGTGATAAATTACACATCAGGGGATAATTTACCAGTCAAGGGTTAAACTACCCGTCAGGGGATAAATTACTCATCAGGGGATAATTTACCCGTCAGTGAATAAATTTGTTCATCGCCAAACTCGTCGGTAATCCATTTAACTACCACCAAAGTCACTTGGCTCTCGCCAAACTTTTTAACAAGCCAGCACCAAACTTGTTGCCAAACTATACCCCTGTCAGGGGATAAAATTGCTTATCATCGGATAATTTTACTCGTTAGGGGATAATTGTTCACCGTCAAACTCTTCGGTACTGTATAGTTTGCCTATCGGAGACTAACAAAAATTGTTCATCGGAGGCTAACAAAATTGTTCATCGGAGACTAATTTTATATAATGTCGGAGACTAACTTTTAACCTATAAGAGACTAATTCATGTTATCGGAGTCTAAGTTAGATATGTTGGAGTGCATGCCCTAGTGGCCAATTATGTAATGATTGTGACACTATATTTATGTTATGTTTTGGTTAAATGATAATTTTTTTTATTATGTTTTATTTACTGCGTTACATAAATGTTAACATAATAAATGTCCTTAGAAGAATGATATTAATTATATGGATTCAAGTATGTGACTTGAATATGAGGTCGTATAAGTATGTTATATATATATATATATATATATATATATATATATCATTATTCTTAAATGTCCCTAATCGAGTATTATTAGTGGGACAACAATAATACATTGAGACTAATATGTGGATTGACTAATGGTCACATCTCATTAGTTATAAATATATACGAGATATATTAAGTTGATGCATAGGTACCATGTTAGAGAACAGTGTACTGGACAGACCCACCATGAGAATTCTACATAGAGCATTACGTTATGTGTCATAAGTAATTCTCATAGTGACAATGATGTAATGGTCCTTTGACCTGAAGTCATGACATTTCTACATAAGGAGTTATGTGTTTTGACATTGCCAAAAGTCACCTTTAACCGGGTGGACGATAAAGGTGATTGTTGGATGCATCATGAGTTATGTGAGAAATGGGAATGATGTAGATGGAATTTAACCCTCCTATAAATTAGGGGGTGATATCTATAGGCCTCTTGATTGAGTGAGACTATGAAATGCA
>CM025786.1:40483674-40520840 GCA_014636745.2 Centella asiatica
TGCATTTCATAGTCTCACTCAATCAAGAGGCCTATAGATATCACCCCTAATTTATAGGAGGGTTAAATTTCATCTACATCATTCTCATTTCTCACATAACTCATGATGCATCCAACAATCACCTTTATCGTCCACCCGGTTAAAGGTGACTTTTGATTCCAGTACTATGTTCTCTAACATGTACCTATGTATCAACTTAATATATCTCGTATATATTTATGACCAATGAGTTATGGCCATCAGTTAATCCATATACTAGTCTCAATGTATTATTGTTGTCCCACTGACAATGATACTCAACTAGGGATATTTAAGAATAATGATACATTACATACTTATATGATCTCATATTTAAGTCACATACTTGAATCTATATAATTAGTATCATTCTTCTAAGGACATTTATTATGTTAACATTTATATAACGCAATAAATAAAACATAATAAAAGAAATTATCATTTAACCAAAACATATCATAAATATAGTGTCACAATCATTACATAATTGGCCACTAAAGCATACACTCTAACAGTTTCATCACTGGCTCTTCCATAAACCAAGCAAATCCGCAACCGGGTGGGTTTGATCATACGATGGCAGAGCCCCATCAAGTGATATAAACACAAGAACTCATTCTGAAGTTGTGGCATTAACATAATGATTGTTGTGATGAATCCCAATGAAGACCGAGAACTCCTCAGCATATGATTCAGTTTGTGAAAGCATGGCGTTTCCCATAACTCAATTTTTTATTGCTCGAAGAAGACGAATGTTACATTAATGTGAACTGCATTTGGCATCACAGTAATGAGCTAGTGCCAGCCCAATGCACTTCAATCACTTTCCACATGGATACTATTGTCTGGGTTGTTTGATGATATACTTTATAATATTTCAGGACATGTCAGTGTCAGGCCAACCCATCAGGATAACCCGTCAGGGGGAATGACCAACATGGCATCAGTGGAAGCCATCAGTGTATATCATCAGTCATAACCATCAGGATCAAGAAGCACTGAGTAAAACTCAAGTGAAGGTTGAAACCCTGATCCAGTCAATAAGCATCAGGGGATCCAGAAGCACTGATCAAAGTCCATCAGGGCTGGTCGTCAGTGGATCGTTATGACAGCATGCACTCATCATCAGTACTTACAGAAATCAACGTAACGTGTTATAGAAGCAAGAGATATCAACTAGAAAGATATTTCTTGAAGTTTGTTTTGGTCCAATAAGAACTCTTGCGCATTAAATGCACACAAATCAGGGAAGAAAAAGTAGTAACAAAGCATGCAGCAGTCTGATACATAGAGCAACGATGTGACATACTTGCGGCTAAGTTGAGAAAAGCAGCACGTCTCAAGCACGTAATTTCAACCACTATTCGACATATAAGCAACGGAGTTCTCATTACAACATAACACAGAGATTGAATCTATCCAACAAATCAAAAAAATATAGAAGCACACAACACTAGGAAGCTCTGTAATATATCTCTTGAGAAATTTGTTTTTTCAGAGAAAAGTTTTCGTAGCTAGTGAGTGTGAGAAGCTGTGTATTTATTCACAGAATTTGTAGCTGTAAATCACAGTTGTGATTCTACAGATTTCCAGAAAAATATTAAGTTATAATACAACTATTTTAACTTGAATCTGTGTGTTCATTCTTATAGTTTTTATGTTCATTGCAGTTGCTTCCCGTAAGCACTTTTAAGTTTAAAAGAGCGAAAAGTTTTAGGTGTTTGTATTCATCCCCATTCTACAAACACTTGAGCTTATATTGCATTAACAAAGAGCCTACTGAAAAGATCAACGGTTATTCATACGATGAGCAAACTTTTTACTCCACATTTATTATATATTTATTTAACTAAATACAACATTAGGTCAGTTAAACTGAAACGGCAAACAGAAGAACCAAAAACGAGGAAAAATTCGGTTAAAACAAAATAAAAGCAAAAAACTCACTTAAAAATAGATATGTTTGATTATTACTCTTTCCATGCACTTACCAATTTGCTTATTTAACTAAAAACTGGGTGCAGACCTCTATGTCCCCATGTAACCAGAGAAACACAAACACAGCTTTACGCACCGGGGAAACGCTATAGCGATGGGAAACTGTTAACTACATGCAAAGCTCCAATAAAGTATCAAGAGGGCTATCACAGTCAGATGCAAAGCAGATAGCTGGAAGTAACAGCTTTCAATGCAGCAGCTATTTTGGGCAGACTCACTCGCTAGAACCATCGTGAGGCGCGAAAGGTTATTGATCACTTGAGTTAATTTCATAACTATCGGTTTTTTATTTTACTTAAAAGACACAAATCACACTTTTTTAGAAGAATACTTAAAGAGCTGCATAATTGAGCTCCAAGGGGGTCGTACATAAATCAAGTTGTATGAACTATGAAGAGATTGTTAATAACTACTGTCCACACTGAAGCACATCAACATGAGAAAAATGGATAAATATTGAAACTGAATTTAAAACTTCGAAGAAGCCAAACATATAGAAGGTGAAGCGATTCAACAAATCGAAGCATTAGCGACGACATGTTTAAGCTTAAGGCTAGAAATCAACATCTTCTATGGTTTTCTCTATAATTTCAACGCAAAAACCAACAGACCTTCCGTATGACATGGCCTCGGCTACTTTTGATCGTGCTTCTTGATGACGACGTAAAAGTAGCACTGTATTTAGTACCGCCCATCTAACTTGGGAATTTGCTTTCTTTTGTGTGAAACCCAAGCCATTAAGTAATGAATCCAGCTGTTACATGAACAAAAATGGTCCTATTAACAATATCACTAGAGAGGATATACAGTACAGCACAATCATATAGGCAGTTTTTTTCGCGGATGAAAAACATGGATTTAAAAATGATAAAACTGAAACATAAGTTAACATTATGACTATATCTGAAGCTTCTCTGTGATCAGTACACTTTCAGGTTAAAAGAGAGGCCGAATGTTTCAGTTAAAGTTAGAGATACATTTCTACGATGATTTTTTTTTCTTTTGGTGCAATGAAAAAAAAATGACGTCTGACATGCTATATCATCCCCGTTAAATGGATACAAAGTACCGGTAACACACTAACATGATGGTACAATCTTATGAAATAAATGATGGAACTTCATGCTACTTAATAATATAATATTTAATAATTTTTGGAAGGATAAAAATGCAGAGTGTATCTTTATTGGGAAATGGACAGACTTAAGTTCATGATCTCAAGCCTTGAATGTTAAGCAAAATCAGGCCAAGAAAAGGTATCCACTGCTACTTTTAAGTAGTTTGTACTGTGTCACTGATCAAAACTGAATAGATTCAGATCTACTTATAATGCTAGGATCAAACTACGTAATATTGGAAGGAAGGAGGTAGTAATATATATATGTGTGTGTGTGTACATATATATTGGAAGGCAGTCCCTGATAGTGGTTGTGCATTCAACGTTGCATAAAAGTAAGAAAACATTTTATTATGGGTAAGCTAGTTAAGGCACTGCACTCATTGTAAAATTAGAACTGCTTGAAAATTCTTTGTTAGGGTTAGTGTAGCTCCTGTTTTCTAAAAAACACGCATGCACACAAATTTATACTAGTATACAAGTTATAAATAAAATAGTTTCAGCTACCTTAGTAATTCTCGGTCCTGTAGAACTTTTACTTAAAACCCAAACTTGTTAAGCGAATGATTTATTTACTTTCCGTTCATAATTGCTCCGGCTTCTACAGATAATTCCATGTCATCTTAAAAGGACCCGAACTTCCACCAAATGCCCGAAATGTCTTTCAACTAGTTCTGACAATAGATCGATGTTCCACTTTTTAAAGATTTCAACAAGTTCTTAATAAGATTATAATAGGGAAAATGACAAGACCGTAATAAAGACAACATTTAAAGGTTTATTTAGGCCTCTTTAGATTTTAAAACCAAAATGTATGTGCCATCTTTAAGGCCAATTAATTTAAAAATTTTGGTCATGATTAAGGACTGCAAGGAGTAGGCTTTCTCTTATTAAAATGGGCAATGGACAATCAGTAGCTAAGAAAAGATGATCAAAAAGCAGCATTGCACGAAGAAATGCCATTTATATAGACTATTCCATGTGCTTATGCTGCTATACATCAACTGCAACCAATTTGAATACAGCATATACCTGATTAATATCAGCAAGGCCTCCCTCAGCGCAACCATATAAAAGGTACTCAGTTGCCACTCCAGCTAGAGCTATACAAGAGAACCTATTCAACATCTAACAAAGAAATATTCACATCATTAGATTTATATTTTCTTGCCAATTTCGGTGACGAAGCAAATTACTAATACAGAATAACATTTCATCTGTGACATCCATGAAAGATATAATACAGAAACATACCATAGCTGACACTTTTCCTTTATTAACCTGCACATATCAGGAGAAGTAAAGATTAATTGGTAAGGCAAATGAACCAATATGCGACTGTATCTGCTGATATGCCTTTTTGTCCCCTTCAACATAGTTTGTTAGATGAAAGTTCCTATTGCTATTCATTCGAAGAAAGGCAATGCATCAAAGATCATATATGGTTTGCACCACATTATTCAACTAGTCATGAATTAAACTCATATTACAAATCAGCTAATACTACTTACTGCCACTGTGCCACATTTGTCAGCATCAAAACACCAAGTGAATATCGATCTGAATTTAGGATCCACGAATTGACTCCAAATACTTGTTCCTCTAGTGTTGGGTTGATATAGTACATCATGGCACCAAAACAATTATATTATACATTCTTCTTGTATCCATAAGAAGCCTATAGTCTATAAATTAATGAACGTAGGCATCATCAATATGACTACAGACCACTACATGACTGCCAAGAAACTACATCCTCAATAGTCTAAGTCCCTGTTTGTTTACTTCTGAAAGCCTCTTTATGAAGGGATGTCTATTTCAGTAAGATGCAAGAATTGTTTGTTAAAAAGTTTTGGAGGCTCTTTTTCCCTCCAAGGCTCTAACTGAATTAGACTCCAAAGAGAAGCTGGATCAATAGGAGGCAATTTTCTGACAAAACTACCCTCAATTGTTTCACATATCTCCATATTTCCTTATTTCCCAACCCACCTGTACATTAATCCCAATTTCTCTCTCTTTCTCTCTCTATCTATCTACACACACACACACACATGACCTTGTTATGTGTCTTTCTTTTTTTAATCACATGTCTTCACTATTTTTTCTTTCTAATATGCTTTTGGTAATGAGAAGCATACACGTACTGTAAAAAATTTTAATCAAATTTATTTGATTCAGTCAGTTTATTTAGAATTACCAAAACAAACTTGTTCGAGTTGTTCAGGAGGTTAAATTGGTAAAATACATTCATTCAGATGTTTTAGACAAATATTTTGCCAAACAGATTTTTTCATTTACCTTCTATTTTAAACAGCCGCTCTAACTTAATTAGATGTCATAATCATGTTGACTAATCATTTAGATTTTGCCAAACATGCAATAAGTTGTATGAGCTCATGTTGATCAATACGTATGAGAAGCCAAAACATTTGGAAGATATTGACATGATAAAAAACAAAGCTACAGTTTGGGACTAAGCTATATTGTACTCTCCGCCCCAAAATAACCATCCTAATTAATTTTAATTTGCTGATTCATAAAATTATTTTTGTCCAAAATTACCCTTTGAAATTACTAATAAATGTCTATGTAGTTTTATTGAGTAATGTGTAATTTACATCTCCATTAAAAAACTTTTCAAAAACATCTAAACATATTAGCTGTAGTACATTATTCAATGCATTGGGATAAATTTATACTCATTTCTCAATATGGACCAGCATAATAACTAAGGGTAAAATCGGAAAACTATTGCAAAAATATTTCTTAATATAGAATTAATCCATTTATTTGGGACATCCAAGAAAGGAAATTAGAACATGTATATTGGGACGGAGGAAGTATAATATAGGGTGAATCGACACACTAAAGTTTCATATTATGTTTTACCACGTCAAATCTTTGAACAAAATTAGGTGTAATACAATATTGACCCAATAAAATTTTACTAATTTTCTTTTGACCAAGGTCAATTAAGATAAATGAAATCCAACAAACAAAGTACTAGAATATCAATTAATGTCGGTGATAATTAAATTTATAGTATTCACAATATAGGATATGTAAACAATGAAGGTTTTGAACAAATCTATGACTAGAATGCCTTGGTCACTAAGTGTACATAATGTTGCTATTGATCTGGAAAATGTTTTGTTTTGCAATTAAAAAGTACAAACTTATTTTGCGAAGGAAAAAGCTTAGATGATAGCCAAAATTCTTTGAACCTCATGTCTCATCCTAATGAATATGGTTTCTGGCTTCCTGGCTATAGCTACAACCCAATCAACATGGAATTATTTACGATTACGTGGAAGTGTTACAATTCACGTGACAATGTAATATGGTCAAAATGGTTTCATTACGGAAGAAGCAACATGGCAGATGCAAGATCAGTGTGAAATGTTATTGGATGTGATAGACTAGAAATATTCAATTTCAAAGGCAAGATCATTTTAAACCGGATAGAATGTGGCACCAACAACGTAATGAGCATTAATTTGATGGATGCTTAAAACATTGAATGATACACTGGAAGTTAATAATGGATTTGTAGCTATGAAGTCAGCTAAAGGAGCTATAAGGAGAATTCTTAAGTGAAATGACTGAATCGTCACCTAGAGAAGTCCAAGTTGTACCTTTAAAGTGCAGGGTAGAATTGGTGACGTGGATAACACCACTATATGGACATGAACATTAACACTAAAAATGATAATGATAAAGGAAATATTGGGGGCAGAACTACTAAACTGGTCCTGCACTATTTTTCTTAACATTTTAATTTTCATAATTGTCTGTTCATTTTTGTCTTTGCTTTCAAATCAGTCCTACGATAAACTACTTATGGAAAAACAAGATGGTCCATGTACTAGTCTCTGTTTCAATTTAATCCTTTGCTTGTAGAGAAACACTAATTTGAAAAACAGCCATAGGTGCACAGTCAATTATGTAAATTAAACTATACAAGGATTAAATTAAACTGAGATAATAGTACAGGGACCATTTTGGTAGTTTTACCAAATATTATGAAATGACTGTAACACCCTTGGAGGAGTATAATTGTGAATGTGAGTTCTAAATGTCTAATGGATATCAGAAGTAATACGAACCAACTGGATAGTCAACACGGCAAAATATTGAGAAAGAAGGGTGCTTGGAGGTGCTGTAGAATCTGGTGATCAAAAGAGGTAAATGTGGAGGTGGCGGAGAATCTGGTTTCACTCATAACAAATGCTACACAAGCTACAAGAATTATCAGTGGTGGTTTATGGAATCAAGATGTAGATCAAGCTAATAAAAAATATAACGGTGAAAACTAGTTTTGAGCTCTAACAAGAGACTGCCTAATGTGTTGTTGATGTTTACGCCATGTAACTCTAATATCATAGCTTACCGTTCAAAATTCATATGGTTTGGATTGATAGAGATATGTCTGCTCTACAAATCTTAACTGAACTTTGTTAAAGATGAGGTACGTTTGCAGATTCTATACCACCTCCAAAAATGATCAGAAGAGCATTAGCACTTGTAGGTTGTGATAATAAATCTATACAAGTTTTGTGGACATGATGAACATTGAAATTGGCAAAACTTTAGCGTCAAGCATCATTGGAAGCTCAATTTTGTCTGAGAAGCGAAGGCATATGGTATGTTGGGTATAACCTATGTTATACGGACTCTTCGTTTTGCCTCGAAGTACTGGTGTCCGACACTTGACACCTGGACAAGAGTGTGGGTGGGACATTCCATTTTAGTGTAAAAATGTCATGAAATTGAGGAGTACCCGTATCGGATTCTTCAAAGTACCCATATCCGACCGGACACTCCACCCGAGTCATGTAACTTAGGGTATAACAACTAGCTCATTTGCATACTCTGAATTGTAGTGGTACAAAAGAGCTAAACCGTGGAGGGCTGAGTTTCTGAAAAATTAGAGATACGTGAGAGTTTGGACTCACACCATTCAAGGCCAAACTGCATTTTAAATTAGAATTCAAAAATTGGCCAATTAGTTTAGCCAAAATGAATGTACAAGTGATCTTTGTTTTCCATGCTATATAACTCTAAGGACCGGTTTCTCTGTACCAAAATATGTTACATCGCCCGCTCCAGCCCCCTACGGTTGTTCTCTCCTGGATAGGGTTTTATAATCTCAGTTATTAAAAAAATGAAAAAGGACACTTGTCCACTTTTCACTATATGTAGGGGAGGCAAGTTGAACACATAACTCTATAGGTGACGTAGTAATATAGAGGAGATGAATGTGAAAGGTTACAAAGAATGCATGAGGATGAGGGTAACAAGTCAAACAACATGAAGGGAAAAAAGAGGAAGACGGATAAGGTCAACAATGACCGTAAAACTTTTATGCTAAGTACAATGAGAATGGGATTACATCCAACTGTAAAAGTTTATATATGATATCAATTGATGGTGTAGGTGACTCAAGATACCATTGATGCACGACTATGCTCGTAGAGGTTGGAAGAAGTCATGGAACAATGAGGTAAGTATAGTATCCTCATTTGTACCATCTTTCTGGATATGTATCTTGATTGATTATATTGTTGATGTTTATATCCCATTATTTGGAGTATATCCAGAGTAAGTTTTAATATTGTTGCTTGTGATCTTAAAACACATTCTTGTAGATCCATATTGTTCAATGTTTTCTTTGAAAATCAGTTTGAAGAAAAATTATTGCTTTCCTAATCTGAAAGCATGTCGTGTCACGTTATGTTGCAACGAATTTAATTGCAATGCATAGTTGACTGAACTATAAATCTGTGTATCTTTACTACCTAGCTGAACTGCACATAGCAGAGCCATCAAAGAAGCCAACAATGAAAAAGGGAATGGAAACAAACATGTGTATATTGATGAAAAATGAATATTCCTTACCGAAACTCATGTCTCATTTTCAATTTGGTTACTCAACTAAAAATATGCATTTCAGCTATGGAACTAAAAATAAATTTTCAATTGAGTTAATTCTGCCCAAATTTTTGAAAATTTTACCGAAATTGCTTACTCGACTACCATAAGCATCAAATACTTTTCTGAATCATAAAAAAACTGCACATTCATGTCACGTGATACCAGTGAAGAAGTCAGGTCAGTGATTCAATTGAAATCTTAAAAATATTCGTCAGGATCAACTCAACTGACAATTTAATTTTGGTTCAATAACTAAAATGAAATTTTCTTTTAAATTCAATAACCATATTGAAAATGATCCATTGTATTAGTTGGGTTATAGTTTAGCTTAATCACTAATTTAGGTTGGTGTAATAAAGCTGCAGTAGGCACCAGGGAGCATCAGGGAATACCCGTCAGGGATTAATTACTAGGCAGTATCGGCATCAGGGGATGTTGTTCTCGACGTCAGGGGATGTTTTCTTGGCATTAGGGGATCGCGTTCCTCAGCGTCACGGGATGATTTAACCCGTCTGGGGATAATTATCTATCGACGGCTATTTAACCCGTCAGGGGATATTTATCCACTGACGACGTGCAACGCTGTTTAAGTTTGTTTTATGTATTTGCTTCCTAACTGTAATAGGTTTGATTTCTTTTCTTATTGAATTAGATTTCTTTCCATTATAATATTCTTTCCATTGTAATATTCTTTCCATAGTTAGATTAGATTAGATTTCTTTCCATTATAGAATTCTTTCGAAAATAGAATTATGGTTTAGCTCAGCTTATAAATAGCTACTTATATTATACGATTTAGGATAGACTTTGATTAATACAATTGCGTGAGTTTTTACTTACAATTATCTTGAGAGTTGGTGGTTAATTTCTTTAAAATTTCACAACTGATTTGTTTTAGCTTGCGGGTGATTTATTTCTTTAAGCAAACTAAACAGATTAATCCTTTAGTTTTGATTCTCGGTGATTAAATTCTTTACAGAATCATCCTAAAGTTATTTTTTCGCAACTTGTGTTTGATCCTCCTAGATCAAATACATCAGAAAATAAGGCATGAGTTCAGTGACTAAACTATCATTTTTCCCGTGTATATTGAAGACGCAAGTTAGAATCTTATAGCTGTTACTAGAAGAAAACATACTTCTTCGAGAAATTCAAAATCTACAAAAGCCGTTCCTGCTTGAACATTGAGTGATCCTTGCTTTTGGAAAGCTTCCCAGCTTGATAATGTATACCCCTTCGGAAGAATTCCCATCAAGTAGGCAATTAAGAAATGGCCAGCTTCATGCTAGATGATTTGCCAACACGAAACAAAAAAAATATATTTTCCTCAAGTTGTCATGAAAAATAAGGTTTGTTAGATAAGTTGTATTTGATATTTGAATCTGTGCAAATATAGAATTAGAGTCGCATCAAAAAAATGTGTAGAAACTGGAAAATTATATAAAGCCCCATAATTTCAAGGAGAAAAAGGATATGAAGAATAAAGCTTACTTGGATAACCCTATTATGATACTTTTGGCTTAAATTATGGCCTATTGTATCAAGAACCAAGCCGCTGAATCCTCCTTTAAAAGAAACCTATGAAATTACCACTTTGATGAGATCATTATAGATCACTGAAATTTTGATTACCTGCAAATTATTGAACTTCATTTAATTTAGCTACTCAAGCAAAGTAAGGAGAATAGCTACCTTTAAGATGACAAAAACTGAAAACTTTGTCAAGCTCTAGGAAAATTAAAGAATGAGTTTTTATGACTGCATAAAGAACACCACCATTGTCACCACCTAGCGCTTATGACATAGTACTAAGACAAGCCGATTTGCATTATAATAAAAAAAGTAGACAAGCATCCTTCCCATCACTTGTGAGGATGTCAAATTGAGATGTAAATGAAAGGAGAGAAGCTTGGCACATTCAACATAACATATATTTAGGTGTCAGGTAATGATCTCACATAAGCCTTACTAAAGGGTGTCAAATTGGTCACACACTTCATCTCATTTCTATGAGAAACCTCACCATATGCACACAAAAAATTTAGACAAAACAGTAAGATCTTCTCTGGTGAGAACACGTTGAGATTATCATTACTTCTAAATTCAAGTTATTTGCAATTAGGAAACATGACTTGTCCCTTCTTGTATTATTGACTTACAGTTGAAGTTTATCCTGCAAGGTAATACTAAAAGAATTAGGGGAATAAAAGAAGAATAAATCTAGGATAATACCCACAAAGCACAAAGTTTTAAAAACAATATTAATTTTTCAATTATCTACAATGATGGAGATTACACCATTTATATTAGAAGAAACAAAAGCCTAAGTTCTACTGTTATAAATCCTATTCTAATGAGAAATGACAAATCAACTTCTAACAATTATCTAAAGTCCTTATACTTATATCAACTAGTAACACATCTAACTTAAAATTTAAAATAAAAAAACACTTAAAGAACAATATTCTTGAATAATCTATACTAATAAAATAATACTACCTCCGTCCCAAATTAAATGACTTCACTACTGTAGGCGGCATGCACATTTATGTTAAATTTGTTACATGTTAGATATTTAAAATAAATTTAATTGTTCAATGATATTAATCTTCATATTCCAAAATTTTATTTCATTATTTTTATTAAAAAAAACAAAATATCTAACATATATTAAACTCCACCTAAAAGTACATGCAAAAAGTGTGTTAAGCCACTTATTTTGGGACGGAGAGAGTACATAATCAGATTAGAGTTGCTTTTATCTCTAAATAGTAAGCAATAATGTCATTTAATAATAATATACTCTTCTTTTCTTCACTCCATAGTACTTGGACTTCTCAAAAGTAATGCTCAGAAAAAGGCATCAATGTTCAAGCTATAAAATAGTGACATGTTGTATTATAGAAACAAAGGTCTTTTAAGGTTGTCTATATTAAAAACCCATATAAATCTAGTGGAATCAACATAAATAAAAAGAATCCGAATTGCAATGGAGTTGAAACAGAAAAGTCAGAACAGGGCATTGGAGCAATCACTATGAAAATGTTTGTCCTTCACAGATATAAGGACCACCATCATAAATCAGAATCGATGGAAATACATAAAAAGAAACATGTCTCCTAATACCTAATGAAAAGAAAATATATAAATTATAAAACTTGAAGGAAGCATAACTTAAAAGAATGTTTACCACATCAAGTGTCCATAGAAACAACAACCCCAAAGATAAATATAAGACTTGTGCAGGACTTAATTCAAACACATTCCATGCAGAAATGCTTCCCACAAGAGCAGCAAGCTGTAAGTTTCTTTCGATAGCTCCAAGTGTGGTGTCCACTGGTGAGAGGAGAGAAGAAGTCTCTATTCCATTCAGTTTTAGTTCATCCAAGGTGTAAAGCCTCTGGGGTACCTGCAATCAAATATTTTCTCATAAATTCAATCAAGTTTTTAAAAGCCAAATTAGATTAAGCATCAATAATGACACATCCTCTTAACAAAATCATAATAAGGAAACAATGAGTCTATGTGCACAAACTAACTCACAAATCTGACAAAGGAAACAACTGGAGTAAAAGAGAGAGCAATAAAATTGTTCATGTGTCAAAATATGATTGATTTGTGAGTTTTTAAAGTCAATTAGTTTGTGTGCATAGATTTACTTTTTTTAAAAATAAATTAATATACAAGAGTTGACTAACAAATTCATATAAAGAAAAAGAGAACAATCGGACCCTATTGAAGAAAGAAAGAGAGAGAGCAATAAAGTTGACTACGTGTTTAATTTGATTGATTAGTAAGTTTTTCTTGTGAATTAGTTTCTCATGAATTCAAGAAGGGCCCCATCCCGGAAACCAAAAATTGGGAACCATAATTAGTATTTAACACAAGCGTGCACACTAAAATAAAAATAAACAAATAAATAAATAAAAATAAAAAAAGCAAGGAAGCAGCAACAAGTAGGATTAGGGGTGTGCGGGATCTCCTTGTATGGAGCTCCTAATCTAAAAGGCCAGTTTTACTACCAAACGGCTCGTGACTTTTATGTTGTACTATAATCCCAAAATACATTTCAATTTTTACTTGGTTTCGAAAGCTGCCTTTTAAGTTAAAATCTGGTTTTAATCCAAAAATGATAAGTTGTTCCCGAACAGCCCTAGATATAATTTTAGCATGTTTCTGTGATTGTTGTTTGTTAAAATTAGATGTTGTGAATGGGTAATTCCCAGTCGCACACAAACTACAAAGTACACAATTATGAGACGGAGAGAAACTAGATGTACATTCACCAAAATGCAGAGCAACAACAGTGAGCATAAAAATATATGGAAAAGGAGGAGGACAGAGTAGAGATTTTAATCCCTTCCATTCATAACATGCACTATGCTCTACCCTCTAGTATCTCCCTTAACAAACAATTTTTTTTTATAATACTTAACAAACAAATTGAAATAACTGAAAATGAAAATTAATTGTAAACATAACTAGCAAACAACCAATCATCACAGTTCACATCATCACAGAAACATCAAATAAGGAATATACAAAAACATTTGTTTGTACATCACAAATTTGTAGAAGACAAAATACTTGGAGAATTGGATATAAAATGCGAAGAATCTGAAGAAAAACCTGGCGGGCAGCCCCAAAACATCTGAGACCATCAGGCTTCCCCTGCAAATCCTTGACAAGTGACAATGCTTCTCTTTCATTTCCACTCCCCAACTCTTTATCCACTTGTTCCAACACTTGCCGTCGCTTCAATGAACTCACAACCCAAAAATCTCGGGAGTTGGGCCTCGAACACGATGACCATAAACCAGCATAATACGCCACACTGCCCATTCGAGAAATTCACGACAAAGTGGAAGTTATTAGTACTAATTTCTCCTATGATCTTTTTCTCTGTTCTTTTTTTGGAAACCAAGCAAACAGTCTTACATTTGGACTTCTGTACGACAAAAAAATTCTTAGCCACAAATAAACCCCAGTGATGATGATGATGAGTTTTGAGGAGTTTTTTGTTTTTGTTTTCTTTTTGTTTTTGAAAATAGTTTATTATTTTATTCTTTTGGCAAAAATATCAATTTGGCCACTAAAGTTCTACATTTTTACCCATTAAAATATAAATGAGTCGAATTCAAGTAAATAATAGTTAACTCAGATTCTATTCTAATAAATTTTGCGATACTCGAATTTGAACTCGAGTATTTAGTCAAATATAATTTTGGTGCTCAGATTCTATTTTAGTTGAATTCGAGTCGATTACGAACTACTCATGAATACATAAATTTGGTGAAAATTTTCATAATAATATTTATTTTTTGTTTATTTAAGATAAAAATTATATATAATAATTCATTTTATTTATGGACATTAATTTAATAGTAACTTATTCAATATGTATAATATTTAAATGTATTATTAAGATATAATTAATTATATATTTGTAATATATAATATGATATTTTAGTATAAAGAGTGGAATCTAAAAGACCATTAGTATTAGCCTTAATAACTATTAGTTTTGATAATGACAAATTAATTATGAGTTATACAAATTCACATTAACTACATAGAATCCTCCCTTAGGTTATACATTACGTGTTTACATGAATAAGTTTGTAATTGCATGTTCTTAAATGATCCTTGTTATGTGATAATAAAGTGTATGTTGACAATCACTAACTAAGATAAGATGATGGTCAATTAATCATGTAACGCACACATTCGGACACAAAACTTAGTTATATAAGGACACTTAATTTACTTTTACAAATGGTTTCTTAGACCTTACTTAAGTCATACAGATATCTTATTAAATCACACAGACTTCTAAGTCACTTAAATTTCTCTAAAGATAATTAAATCACACAGACTTCTAAGTCACTTAAATTTCTCTAAAGATATATAAAATCTTGTTTGTTTGCCTTTAAGTAAAACTCCTTATTGAATAGATAGTCAACAGTCTTTTCAAGCTTGTGATTGATTGCCTTGCTGAATGTTTTGGGATGTTAGATGTCAGAGAATTCTCTTAGTTGTTCACTTTTCTTCACTCTTATTCGCTTGTCATAAATGAAATTTATGGCTAGTATTTATAGTTTCTCCAAAATATGACAGTTACTAATTTAAAAAGGATTTGTTAGAGATTTGAATTTGCTAGTCATTGTTTTGTCTTGCACTAATCTTTAAGTAGTAGTACAAATATTTGACCATGGGAGGATATTTGAGCATCAAATGATATTTGTCCATCGGAGGATAATTGTCCATCAACTGGCAATGGTCCATCAGCGGTTAATCCTTCATCAGCTGATGATTTGTCCATCATCGAATAATTGTTTTTGATAGCGAATAATTGGTCATCAGGGGATAATCGTTCATCAGCTGATAATTTGTTCATCAACGGATAATTGACTATCAGCGAATAATTGGCCATCAACGGATAATCGTCCATCAGCGGATAATTTGTCTATTAGCAGATAATTTCTTTCAGCAAATAATTGGTCATCGGTAGATAATCGTCCATTAGTTGATAATTTGTCCATCAGTAGATAATTGTCTATTAGCAAATAATTATCTATCAATAGAATTTGAGGTAGCAGGAGTAAGAGTTTTCAGTAGGGAGTCCACTTTGTGTTCAAGATCAGTAAGGCACTTTTTGATATTATGATTGAAGGTTCGCACATTATGGTCGCAGGACTAGATTTTCTTCAATGCATAATCCAATTTGTCGTTAGTGAACTTGGTTCTTCTAATATCAACAGGAGCCTTTTGTTTCTTCTTAGCAGGCTTCTATGGTTGAGATGGTTCTTTGAAGTCTGGCTTTGGTAGAATGTTAGAGAAAGGAATAGCAGAAAATCTGTAGTTGCGCATGTCAATTTGGTGCCTTTACTGATTACCCATAGCAAACCATCCATGATTTGGATAGAGATCTTCAGCAGCATGGGGTTTCAGTGGCATGGAGTTTTAGTAGGAACCAAAAACCTCTCCATGTATTTTGCTCACAGTAGGGGAAATGAACTGTTGCTTGGAAGTTCAAAAGGATTAAGGTCATCTTGGAAATCATTTAATACCCTTCTTCCGTAAATTGATCGTGCAAAATCAACACACGTCATGGTGCCAACATGCTTGGCTATCCATTGTTGAATGAAGTCATAATACTCCCACGTCATGGTGCCAACATGCTTGGCTATCCATTGTTGAATGAAGTCATAATACTCTATCTCCTCGTTTATCGGCTCATAGTGGGGCATCGAAACACATTTCTTTTAGTCTGATCAATAGGAGTCTCCATGCGAATTGAGCCTCAGCAGCACTTAATTCAACATCATAGCCTTGGAAACTTTCGTCATTAGTAGACTTCTTTTGATGTAGGGGGTTTAGGTCTACAACCTCGGATAGCTTAAATCAACTTGTTGATATACACACATGAAGTCAACTTAAGGTTCTTGAACAAATCACTCATTCAATACTACTCGAATCACACGAATATGGTTTTGTTTATATCTCATAAACAAGAAGAAATCGTGCAGAACACTTTTCTGAATTTATTTATCAAAATCTATCTTCTGCGGTTCAATACAAGCAGCTATTTATAAGCTGATTAAATCCATATTCCTAATTGGAAAGAATAATACATTTGAAGGAAATCTAATCTATTAAGGAAAGGAAACAAACCTATTTCAACTAGGAAACAAATACAAAACAAATACGAAAATAAATAAAATACATGAAAAATAATAACCGAAACTATCAGTGGATAATTTGAACTATCGAAGACTAATTATCCCCTGATGGCCAATTTTGACTATCGGAGACTAGCTATCTCCTGACAAGCAAGATACACTGTAGGAGACTAACTATCCCTTGACGGGTAAATTTGTACTGTCGGAGACTAAATATCCCCTGACGCCCATAGTCTCCGAGGTTATAACGTATTCCCTGACACCTCTTTCTTGCATCCCCTGATGCTTTCTTCAACATCCCCTAATGTTTTCTCGGCCAAGTCTCAGCTAAGCTTCAAACGTGTTTGGCTCTAGTTTTGAAAGCAAAGTAAGGACTGAATTACAAGTACCTCTCAATGAATCATATTGCTTATTAAGTCAACCCCAAGTTTCTATTCCTTCTCCATAGTTCTCCAAACATAACCCCAAGGTTTTAAACTCTTCAAGCGTCAAACCTGCTGCCGTTAACAAGTTGACTTCAAACTTCTTAGACTTGGATCTAGTAATTGGACCACCAAGCATTAGCTCACCATCACCATTTGATCCGTTACTCTTTATGCCCACATCATCTTTTTTGGGACTTTTTTGGATTTTGCTGATTTGGCCTTCTATTTCTTTTTTTTTTTTTAGCAGGAGGTTTGATTTTGGCAAGTTGATGAGTCTTCTCTATTGGTGCCTCTTGAGTAGGCTCCTCCCTTAGCAAAACATCTCATTTTTTCCTCTTTTGACTTGACATCAACAACATTTTTTTTTACCAATCTTTCCAGGGCCTCCCCCTTAGCAGATGCCTCCATTTTAGTAGGGGTTTGCGAGGTGTCTTTAATGGTCATCCTGCTAGCAATGAATTCATTAGCAAGAATACCAAGTTCTTCAGCTTCCTCCCTTAGAAGTTTTTGGATTACCTTCATAGATAATTACTTATCAGTGTTTGCTGGTGGCATTGCCTCCTCATCATTGTCACTACTGTTGCTTTCAAATACTATCTTCCTTTTGCCCTTTCCCTTTATTTCAGCAAATTGTTTCTTTTCAGCAACTCCCTCTCTAATTACAACTAGAGGTAATGTTGGTCTTCTTTTAGCAGCCACAAGCTCTAAAAATTCTTCCTCAGTTGGTAGTTCTTCCTTTACTTTTTTGGGGATGACATTCTTGTCATGGACTGTCCTCAAGTATTCCACCTTTGTGTCAACAACATGATTATTTGCAATTATCTCCATTGTCTTTTCACTCCTTGCTGATTTGAGATTTGGTGTTGCACTAGTGATAATTTCAGTAGGACTGGGAGTTTGGTCTACAACAATTTTGATGGACTTGACCTCATTTTCTTTGATTAGTGTTTCAAAGTATTCGGCCATCTAATAGACTTCTGAGGCAACAAAAGATACAGCAAAAACAACAAGATCTTTCAATAAACTGTCTGCTTCGTCTGTCTATATCAAATACTCGAAGTAATTAGCCATTTGCATTTTAGCAGGAGTCAACATTTGCATTTTAGCAGGAGTCAACATTTGCATTTTAGCAGGAGTCAACATTTGCATTTGCCCAAGGTGATGCTCCCGTGAGGGCCATCCTAATAATGTACCAGTTGAGACAAGGAGTAAAAATAAGGTGGAGCAAAATTCTCTTGCATTTACTATGGAATACTTCAGCAAGGCAAGAACAAAGATCAAACAAGGAAGGATGATGTATTTGTTCTAGGAAAACCAAATACAAGTTGCGGAAAAATAACTTTAGGAAGACTCCGTTATGAATTTAATCACCAGGAACCAACACTAAAGGATCGATTGTATTAGTTTGTTTAAAGAACATAATCACCTACAAACTAAAACAAATCTGGTTGTGAAAGTATAAAGGAATAAACCACCAACTTTTAGGATATTTGTAAGTAAAACTCACACAAGTGTATTTATCAAAGTCTTAAGTCCTTCTACATCGTTTAACATAAGCAACTATTTATAAGCTGTGATAAAACCCTACTTCTACTTTGGAAAGAATTCTACAATGGAAAGAAAACTACAATGGAAAGAAATATAATCTAATAATGGAAGATAACAAACCTATTTTAAATAGGAAACAAATACAAAATAATCACGGAATAAAATAAAATACAAAAGAATAAACTTCCTGTAGCCGTCAGTGGATAATTGGCCGTTAATGGATAATTATCCCCTGATGGGTCGAATGGTTGTCGAAGGATAATTAGTCTCTGATGTGTCAAATGAAATTAGTCTCCGACGGGTTAAGTTAAGTCTCTGATGACGTCAGTCGTAGTCTCCGATGCAGTAATTAAATCTCTGATGACGTCAACCATAGTCTCTAATGCGATAATTGCTGATGATGTCATGTCATACCATCCCCTGACGCGCACAAAGACATCCCCTGATGTGAGGCTCGACATCCCCTGACGTCCGACACGGCATCCCCTGACACGAGTCTCGACCACAACAACTTTATTTTGACAAACTTACGTACTAAAAATATAAAACTAGAACCTAACTAAAACCTAATTACAAGTCAATTACCCCAACGCATCACAACATCATCATGAATCCTACCACTGCTAAGTTAATATAGGATACCATTCAGATCTTGTGTGATGGTACGGAGGATGTGAGAGAAAACAAACTACAGCTGTTAACCCAACAGTACGAGTGATTCACAATGAAATCTGGTGAATCACTTATTGAAATGTTTGACAAGTTTAACAGGTTAATTAATTATCTGAAAATGTATGGGAAGACATATGCCAACAAGGACGTGAATAAAAAATTCACGAGGGCACTTCATATATCATGGGAACCAAAAACTACAGCCATCAGGGAATCCAAGAATATGAATATCTTGGACTTGGATAGGTTGTATGGTACGCTTAAGACATATGAACTGGAGGTTCAACAAAGTTCTGAAATGTCAGGGGATAATAGAAAGCTTGAATCTATAGCTCTGATGGCAAGCAAGAAAAACAAGAAGGAGTCAAGTCAAAGCATACTAATGAAGTAGGTATCAAGAGATCCTGATGCTAAGGAAAGTGATGAAGAAAGTGAAGATGATGAAGCTAACTCTAAGGGGATTGAGTACACTCCTGAAAAGTTAGAAGAGATGAATGAAACAATGGCCTTCCTAGCAAGAAGGTTTTCCAAGTTGAAATTCCAGAAACCTAAAGGAACAAAGAGATTTTCAGTAAGGAAACCTGGTGGCATTAGCAACACGATTGACAAATCCAGAATAAAGTGCTACAAATGTAATGAGCTTGGTCACTTTGCAAATGAGTGCCAGAAGGCCAAGAATGAAGGAGAGCCTAAGGGGAAGGCATCTGAGGTGGACTAGAACAAGTACTTTGATCTTCTTAATGCTAACAAGAAGGGAAAAACATTCATTACTGAGGGAAATGACTGGGCTGACTCAGAAGAAGAAGATACTAAATAGTATGTCAACCTAGCCCTGATGGCCTCATCCACTAAAAGTAGCAACTCATAGGTTAGTCTTAAAATTTCCTCAAACATGTCTAAATCTGATTGTTATAAAACTGTTAAGGAGATGACTTGTGAGATTAGAGACCTCTATGACACATTAAGTAGTGTAGTAGCTAAAACTGAGAAAGTGCAAAAGATTAATGAAAAATTAACTGCTACGAACACTCTTTTAGAATCAGAATTGACTAAGCTTGAAAATCTAGAGAAAGAACTTAACAAGACTAGAAATCTCCTTGAATGTGCCATTAAGAGAGAAAAATAGACCTCCAAAAGGCTTAAAGAAGATGAGGAAATCATAAGAAAATGGACTGAGTCTAGTAAGAAACTTGAGGATTAACTTAACAGTAAAAAATTCGATCCAACAAAAAGGAAAATGATTGTGCATCAATGGCTACACAATCATCAGGGAATGTGAGTGCATCAGGACTTAGTAGCCCTTCAGGGGATAAAAAGAAAAATAGAAATGGAAAATTAGGAGTTAATAAAGCTAATAACTTTGCTCCAATGCTCCTAGAAAAGTGTGTTGGAACTGTGGTAATGTGAATCATTTATCTTTTCAATGCAAAGAAAAACCACAAGTTTTAACTGGTACAATTTTATATGCTGACGATTTGCCTAAACCAATTTTTGATCATGCATGCACCCATAAGGGTAAAGAAAAGAAAATGATTGCTAAACCTAAGGCATTAGGTGAAACTCCTAAACAGGAGAAGATGTGTGTGTTGACCAAACCTAAAGTTAAAGTTAATTTAAACATTGATGTACCAAAAACTATGAGTAAACATGGAGGACCCAAATCCATTTGGGTACCAAAAATAAATTAAATGTTCTTTGTGGGCAGGATAAGGGCAAAAGTAAGCAGATCTGGTTTTTAGACAGTGGCTGCTTAAGACACATGACAGAAAACAAAGCCATGCTACTAAACAAAACTGAACAGAAGACAACAAACAAAAAAAAAACAAAACCGCTCCTTCTACCTAAACTAGGAAGGCAGCAAACTAAACAACTAACACTATAGCTGAAACACTACTACTACAACAAACACCACTACATTAGCATGGTGTCTTCTGTTCAGTTTTGTTTAGTTGCTTTGTTGCTTCTTTCTCCTTTTTTGGGTTTGTCTCCCTAGCTAGCAGTTTATGCTAGTAGGCTGGGGGGTATGCCCCTCATTTTTTCTGTTTCCTTTTTTCTCTTTATATCATTCCCAACTTAACAAAAAAAAAAAAAACAAAGCCATGCTCACATAGTTTATTAAGAAGGATGGTCCAGTCATATCTTTTGGTGATAATAGTAAAGGATCAACTCTGGGTTATGGAAAAGTAGCAAATGAGAATGTCTCATTTGAAAATGTAGCACTAGTTGATGGGCTAAAGCACAACTTATTGAGCATAAGTCAACTATATGACAAACGGTTCAACATTTCCTTCAAAAGTGATAAGTGCTTAATCTCCACCGAAGATGATGGGAAGCTGATCTTATCAGGGGATTGAAAGGGAGATCTTTATGTTGCTAACTTTGGTTCAGCAAACGAAGCCTCATGCTTTTATAGCAAGGCATCCCTTGATGAGAGTTGGATGTGGCACAAGAAGATCTCTCACTTAAATTTCAAAACCATTAATGATTTAGTGAAAAGGGAATTGGTGACCGACCTACCTCAGATGGAGTTCACTCAAGAGGGTTTATGTTCAGCCTGCCAACAAGGGAAGCAAAGGAGAATTTCTTTTGTCAGTAAGGAAGCCACAATGATCAAAGATCCAATTCAAATGCTACATATGAATTTATTTGTTCTTGTCAATATCATGTTAGTATCAAAGAAAAGATATACATTGGTAATTATGGATGTCTACACCAGATACACTTGGGTTAAGTTCCAACATGCTAAATCAAAGGTGCTTCAACAAGTCATTGATCGTGTAAATAAAGTTAAAACTGAATCAAGGTCAGTGGTTAGAATTTTGAGGACTGATAATGAAACTGAATTAAAAAATGCAGCTGTTGATGAGTTTTGTGTGGATAAAGGAATCAGTTATATATTCTCAACTCCAAGGACTCCTTAATAGAATGGTATGGTGGAAAGGAAAAACAAGACCCTAATAGAAGCTGCTAGAACAATGTGGCTCAATTGAGGACAATTGTTTCTGAAGAAGAGGAGGATGATCCGTTGGAGTCATTAGGTGGTGACCAGTCGAGTGCAACTTTGGATGGGAAAGTAAATCTTGATTTAAAGGATATATCCTTAGATTTATTTTCTATTAATGCATATGCGGGATGTTGGTTAGGAAGTGCTTGTCAACCTGTTGTAACTTTGCTTGTACAAAATGAGTTAAGTAACTTCAGGCCTTAGCCGAGAATGGGTTGAACACTGGCGTCAGGGGATGATCTTGCGTGCATCAGGGGTTGCCGAGCTTTGCGTCAGGGGAAGTCTTTGTGCATGATAGGGAATGCGAGTCTCGTCAGGGGTAGATTAAAGCATCGGAGACTATGGCTGACGTCATCAGGGACTAATTAACTCGTCAGGGACTACTTAGTCTCCGACAGTTTATTTTAACCCATCAGGGGATAGTTAGTCTCTGACAGGCAATTATCCAGTGACGGGAACAATTTTATTATTTCTTATATTTTATTATTATTTTCCATGTTTAATTTGGAAATTGTTTCCAGTTTGAATTAGAATGTTTATTTTCCTTGTTAAATTAGATATATTTCCATAATGGAATTCTTTCCATTGTAAATTCTTTCCAATTTGGATTAGAACTTTTATTCAGCCTATAAATAGTTGTTCATAATGTATGCTGGGAGACAAACTTTGATTAATAAAATTGTGTGAGTTTTTACCTACGATTATCCTAAAAGTTGGTGGTTAATTCCTTTATACTTTCACAACTAATTTGTTTTAGCTTGCGGGTGATTAAATTCTTTAAGCAAACTAATCAGATTGATCCTTTAATGTTGATTTCCTGGTGATTAATTTCTTTATGGAGTCTTCCTAAAGTTATTTTCCGCAACCTGTGTTTGATCCTTCCAGATCAAATACATTACCTCTCTTCCTGGACGAAACCGCCCATAACTTGGATCCCATGCCCTTTGCTAGGGTTTGTGTTGAAATGGATTGTGACAACCCCAAAATCCCTCACTGGATCAGGGCTTCGTCAAAAGAAGAAAAAGATAACCACACATCCATTCATATTATAAATACTGGAACAAAAACAATATTAAAGAGTTATTACAACCCAAAATATTACATTTTCAGCGGAAGCTATTCCATCTCTATATTATAATACAAAACATCATTTTCAGATCATCTTCCTTCCTTCCTTATTGGCACAAAAAGAGTTAGCCTAAACTCAACAACCGATCATCTTTGCCTTCCCCTTGTCAGAGGGCTCAGCCTTTATATTCTGCCATGCAAGACATTAAAATTTAACAATAATGAGCAATTTACGCCCAACAAGTATATAAATAATTTGGGAAAACAAATCTGGAATGTTTTAAGGGGTTCAATTCTGTTGAGAGGCTTGGTGGAACAATACTAATGCCTCAGAAATCTTTAAAGGATCTTTAGGATTACTGATGATAAACAATTGTGTAATCCTTCTTAAAACAAAGCATAACTTCCTTGAAGTAAAAATATCCATCGGGGGCTAAACTCGTTGGATTTGCTAACCATACGGTATACAGCTGGCCTAACTGTGTCCGCATGATCCCTCCTTATGTGTACGTACGTAGTCACATAAAATTCCTCTAGGTCAGGTGAACAACAAATCAACACCTTTCCTTTCCTCTAGCCATCCATGTGGCATAACCCATTTAAGGGACATAACATTCTCATTTATTGCACAGATATAATATTGAAAAATAACTGTTAGAACAAAGCTTCTTTATATCCATGCACTTTCATTCATATCATGCTAGCGGAAATTAAAGCATAGCATTCTGTTTCACAAGGGAATTTAAATATAAAAGTCATAATTTTGTACGCATGTCGATTCAATTGATCATGCGCTTAACTGAAATAAGCATAAGAGTGAGAATATACTTGCCTCGGTCCTTTGCAACAAAGATTCAAATTCAATTTATTGGTGAGTGAAAGATTCTGTAAATTATGCAAGTAATATTTTAATACCTTAATAAGAATTTATAAAAGAAAATGTGTATGTGATGTCCTTAGTCTTTTACTGTCTTAAATAATAATATCATAAAATAATTTTTAGAAAGTAATGTTTTATAGTTTTGATGACAGTCTGTACATCGGGGAATAATTTTCTCATTATCAAACTCGTCAGGGACTGATATCCTTAGCCATCAGAGACTAACATATTTTGCCCATCGGAGACTACGGATGACGTCATCAGAGATTTAAACTTAGCCTATCGGAGACTAAGGCTAACGTCATCCGAGACTAAGATTTTTAAAGCATCGGAGACTAAAGAACATCTCATCAGAGACTAACAACATCTCATTAGAGACTAATATTAACTCATCAAAGACTAACAACATTTTCTTCATCGGAGACTAAGAAAATCCTTCATCAGAGAGTAACATCTATTTCATCAGAGACTAAAGTATCTCATCAGAGACTAAAATTATCTCGTCAGAGACTAATATTAGAGCTTGATTTTGCTACCATAGAGGGCTTATCATGAACAAACTCAGCCTAGGATGTCTCATGAAAATGCAAAAGAATATAAACTTTGCATATAAATCTTTGATGCTATGCACGAAAGAAACTAAACAGAGTACCAGGTTCTTACCTCTTCGTTCTTAAGGGTGAAATCAAAGCTTGTCTGAGAATAATTTTCCAAAAGAAGAACTTGGAAATTTATGGAGATGATAAGTTTAAACGAAACTCTTAAAAGAGAAATTTTGGTAAAGGAATTAAAATTTCATCTCTAATGAGGTATTTATAGAGTTCAAGAGCAGTAACCTAAGTTTAAGCTTTAAGATAGGATGATTGGTTAATCTGGACGGTAAAACGGTTGCTTATCATTACTCTTTTAACAGCTAACAACTGTTGTCTTTCATGCACAATGCCTTGATCGACTACTGCCACTTAACAACTCTTTAATCAACACGTAGGTATAAAACTTACATAATCCTCTCACCCTCTTCCAAGCTGATCAATATAATCCTTATATGGGATTTGCTAGTCCCCTTTTTAATACCTTTTTTTTAAGGAACTTAACCTCATAATCATGGATATCACATCATCATAAAATTTTCATTGTAGATATAAATTCATCATTCATATCTAAAAAGACTAACCTCCATGCAAAAATAAAATAACACAAAATAAAATTATTTCTTATCGTAAAATATATTTAAAATTTTTAGGTTCTCACATCCTTCCTTCCTTAAAAGAAATTTCGTCCTCGAAACTTAACTATGAAATAAATGGGGGTACTTGTCAATCATAGCGCTTTCAAGCTCCCAAGTAGCTTCCTCTATACTATGATTCCTCCATAACACTTTTACAGAAGGAATTTCTTTATTCCTAAGAATTTTAACCTGTCGATCTAAAATCTGGATTGGAACCTCTTCATAATTTAAATCCGATTGCAGCTCTATCGGTTGATAATCAATTACTCCTCTATAGTCTGCCTTGTAAGGACGTAACACTGATATATGAAATACATCATGAATGTGGCCCAAAGTCGGTGGCAGTGCCAATCGATAGGCCACTTCTCCAATCTTCCTCAATATTTCGAAAGGTCCTACATAGCGGGGACTCAACTTTCCTTTCTTGCCATAACGCATTACGCCTTTCCAGGGTGACACTTTCAATAGTGCATAACTTCCAATTTCCAAAATTTGATCCTTCTTATGTTGATCAGCATATTGTTTATGTCGGTATTGAGCTGCCTTCATTCTCATTTTGATCATCCTGATTGCCTTCTCAGTTTGTTGAACTATCTCTAGTCCAATTAACTTCCTTTCTCCTACTTCGTTCCAGTAAAGTGGAGTTCTGCATTTTCTACTGTACAATGCTTCAAAGGGGGCCATGCCAATGCTAGCATGATAACTATTATTGTACGCAAATTCGATTAGTGGCAGATGGTTGTCCCAATGGCCTTTGAAATTAAGAACGCAAGCTCGTAGCATATCTTCTAGTGTCTGAATCGTGCGTTCAAATTGACCATCTGTCTGGGGGTGATAGGTTGTGCTCATATCTAATCTTGTTCCCAGATAGTCTTGGAAGCTCTTCCAAAATCTTGAGGTAAACCTCGGATCCCGATCAGAGATGATGGAGACTGGCATTCCATGTCGACTCACAATTTCTTTAACATATAACCTCACCATTTGATCCATCTTGTATGTGTACTTGATGGCCAAAAAGTGTGCCGATTTGGTCAGTCTATCGACTATGACCCAAATGGCATTCATTCCTCCAAGCATGGTTGGTAATCCAACTATGAAATCCATTGTAACAAATTCCCACTTCCACTCGAGAATTTCCAATGGTTGGAGTAGTCCGCTTGGTTTTTGATGTTCTGCTTTAACCCTTTGACATGTTAAGCATCTACTTACCCATTCAGCTATTATTTCTCTTCATGTTGGGCCACCAAAAGCTTTGTTTCAAGTCTTGGTACATTTTCGTGCTTCCTGGATGAATGGAGAACTTTGAATTGTGGGCTTCGTGCAGAAGTTTGTGCTTTAATTCAACCTTCGCAGGAATCCACACTCGACCTTCATATCGCAGCAATCCATAGCTATGCATGCGATATCTGCCTTTATCTCCCTCAATTAATCTGTCCATTTCTTTGCAATCCTCTTCTTAAGTGATTTTAATGAGGTCGTGCAATTGAGGCCGAACTCGAATTTCTTCTTACATATCTATCTTCTGAGCAGTGGTAAGGGTAAGAAGTTGTAGGCGTTCGAATTCTTTTCTAATCTCCTCTTGGATGGTCATTACATTCAGTCTTTCATGACGACTGAGCGCATCAGCAACTACATTTGCCTTTCCGGGATGGTAGTTGATAGAACAGTCATAGTCTTGAATCAACTCTAACCAACACCTTTGTCGCATGTTGAGTTCTTTTTGCGTGAATATATACTTCAGACTTTTGTGATCCATATATATCTTACACTTCTCACCGTAAAGGTAATGCCTCCAAATCTTCAACGCATGAACGATAGCTGCCAATTCTATGTCATGCGTAGGGTATCGTTTCTCACAATCTTTTAGTTGTCTTGATGTATAAGCAATCACCTTGCCATGCTGCATCAAAACTGCTCCAAGTCCTTGTTTTGACGCATCACTGTAAATAATGAATTCTCCCTTGTCATTCGGTAGAGTCAGAATAGGGGCTATAGTCAACCTCGTCTTCAATTCCTGAAAATTCTTCTCACAATCCGGAGTCCAAACAAATTTTGGAGTCTTTCTTGTCAAGTTCGTCAAAGGCATAGCTAATTTTGAGAAGTCTTTAACGAACCTTTTGTAATAGCATGCCAAACCTAAAAAACTCTTTACTTTGGCAGTACTTTCCCTCTCGATAACAAACTCCTCGGCAAGCTTAAAGGGGTTGATGAAATGGAACTTAAAGCTCTCAAAGTTCAAGAATTATTGAGAGGTTATCACAGGGAAGCAGGGCCACCATGATGTGCTTTAAAAATTGACCTTTGCAAAGCTTTTGACTCGGTCAGCTGGAAATTTCTCCTTGATACCTTGAAGTTGATGAACTTCCCTTATCAATTTGTTGGCTAGATAAAATCTTGTATCTCTACAGCCATGTTCTTTATTAAAGTCAATGGCTCCTTGTGTGGCTACTTCCAAGGAAAACGGGGGATACGTCAAGGAGACCCTCTATCTCCATACTTATTTCTTATTGTTATGGAGGTGCTCAGTATTATTTTGGCCAAGAAAACTGTGGACCCTCTTTTCTCTCTTCACTAGAGAGCGGGGAAAATTTCTCACCTCATCTTTGCTGATGATCTCATGCTATTTTTCAGAGTTTATCCTTCATGTTTCTTAGTTAAACTAAACAACTAGTTAAGGCTTTAAAATTACCTTATGAAGCTCTCAATTCTTCAGCACACGTTGTATGAATATTATTTTGAGTTCGAGAGTGTTTAGAGGGGAAGAGTAGTAAGACAAGAGTTTTCTTTATATAGGAGAGCCAGGAAAACAAGTATGTCTAATGTGGGGTTTTTCACACCTCAGATTAACATAGGACGTGGAATTAACTAAACCACTAACTCATTAAATATGATAAACAATTATTTGATCATTTCACTCACACGTATGTGTGTACTTCTCACAGGTGTCATATGGTAGTACTCCGCAGTACTAATGACTCAACAGCTGAAATGGTAACACATTATTGAATTATTATTTAACCCCATTTTTTTTTCTATTAATTTAATTGTAACATAAAAGGAGGAAAAATAAAATACAAAATACAAAAGTAACGAGAGGCATACCCCCCGACCTGCTAGAACAAATAGACTCTAGCTAGGATAACAAGAAAACAAAAGCCAAAACAAGCTATAAAGCCGACAGGACATACCCTGACACTAGCATGACCTAGCTATACAAGAAATCCCCTGACAGTCAAGCCAACAGCTCCTAATGCAATTTAAACTCCTGAAGCAACTTATAATATACCCACTGATGGTCAGGTAACCATCACCTGACAGATAGATGGCATCCCCTGACACAAGCAAACATCGCCTGATGTGTTCCCTGATGACAATTCTGATTGCGTGTATTATCCCTTGATGTGTGCAAGACTTCACCTGATGCGTGCAAACATCCACTGAGGTGAGCAAGGAAACCCCTGATGCCTGCAAGGCTTCCCCTGATGTGTGCAAGGCATCCCCTAATGCATGCAAGGCAACCATTGATGTGTGTAGGCATCCCCTGATGCGTGCAGTGAATCCCCTGATGCATAAATTGCCTCCCCCTGATCCTTTGCTTGATATCCCCTGATGCTTTGCTTAATATCCCCTGATGTGCGTAGAAGCATCCCCTGACACCAGTTCTCGGCCAGACCCCGGAAGTTATGTATCCCTTGACCTTGTGCAGCGTAGCCCCTGACAGACAAGTAGCATCCCTTGACACGAATAAGGACCTCCCATGATGGTCATTTGTTCTCCACTGATGTAGGCACGACATCCCCTGATATGGCAAGTTTATTCCTAATAGCCAAGGAACTGGCGTCAGGGCACCCCTCAATGCAATCTGACATCTCCTGATGTGACCTACAACCTCTGACCATGAGCACCAATGCAGAGCTTCGGTTACCATATTTAATTGTAAGTAGTTCCTAAAAGTAACCAATTCTGATAACAAGGAAAAAGTTTGCTTAGCTTGTGGAATTTTTGAGAGCTGCACAACTTATTTTTTACTAGAATGATACATTCAGAGGCCAACCAGCTTGCTGGAGTGGGGGTGCCAAGATGTAGCCGAGAATTTCTCTCACTCCATATTTTGTAGACATAAACAGAGAGTACAAGGCATTTGATGTAAGACCAAAATTTTTGACTTGTGTCACGAAGCCAATCATCCAGAACTTGGTCCCAATCTGTCGCTATATGGTTGTTGCCTAGAAGGTGCTGCAACTCACCCAAGATCATACAAGAATACTTGCAAGAGAAAAATAAGTGTTCCATGGATTCATCAGAAAAGTTGCACAGGGAATAGGGGAGTATATATCGCGGAAGGAGCCTATTGTGAAGACCCATCCAGAGAATAAAGGAGAAATGAGGAATAAGCAGAGGGTGCCAAGCTATCTCTCAGATAGGATTTTGGGGGCTCCGAAGTCTGATGGATTCTCATATGTGGCTAATTTTGATTATATTGATGTCACGTCCACTCTAAAAAGTGTTGTCTGGGCAGTTTCGGCGAATAGGAATTGTGGAAATCTTAAGGTTAAGACTAAGGACAGATGCATGGTAATTTGTTTGAAGGCACCATTGGTCACCAGAAATGATGGAGCTTAAATAGGAATTGAAATCTAGTTGTAATTCCTGGGCAAGAAGATCAGTTGGCCTGTAACATAAAGGGGCCAAATCACGCCATGGGTCTTGCCATAACAAGAAAGTGTTGCCATTTTCGAGGACATATGTTAGGTATTTGAGGGTCAAGGGGTGTAAGTTTAGAATTTTTCACCAACTCTAGGAGCAGTTTGAAGGAATTTTTGAGATCCAGAATTTGCATTTCCCCAGAAGTGTACTTTGTGCCCACTCTACCCAGAGATTTGTGGATCGTGGACCAATTAGGGAAATAAAAAGATGAATATGTTGTGTTTTGTTCCATTCTTCCACCTTTTTAATACCAAGCCCTCCTTCTTCGAAAGGGAGGGAAACAGTAGACCAAGGTATCCAGGAAGAGCTTGATCCCCTCCAGAGAAAGGACATAAGAAGTTTGTCAATTTTCCTCGCAACATACTTGGGAAAGAGGAACATTCTGCTCCAGTAGGATTAGATAGCAAAAAGAACTGAGCAAATAAGTTGTCTTCTACCTGCAAAGGATAGAAACTTGTTAGTCCAATAATTTATTTTCTTGGTAATCAGCTGGATAAGGGGTTCACAATCAGAGGCTGAGAGCTTTTTGGAGACTAGCGGGACTCTGAGGAACTTGACAAGCTCAGTGGTGACTTGCATTTGGGATAAAGCTAGAATCTCTTGCAGATGTTCAGACTTTACATTTGAGCAGAATAATTGGCTCTTGGCTGCATTACTTTGAAGACCCGAGAAGGAGGAGAACATATCCAAAGCATGGAGGAGAGTTTTGACTGAGGATATAACACCTTTGCAAAATAGCATGAGATCATCGACAAAAATGAGGTGGGAAATTTTCCCAGCTCTCCAGTGATGTGACAAAAAAGGGTTCGCAGTTTCCTTGGCCAAGATCATACTGAGCACCTCCATGACAATAAAAAATACATAGGGAGAAAGGGGGTCTCCTTAACGTATCCCCCGTTTTCCTTGGAAGTAGCCGCATAGGGAGCCATTGATTTTAACGGAAAACATGGCTGTGGAGATACACAATTTTATCCAGCCAACAAATTGATAAGGGAAGTTCATTAGCTTCAAGGTATCAAAGAGAAAATCCCAACTGACTGAGTTAAAAGCTTTGTGAAGGTCAATTTTTAGAGCACATCTAGGTGGCCCTGCTGCCCTGTGATAATCTCTCAATAATTCTTGAGCAATAAGGATATCGTCTCCAATTTTCCTGCCCTTGACAAAAGCAGCTTGTTCTGGAGAGATTAAGCTTGGAAGGACCCTTTGTAGTCAGTTTTCCAGAATCATAGAGATACACTTGTAGAGAGTGTTACAGCAAGAAATAAGTCTGAAATCACCCATAACAATTGGATTTTGAACCTTAGGGACCAGAGTAATAGCAGTAGCATTAACCTCTCTAAGCATTGATCCAGTATTAAAGAAATGTAGGACAGCTTTTGTAAAGTCATCCCCAACAATGTCCCAAGTGTGGAGGAAGAAATTAACATTAAAACCATCAGGTCCAGGGGCTTTGTTCCTTTTCATACTCGTTAGTGTGTTAAAAACTTCATTGGCAGAGATGAGATTAATGAACTGTTGGGCTAGATCCCATTGCAAAGATTTAGTTATGACCCTTTCAGGATTCTTTTTCCCCGGGTAAGGGCCTGGAGAAATACCTAGAAGCTTTTTATAGTAATCCACTGCTTTTATCTTAATATCATCTTGGTTATGGAGAGGGTTGCCTAGATTATCATTAAGCATGAGGATTTTGTTTTGGTTCCATCTATTCTGTAACTGAGCAAAGAAAAACTTTGAGTTCTTGTCCCCACAATCAAGCCATTGAACTCTAGATTTTTGTCTTAGGATTCTTTCCTTATTAGCCATAGCATCCTCAAGAGCTGCAAGAAGAGCCTTTTCAGTATCAATATTTGATTGGTTGATATCAGCAAGGGACTATTGTTGACGCAGTTGGAATTCAAGGAGGTCCTTCCTAGCCCTAACTGAGGAAACCGAGTTCTTTTGATGGTAATAGTTTAGATTGATTAACCCTTTCTTGGTGATCCTCAATTTTTTGGCAAGAACAAACATAGGGGACCCCTGGACTCGGGTATTCCAGGCATTGGTCACTATAGTACGAAATCCATCCAAATCCAACAAATAATTCAAGAATTGGAAAGGCTTAAAGGAGGGCTTGATTTTAATACTTGTATCAAGGATAATAGGAGCATGATCAGACATGCCCCTGGCCCTAAAAGTGGCAAAGGAGTGTGGCAAGTTGGTATACCAGTAGTCATTTCCCAAGACTCTATCAATCTTCCTAGAAATTGTGAAATTTGCTTGACCATTCCACCATGTATGATGAGGACCAACCGCTCTAATGTTAGTGAGCTTGCAGATGAGAAGGTAATCTTTGAAATCATGTATCCTCGCATCATAGACCCCCCGATCTCCCTAGGCATCTTCCAAGTTGAGGATAATATTGAAGTCCCCAAGCACAAGCCAACTGCCCTACGTGCTAGCATTGATAGTACATAGATCTGCCCAGAGGAAATTCCTTTGCGTGGCCAGATTGAAGGCATAAACAACAGTGACCAAAAAATCAGCCTTTGTCTCAATATGGTGGAGGTGGCAATGCATAAGTTAACTAGACATATGCAAAACTGAAGCTTGGATTATATGAGGATCCCAGCCCACCCAAATTCTTCCATTTTGATGGTGGCTATAATTATGAAGCGAGTGCCAATGTCTATTAAGCTTGGAGGCAATAGCATCTGCTTTGTGAGGTTTAACTCTAGTCTCCAAAAGACCCACGAACAAGATGCCATTATTTACAAGGAATACTCTAATATCCTTGCCTAGTAGATTTATTAATGCCCAGATGTTAGGTTTAATAACATTTGATGATGATTGTAATTAGAATACTTAGATATACAAATGTACAGAAAGTGCTAGTTTATAGCATTAGAGTTTTGTAGCTGATAGTTTACTCTCTGATTCATATAATTTATTTTTATAAGAGAGTAAGTTAAACTTTGTAGTATAAGAGATTATCAGAATTGTATCAGAGATTTCAACAAGTCAGAGACTATGTTTAGTCTATCGGAGACTAAAGGATTTGTTCATCAGAGACTACAGATCAAAGCATCAGAGACTAATCTTAAGTCATCAGAGACTAAGTGTCTTAAGTCATCAGAGACTAAGTGTAAGGCATCGGAGACTAAGATTAAGTCATCAGAGAGTAAAGATTAAGTTGTCGGAGACTAAACATTTGATCAGAGACTAAAGTTGAAGCCGTCAGAGACTAAATTAAAAATACTCTCTGGTACAAGACAAGCTCCTAATTGGATTAGAAGTCATCTTTGATATGGAGATTTGAAGAGTTATTAAAGTTGTAGCTGGTTAGGAAACAAGAGGAACGAGAACAACCAAAGAGAGAACCTATTCCTTTTGTACATAGAAAATATACATTGAATAAGATTGGAAGCTGTAATTAAATTTACAAAATTGTATTAGGAGCTGTATGTTTGTAAAGATTTATAAATAGCGTACAAGATTTTGAAGTTGACAATCAGTTTGTGATTGTTAGAATTTGTAATCAATTATTCGTCAATAAAAACAATTGTTTATAAATTTGTTTTTGTTTTTGTTCTTTAATTTCCGCAAGTAAATATACTTTGAAGAACAGAAATTCGAAAAGATTTTAAGAACTTGTATTTAACCCCCCCCCTTCTACAAGTTCTAGGTTGTTTCACTGGGACAACAATTGGTATCAGAGCATATTAATTGATATATTTCAATTAACAAGATCCAGAGATGGCCAATGATGAAAGAAGCAGCTCCGACATAATGGCATATGCAGGAAGTCGAGATGGTGGAACTAGAATTCCAGTTTTAATAAGAGAAGAATATCCAATCTAGAAACAAAAGATGTATATGCACTTGAGGGCAACTGATCCTGAGTATATTGATAGGATTGAGAAGGGTCCCTATTAACCAAGGAAGTTTGTTTCTTCAAAAACTGTGGAAGGAACAGATATCCCTGAACACTTTTAACTTGCTGTAGAAAGTGATTACACCAATGAAGACAAGTTACAAGTGTTAAAGGATGCTAAAGTGATGAAAATACTTTATAATGGACTAGATAAGAATATGTTCACAAGCATCATCAACTGCACAACATCTAAACAGATCTGGGACACCATCAAAGTCTTATGTGAGGGGATAGACCAAGTGAGAAAGAATAAAAGGTCATTGTTGACTCAACAATATGAATTCTTTCAAGCAAAGCCTGGTGAATCAATAACATCAGTTTATGACAGATTCAATGCTTTGCTTAATGACCTGAAAATACTTGGAAAGTCGTATGACAATGAAGATGTTAATACCAAATTCATGAGGGCATTCCCACCAAGTTGGGATCCAAAAACAACTGCAATAAGAGAAGCTCATGATTTGGACATTCTCACATTGGACAGGCTCTATGGAAATCTTAAGACATATGAATTAGAAATAGAGCAAAGGCAGAAGCTACATGGCAGGGACAAAGGAGCTGCACTGATGGTTGAGACAAAGAAGTCTCATGAGGAGCTTGATGATGACACTGATACTGCAAGCTTGACTAATGAAGAAATAGAATCAATCATTGATGATGACATGGAGGAATTCATGGCTTTTATAGTGAAGCAATTCAAAAAATTTAGAGCTAGCAGAAAAGGGAGAAAATCATCAAGGAAGCCTATCCCAAAACGAGAAGGTCAAACTGTGACCTTTGAAAAGAAGAAAATAAGATGTTTCAATTGTGATGGGATAGGGCACTTTGCCAATCATCATCAACATTTAACTCTAACAATCTCCCCCTATTTATGTTTATCAATTTGATAACCATAAATCCCTATATGCACTGATGATGATCTCAAAACCAATACTAAATACATGAAAGAATTTTGAATGAACTAATAAAAGAATTTCTATACAAGTGTTTTCCTATATCTATTACAAAAAAAATATGCTGATTTAGACATCAGGATCCCTTTTCCTTTTTGCTGAGACAAAGGGCAATGGATGACTTGATTCAATCGGTTGAGAGTCACTTCCAAGGCCTTGTCTTCTTTGATCTAGATTTTGATCAGGAATCCTGAGTCTGTTGTCTTCTCCTCCTGCTTCCAGTTGCTCCAGCTCCCTTTGAAGAAGTTTTCTGAAGTTGACAATGTTGACATTGCTGCTGGATTCCAAAGCTTCAAGGACAGATTTTATTTCTTGAATATTGGCTGCAGCAAGTTGTGACCAGTAGAAGGTAATGATCTCCCCCTTTTTATTTTTGAATTGAACACCCATGGGGCTTGTGATCATTTTTGGATATTCTTTAAATCCCTTTACTGGTGGCACATCCCTTACTACAGTGTTCCCATCATCAGCTTTGGTTTCTTCAATCTCCTTCACTACCTTCTGAATCAGCAGGATTCTTAACTAGATGACATGTTCATTTTTGTGATAAGCTATTTGGCTTAGAACATGCATCGGTTCCTCCAGGTCGAGGCCATCAACGCCTTTGATCCTTATGCTTTTCTCCTGCCCATCAATGGATTTATAGAATAATTTCAGTGGTCTTTCTAGAACTATGGGCAGGCTCCTTTCATTGTTGATGGCTCTCCTCAGCTTGTCAATCATCCCCCTTAAGTCTCTGTTGGCCTTTGAAGATTTGGAGATTAGATGTAGAACTAATCCCAGCTGTTCAGCATCCATTCTCCTAAACTAGTCCACTGTTACATTAAATTGTGACCCACTCTTAAGTTGTACTGTTATCAGCTGATCCCTACTATTGTTGAACCTGACATCTATGCTTTTTATGGAGAACATAAATGTCAGGTTTTTGCGCCTTTCTTCTTTGAGGGATTCAGCTAGAGTGGGTGGACCATATGCTGTGGTAATAAGAGAAGGAGCTTGATCCTTGGCTTCAGATGACTTAGGTTTGGTGGCATCAGGGTCTTCGGTTTTGTCTTGACTTTTATCCCCTGATGCACCTTTCGAGTTTTGAGCTCTTCTTTGCTGAGGATTCCTGGAGGTCCTGGGCCTGACACACTTCTTCTTCTTTGCTTCCTCTTGTTCCTTTGCCATTTCCCTCTCTTCTTCTTCTTGAAGTTGCTGTGCATAGATTGCATCAGCTTCCACGAGCTTTTTGTCCTAAGGGTAGACCAGCTCCACTTTCCCATCAATTACAGCTTCAACAGGTGTTGGAAAGTGGGCTGTCTTCATGGCGTCTCCAAGTAGCTTAGGCCCGGATTGAGTGTTGGATTTCTTCTTTGGTTCCTCAATCAGGATGCCCTTGCCTTTGTCCTTGGGTTTTGGAGCAGAAACAGGAGCAGTCACATCCCCTAATGGTTGACTTGATTTCTCATCAACATCCCCTGACGACTGCTTGGCAGATTTCTCCCCCTTTTTGACAGCATCATCAGTGGGAGTTAAGAGTCGGGATGTGACTTGAAGAACTTGCTACAGAGTGACAACCATGGATTGTTGCAGAGTTTCCATGCTGGTCAGTTGGGAAGTAAGAGCAGCAAGCTTCATGTCTAGAATGTCAGCTTGTTTCTTCATTCGGATTAGGCTCTGACTGGTAACCAGGGAGTCTACAACTTGCTGTACATTATTGATCTTTGAAGTAAAATATGTATACAATTTTTGATTTTCTATATCTATGGACTGACCAATCATGATCTATGACTTTAACACTTTGATCAAGATTAGATCAGTGGTCCTAGCTAGCTCTTGCTTTAATAACTGTACAGTATCTGACATTTGATTCTGTTGAAAGTACAAATCAACTCTGATGAACTGGGAAAAATCATCTTGTGGAGCATCATCTTCATCACTTTCAGAGCTTGAAGTGGTATTTACAGTAACTGTGTTTTCTCTCTGTTCTTTATTTACAAGGATCTCATCCTTTTCTTTTTTTTTTTTTTTTTTTTTTTT
>CM025786.1:40520940-40534624 GCA_014636745.2 Centella asiatica
TTCTTTTTTTTTTTTTTTTTTTTGTTAAATTGGAAATGCTATAAAAGAAAAAGAAGATACAGAACTAACGAGGGGCATACCCCCCGGCCTACTAGCACAGAACGCTAGCCAGGGAAACAAACCCAAACAGGAAAGTAGCAACCTAAACAGAAACAGAGCAAGCTAAATCGCCACTTAAATAACAAAAAGCCTGGAAAGGCAACCGCTGAAAACCACAACAGCTAGAACAACACTAAGCAAGATTTCAAAACCTATCATGATGTCATCACTATAGCATAGAGGCAACATCACTGCAGCAACAAGGAAACACAGAAACAACACCATTACCAATGCAGAGCAGCAAAACCAACAACATTACAGTAGCAGAAGAGACAGATGCAACACCACTGCAGCAACCAAAATGGAGCAGGAATTGTGCAGATCGGACAGCAACACCTCCACAGCAACAAGCACCAACAAACACCAAACATCAGCAGTATAAGCAAAAACCACTTCAGCTGCAGCAAATAACTAACACTGCGGCATTGAAACTGCTGCCAACAGCAGAAGCAGATTCACTAAACTCAGCAGAGAATACACTAAATTTGGAAGGCAGCAGCAACAGACATCACTACAACAAGCAGCATAAACTGCGCAGATGTAAGAAGCAACAGAAAATAGAACCATCAATCTGCAGCAGAAAAATCATTGCAGCAAGCAAAAGGATCATAAACTACGCAGCAACAAATTGCAGCTGAACACAGAAACAAGAATCTGCAGCAGATCCAACATTACATCACTGCAGCAGTAGACCAGCAGCAGCAATTTCTACGACAGCAGCAGCAAATTTCAAAAACACTACATTGCAGCAATCAAAATGAGGCAAAAACTGCTAAGAACGAACAATTTCAACAACAACATAGAGGCACTTTCAGGGTAACAGCAACAAAGCATCGAAACAACATCAGTGTAACAACATTCTATAACTAATAGAATTAAAGTAATTTCCAATTTGCAAGATTAGGGTGCAAATGTAGCGTTTTGGGAAGGCCTTTCCAGTTGTGCAACTTGAACTTAACTGTGGAAATACAATCCTGAGCAACATAGTGTGCAGTGTGCAGTATCCTTTTCTCGCTCATTCTCTCCTTTTTCTTTGCCTTCTAAGGCATCATTCGAATTCTCTCCTTTTTTTTTGCTTACTAAGGCAGTACTCTCTTCCTCTCCTTTTGCCAAAGTCCTTTTAGGGGATTGACTTTGCCTCTCTGCACTAAGTATTCTCTCAGCCTCACGGGGTCCTATTAGGGCTCCTATGGGCTTGGAGATCAACAACTGTGGCCAGTTCAAGTAAAGTATGTACAGGTTCTGGTTCAACAGTAGTGATAGGAGAAGGAGTAGTAGTAATGTGTGTATGTATAATTAGAGAACTGTATGTTTGTATAGAAGAAGTATTTACAATTGGGGGAACATAAAGACTTATTGTTGTGGTATATACATTGGAATTTATGTCCCCTGTCTAATCATCAGTGATTGTTTCAAGGAACAATGAGTCAACCATTTGAGAGTGGTGGCTTTCAATCACTGTGTCAGGGAGTGTTGGCTCCTCCACGAATTGAGAAAGTGGAGAATCTGATCTTATGACACTCAATGTTTGTGTCATAATATCTGAAGAAATTTGAAGAACAGAGAAAGAAGGAAATGGTGTAGATGGGAGTGTTGGCTGAATCACTAAACGAGGAGGTGATTCATCAAAAGATGTTGTAGAAGAATGCTTATGACTCATGTTGATCTTATTGAGAAGCTTCTGAGCTACAACATCTTGAGTAGTGTGTGCACTCACTGTGTCAGATTTCTACAAGTGGCTCTCAGAGACCCTGATGTTAGTTTCAATAGAGTCCATGGTCAGTGTATGTGCCTCACTCAACTGTGTCCCTGGTTGAGGACTATTTTCAATAACTAAATCCTTTTGATAGGAACTAGTTAGAAATATGTTTAATTCCTTATCAAAGGTAGTATCCTTTTGAGAGGATACACCCTGGTCAAGCTGTTGGATAACACTCGTGGCTCCCTTCTTCTTCTTCAATCTCCTCCTATAGCCAATCACTCTCTCTCCTTGCTCCCCCTCAGGTGATGTGGTAACTTCACTGGGTTTTCTTTTAATCCCAATAGTCTTTTGGGAGACTATGGGTTGGGCTATTGAGAGTGGTTGGGTGGAAATTGGTTGTTCTACTTGGGTAGGCAGAGAGGTGGTTGTTTTCTCTGCCATAGTAGATGAAGGTGAAGAATTTACAGTTTAGGAAGTAGAAGGTGAGGAATTTACTACCTGTACCATATGTTGTGGAAGTGCAAATAGTTCTGCTGTATATGATTTCTTCATTATTTCTGCAAACAATTTCTTTGTTTGCTTGTATGTCTGTACAGGTATATCATTCTCAAAAGAAAAATTAGTAATCTGAGCTTTAATAATCATGTACAAAAATCTAGCATAATAAACTTCAGATTTCCTATTATTAAAACTACCTAATTTATTTACAAGGTCATCAAAAATTATTTTACCTATATTTATATTTACATTTTTAATCATGGTGTATGCTATTTTCAAGGTTAAGGAGGTTATTACTTCGATGTTAGAACACTTACGTGAGGACGCCTTGTTGATTGTATCGAACAGGTAAAAGATCTCCTTCTTCACATTCACCCTCTTGAGGTCCTTGAACTTTAACACTGCGTTGGGAGCAGTGTTATAGCCCAGTTCCCTCAAGAAATCCAGTAGGTCTGAATCACTGGGTACTTCCACCAGGTCTTGAGTAGGTAGCCCCAAAGTAGAGTTAATTCTGGAAGAGATTATTTTCCCTTTCACAGAAGAAACTTTGAATGAGATTCTCTTGACCACATCAGGCTTTGTGGTGGAGTACATGAACTTGACACTTGTCCATAGTTGAGACAGTGCTTCCCCCGACATTTCTTCATCAGTAAAGATTGCTTCACTATACTCAGAGTTGAGTAGATAGTTAATTATCGGTTTGAAGCATTCATTTACCTTATCATTGTCAGAAAAACCCACATAGTTTGTGGGTGGGACTGTCAAGTTCCTCGGAATCTGTTGGCGTGCCATGGATGCCTTGAAGATTTGAAGTTCTAGGGTTTCTGTGAAAACGAGAGAGAAAAAGAAGAAAACTCGAGCAAATATCAGAAAAAGATTAAATGTTTTGAGGTGTTTTAAAATGTAGGAGAGATAGAGTATTAATACCCGCCTTTTGACGTTTGAAAACCGCTCCTTCAAACACGCTATCAGGGAGTTAGTTCAGTTTCTGTGATGACACATCATCAGTGAGAGAAGGCCTTATTGATGAATTGTCATCACTAAACTGACCGTGATACCCGATGTAGTTAAAAACATTTAAAATTACCCTGATGTTTATTGAATTTACATACCCTGACCCTGATGCATAAGTCAGATGCCCTGACGTTGATGAGCGAGCCTTATATCCTGACCCTGACGCGTAAGTCGGACACCCTGACCCTGACGCATGAGTCGGACGCGCTGACCCTGACGCGTCCTAACGTAGGCCTTGACCCTGATGCATCAATTAGAAGGAAAAACACCAAACAAAAATATAGAATATACAAGTATACATATACATATTTACAATAAGAACATATATAAACACATATCAATTGATTTTATCAGGAACTTATGAAATGAGTTAGAAATACCAAAACTTAGGAATTTGACCCTGACCCTGACGCATAGTTCACCATTCCTAGCTCTCCCACAAGATTTGAAAACGTGGCTTCATCAAGAGCTTTGGTGAATATGTCTGCCAGCTGCTGATTTGAAGGTACAAACTGTAGTTCAATATTCCCATTCATAACATGTTCATTGATAAAATGATATATGATTTCTATATGCTTGGTTCTGGAATGTTGCACTGGATTTTCAGCAATGGCAATGGCACTTGTGTTATCACACCTTATTGGAATCTTGGTATAGTTCAGACCATAATCCATTAGTTAATTTTTCATCCATAGAATTTGTGTACAACAACTTCCAACTGCAATATATTCAGCTTCAGCAGTAGATGTTGAGATTGAATGCTGCTTTTTGTTGAACCAAGATACAAGCCTTCCTCCTAGAAATTGACAGCTTCCCGTTGTACTCTTTCTGTCAATCCTGCATCCTCCAAAGTCAGTATCAGAATATCCTAGTAATTCAAATCCAGACTCCTTTGGATACCAAAGTCCCAACTCTGTAGTACCCTTGATATATCTCAAGATCCTTTTCACTACAATGAGATGAGATTCCTTTGGGTCAGCTTGATATCTTGCACAAAGACATGTTGCAAACATTATGTCTGGCCTGCTTGCTGTTAGATACAACAATGATCCAATCATTCCCCTGTAAGTCTTCAAATCAACTTTCTTTCCATTCTTATCAGGGTCAATCTTGGTTGCAGTGGCCATAGGTGTCTTTGCTACTTTTGAGTACTCCATATTAAATTTCTTGAGAAGTTCTTTGCATATTTTGTCTAATGAATGTAGATTCCATCAAAGACTTGTTTGACTTGCAATCCCAAGAAGTAAGATAACTCACCCATCAAGCTCATTTCATATTTGTTTTGCATGAGTTTGGAGAACTTTTCACACAGTCTTGTGTCAGTGGATCCAAAAATAATATCATCAACATAAATTTGAACCAAAATCAGATGACCTTGGTGTGTTCTGAAGAACAAGGTTTTGTCAATGATACCTCTTGTAAATTTGTTTTCCACCAGAAACTTTGACAGTGTGTCATACCAAGCTCTACGTGCTTGCTTCAGTCCATAAAGTGCCTTCTCCAGTTTGTAGACATGATTTGGAAACTTTGAGCATTCAAACCCTGGAGGTTGTTGGACATACGCCTCTTGTTCCAATTTCCCATTGAGAAAAGCACTTTTCACATCCATTTGCTAAACTTTAAACTTTGAATGTGTTGCATAGGCTAAGAAAATTCTTATAGCCTCAAGTCTGGCTACTGGTGTAAAGGTCTCATCAAAGTCAATCCCTTCTTCTTGAAGATATCCTTTTGCACCCAGTCTTGCTTTGTTTCTTACAACAATACCAGCTTCATCCATCTTATTTCTGAATACCCACTTAGTACCTATTATGATTCTGTCTTTGGATTTAGGTACAAGCTTCCATACTTGATTTCTTTCAAATTGATTTAGCCCTTCCTGCATAGCCAAGATCTAGTCTGCATGTCGAATAGCTTCTTCAAACTTCTTTGGTTCAATTTGAGAAAGCAAGCAAGCATATAGGCATTCATTAGATGTTGCTTTCCTAGTTTGCACTCTCTTGCTTGGGTCACCAATAATCAGATCTGTTGTATGACTTCTGGCTCATTTAGGATTAGAGATGTTTCTTGATGAGCTTGCTTGACTATCTTCTCCTCCCCCTAAGCCTGTGCTCCTAGCTTCTGAAAACTCTCCCCCTGAATTAGTAGATAATTCAAGGTTCAAGTTATCCCCTGATGGTGCATGTCCTGATGAATGATCCCCTGATGGAGTATCCCCTGATCTGTTGTCCAGGAAATTGACTCTATCTGCTGAAGGGGCTTCTACATTGTTTGGATTGACATCAGGAATGGATAAATTCTCCATTTGTCTGCACTCATCAGCTTCAGTCTCTTGATAATCATTTTCATCTTCATTTTCAAATCTGAGTTCTTCATGAAAACCAGGGTCTTCAAGTCCAGAAATATCTTGATCATCAAAAGCTACATTTATGATCTCCATCACCACCTGAAGTCTTTTGTTGTAAACCCTGTAGGCCTTAGATGACAGGGAATAACCTAGGAAAATTGCTTCATCAGCTTTTGGATCAAATTTTCCTACGTTCTCACCAAAATTCCTTAGAATAAAACATTTGCATCCAAAGACATACAAGAACTTGATGCTTGGCTTTCTCCCTGTCATTAGCTCATATGGTGTCTTGTTGTGAGCCTTGTTAATTGGGGATCTATTTTGAGTGAAGCAAGCAGTGGAAATTGCCTCAGCCCAAAAATAGGTGGGAATCTTTGCCTCTGCTAGCATTGTTCTAGTAGCTTCTATCAGGGTTCTATTCTTCCTTTGCACTACACCATTCTATTGAGGAGTCCTTGGAGCAGAAAATGTATGATTTATGCCTTTCTCCACACAAAATCCCTCAATAGCAGCATTCTTGAATTCAGTTTCATTGTATGTTCTCAACATTCTAAGCACTGACCCTGATTCTGTTTCCACCTTCTTGATATGGTCAATGATTTGTTGAGACACTTCTGATTTAGCATGCTGAAACTTTATCCAAGTGTATCTGGTGTAGTCATCCACAATGACCATTGCAAATCTTTTCTTTAACACTGACATAATGTTGACAGGGCCAAAGAGATCCATATGTAACAATTGAATTGGATCTTTGATCATTGTGGCTTCCTTGCTGACAAAGGATGATTTCCTTTGCTTCCCTTGTTGACATGCTGAACATAATCCTTCTTGGATAAACTCCATTTGGGGTAGTCCAGTTACCAACTCTCTTTTCACCAGATCATTGATTGACTTAAAGTTCAGGTGAGAAAGCTTCTTGTGCCATAGTCTGTTTTCATCAGGGGTTGCCTTGCTATAGAAACATGATTCTCCACTTACTGAATTAAAATCAGCAACATAGAGATCTCCTTTTCTTATCCCTGACAAAACTAGCTTCCCATCACTTTCATTTGAGATTAGGCACAGATCTCCTTTGAAGGAAGTGATGAATCCTTTGTCACATAGTTGACTTATGCTTAGCAAATTGTGCTTGAGCCCATCAACTAGTGCTACATTTTCAAATGAGACATTCCCACTTGCTGCTTTGCCATAACCAAGAGTTAGTCCTTTGCTGTTATCACCAAATGAAATTACTAGACCATCCTTTTCTTGAAATTCTATGAGCAGGGCTTTGTTTTCTGTCATGTGTCCTGAGCAGCAACTGTCTAGAAACCAGATTTGACTGCTTTTGACCTTTCCCTGCGAGTTACTACTGTCAGTGGATGAGGCCATCAGGGCTAGGTTGACATACTCTTCATTTTCTTCTTCATCAGAGTCAGCTCAGTCCTTTCCCTCTGCAATGTATGCTTTTCCCTTCTTGTTGGCATTGAGAAGGTCAAAGTATTTCTTTTTGTAGTCCACAACAGCTTCTTTGTTTCTTGATTCATCATCTTTTGTGGCCTTGCGGCACTCATTTGCAAAGTGGCCAGCTCATTGCATTTGTAGCACTTTATTCTTAATTTGTCAATAAAGTTATTCGTGCTACTAGGTTTCCTTGCTGAAAATCTTTTAGATCCCGCAGGCTTTTGGAATTTCAGCTTGGAAAACCTTTTTGCAAGAAAGGTCATGGTTTCATCCAGCTCCTCTAACTCTTCCGGAGTATATTCTTCCTCCTTGGAGTCAGCTTCTTTGTCCCCTTCTATGTCAGCATCTTCTAGTTGCTGCTTCATCAAGACACTTGGTCTTGCTTCTTGTTTGTCCTTTGTGGCAGCCATCAGGGCTACAGATTTAAGCTTTCTGGCATCCCCTGACATTTCAGATCTTTGTTGAACCTCTAGTTCATATGTCTTGAGAGTACCATATAGCCTATCCAAGTCTAGAAGATTCATGTCCTTGGATTCCCTGATGGCTGTCGTCTTAGGATCCCATGATATGGAAGGGCTCTCATGAACTTTCTATTCACATCCTTGTTACAATATGCCTTCCCATATAATCTCAGGTCATTTACCAACTTGTTAAATCTGTCGAACATTTCAGTGAGTGTTTCACCATTTTTCATTGTGAACCACTCATACTGTTGTGTCAACAGCTGCAATTTATTTTCCCTCACTTCCTCGGTACCATCACAAAGGATTTGTATGGTATCCCATATAGATTTAGACGTTGTAAGATTCATGATACTATTCAGCATATCATCGTCTAAACCATTATATAGGATCCCAGTGACTTTAAGATCCTTTTTCACCTTTTCTCTTTCTTCTATCGTCATTTCATCAGTTGTCTTTGGGACAAGCTTTTCAGGAATACTAACTCCATTAACGATTTCTATAGGAATGAGCTTTTTGGGAACGTGAGGTCCTTCTTCTAGAATCTGCAAATATTCATCATCAATAGCTCTCAGATGAACTATCATTCTTTGTCTCCAGAAGAAGTATTTGCCCCTTTCCAACATGGGGACTTTACTGTTTCCAGCTTTGTTGGCCATAGATAATGATCGATTTTAGCAAGTGAAATCTGCTAAGAGGCTCTGATACCAATTGTTAGTGCAATATAAGTTCAAGTGTTTGTAGAAGGGGGGGGGGGGGGGGGGGGGGGGGATGAATACAAACACCTAAAACTTTTCGCTCTTTTAAACTTAAAAGTGCTTACTGGAAAATAGCTGCAATGAACAGAAAAACTATAAGAAATGAACACACAGATTCAAGTTAAAATAGTTGTATTATAACTTGATGTTTTTTTGGAAATCTGTAGAATCATAACTGTGATTTACAGCTACAAATTCTGTGAATAAATACACAGCTTCTCATACTCACTAGCTACGAAAACTTTTTTCTGAAAAATAAATCTCTCAAGAAATATATTATAGAGTTTCCTAGTGTTGTGTGCTTCTATGGTTGTTTGATCTGTTGGATAGATTCAATCAATCTGTGTATTTGTTGTAATGAGAACTCCTTTGCTTATATGTTGAACAGTGGTTGAAATAACGTGTTTGAGATGTGCTGCTTTTCTCAACTTAGCCACAAGTATGTCACATCATTGCCCTATGTGTCAGACTGCTGCATGCTTTGTTGCTACTTTTTCTTCCCTTGATCTGTGTGCATTTAATGCGCGAGAGTTCTCATTGAAACAAAGCAAACTTCAAGAAATATCTTTCAAGGTTGATATCTCTTGCTTCTGTAACACGTTATGTTGATTTCCGTGTAAGACTGATGACGGGTGCAAGCCGTCATAACGATCCAATGACTAACAGCCCTGATGGACTTTGATCAGTGCTTCTGGATCCCCTGATACTTATTGACTGGATCAGGGCTTCAACCTTCACTTGAGTTTCACTCAATACTTCTTGATCCTGATGGTTATGACTGACGGCATACACTGATGGCTTTCACTGATGCCATGTTGGTCATTCCCCCTGATGGGTTGGCCTGACACTGACATGTCCTAAAGTGTTTCCCTGACGGGTTGGTCTGCCTTCATCATCCCCTGACAGGTTTCTCTTTATTGGATCCCCTGATGAGTTCCCCCTGATCGGTTCCTCTGATGAGTTCCCCCTGATGGGTTCCCCCTGACGAGTTCCGCTGACGATACTTAATCAACGTAACTTTGTTTAGAATATCTGATGTGCGGAATACTTTGACTATTAACAAGTAACATCAGATATTCTTCTTCACTCTGTCAAGTCCTTTGGATGTTTCATTTTCTGACTTTCCTTGTGAAGTTATTGACCATCCACTGATGAATAAGTTTATCATCAGTGGATGCAAAACTTGTGCTGATCTTAAGATTTATAAAATACCTCAAGTATTTACAGTTACACAATTGATTACATAATCATCATCATCATCATTTAACTCTAACAGTCTAAGATTGAAAAGTCAGCGGAGTCTAGCAGTGGGAAAAGAAATAGGAATGGAAAAATAGGCATCAATAGATATACTAATTATGTAAGTATACCTAATGCTCCTAGAAAGACATGTCACATATGTGGAAATCCCAATCACATAGCTATATATTGTAGGAGTAAAAATAGAATTCCTATTGTAGAGACTGCATTAACAAAGATAATCAAAGAAAAATCACCTGTAAAAAGGTCTAACCATCTTTGCAATAATAGTGAAAATGCAAAACTTGGTAGTCTCTCACCATTAAGAAGCAAGACTAATGATTGTCCAATAAAAGTTAAAAATTCAAAAAGACAATCAACTCCATCTGAGTCAAGTCTTGATTCTAAAACTAGTGAGAAAGGATCCAAGTGGATTTGGGTCCCAAAAACTTCTAACTAGTTATTCTTACTGTGCAGGGCAAAAAGAAAAAATCATGGTTCTTCGATAGTGGATGTTCAAGACGTATGACAGGAGATAAGTCCCTGCTTAAACAGTATGAAGAAAAGAATGGCCCTAAGGTAACATTTGGAGATGATAGCAAAGGTCATGCAAAGGGCTATGGCAATGTTGAGCATGGTGATGTCATCTTCACTGAAGTATCACTAATTGATGGTTTAAAGCACAATCTGTTAAATGTGAGTCAACTATGTGATAAGGGATTCTTTGTCACCTTTAAAGAAGATCTATGCCAAGTGTGTGACAAGGAATCTGGGAATGTTATATTGACAGGAAAAAGAAAAGGAAATTTGTACACTGCAAATTTAGTTTCTTCTACTAATCAAATCACATGCCTGTATAGCAAAGCCTCTGCTGATGAAAGTTGGCTTTAGCACAAGAAGCTCTCACACTTAAATTTTAAAAACATCAATAGATTGGTGAGAAAAGGTTTAGTAGCTGGCATTCCTCAATTGGAATTTACACAAGAAGGGTTGTGTGACTCATGCCAGAAAGGAAAACAAAGAAGTGTGTCATTCAAGAGAAAACTAGCAACATCAATCACTGATCCTTTATAGTTATTACATATGGACTTATTTGGTCAAATGAATGTGATGTCAATTTTAGGAAACAGATATGCTCTGGTTATAGTGGATGATCACACAAGGTATACTTGGGTCAAATACCTTCATTCAAAAGATGAAACTGCTCAATTAATTATTGATCATATCAAGAAAATAGAAACTGAGTCAGGAAAAACAATAAGGGTTATAAGGAGTGATAGAGGAACATAATTCAAAAATTCTCAAGTGAATGAATTCTGCACTGAAAAAGGAATATCACACCAATTCTCAGCTCCAAGAACACCTCAACAAAATGGAGTTGTTGAGAGAAAAAATAGAACCTTTATTGAAGCAGCAAGGATAATGTTACAAGAGTTAAAGCTTCCAACATATTTCTGGGAAGAAGCAATTAGTACTGCTTGTTTTACATAGAATAGATCCTTGATTAACAAGACTTGCAACAAAACACCCTATGAGTTAATGACTGGGAGAAAACCAACTCTCAAGTTTTTGCATATGTTTGGTTGTAAGTGCTTTGTGCTGAGAGATTCATCAGAAACAAGAGGAAAATTTGATAGCAAATCTGATGAAGCAATCTTCTTAGGTTATTCTCTATCAAGCAAGGCATATAGAGTGTATAACCTAAGAACAAAGTCATTGTGGAATCCATACAAGTTGTTTTTGATGATAGTAAGATTCGAGGAATGATTGGACGAGGATTGCATGAACCTCTCAGTTTTGAAAATGAATTGGATGCATGGATGGATTCATTAAAGACTAAAGAATTACACCTAGATGACAATTTTCCTCCAATCAGTGAGGGGGAGTTAATGATTGTACATGAGGTACCAAGGACTAATAATACATCAGAGACTAGAGAATTAGTATCTGATGAAACACAAGAGACTGGTAACACAAATGTACAATTAGAGACAACTAACACACCAAAGACTAGTCAAGAAGAGACAAATAGCTCAGGGGGAGCTAATAATGAAGAAGTCACTGGTTTAGGGGGAGCAGTCTCTGATCCAACAAGTATATTGGACAATGTCAATCTAGAATATGAAGCCTCATCTTCAAGAATAAATCTGCCTCCTACAAGACCTTGGATGAGAGATCATACACCAGATTTAATCATTGCAGATTTAGAGGAAGGAGTCAAGACAAGAAGTGCAACACAAAATGAATGTCTTTATCTCAGTTTTCTGTCAAAAATTGAGCCAAAAAAAATTGAAAAAGCATTTTAAGATCCTGACTGGATAATAGCCATGCAGGAATAATTGAACCAATTCACAAGAAATAAGGTCTGGAGATTGGTGCCCAAACCAAGGAATAGATCAATAATTGGTGCCAAATGGGTCTTCAAAAATAAATTGGATGAAGCTGGTACAATTACAAGGAATAAAGCAAGGCTGGTAGCAAAAGGTTATTCTTAAGAAGAAGGAATTGACTATGAAGAAACCTTTGCACCAGTTGTAAGACTTGAAGCAATAAGGATTTTCTTGGCATAAGTAGCCTATAAAAACTTCAAGGTGTACCAGATGGATGTCAAGAGTGCTTTCTTGAATGGAAAATTGGAAGAAGAGGTCTATGTTGAACAACCACCAAGTTTTGTAGATCCCAAGTTTTCAAACCATGTCTACATGTTAGATAAAGCACTTTATGGCTTAAAACAAGCACCCAGAGCCTGGTATGATAGTCTCTCTCAGTTTTTACTTGAAAATAAATTTGTTAGAGGTATCATAGATAAAACACTTTTTTATAGAAAACAAGGTTCTGATTTAATACTTGTGCAAATATATGTGGATGACATCGTATTTGGTTCTACAAATGAAAAATTATGTGAAAGATTTTCAAAATTAATGCAATCTAGATATGAAGTGAGTATGATGGATGAATTAACATTTTTCTTAGGATTACAAATAAAGCAATCAACTAATGGAATTTTCATTAGTCAGTCCAAATACATTAAAGACTTACTAAGAAAATATGATTTGGTTGATTGTACATCTGCAAAAACACCCATGACCATTGCCACTAAGCTAGATAAGGATACAAAGGGAAAGAAAGTTGATATCACTAGCTATAGGGGCATGATAGACTCACTTTTATATCTAACTGCAAGTAGACCAGATATAACGTTTGCCACATGTTTGTGTGCAAGATTTCAAGCTGATCCAAACGAGTCACATTTAAATGTTGTTAAAAGAATACTCAGATATCTAAAGGGTACCCCAAACCTTGGGTTATGGTATCCTAATGAATCCGATTTTAAACTAATTGGCTATTCAGATGTTAACTATGCAGGATGTAGGCTTGACAGAAAAAGCACAAGTGGAAGCTGCCAATTTCTTGGAGGCAGACTTGTTTTTTGGTTTAGCAAGAAACAAAATTCAATGTCAACATCAACAGCTGAAGCTGAATACATTGCAATTGGGAGTTGCTGTGCTCAAATCCTGTGGATCAAAAATCAACTCCTAGACTATGGTATGCCATCATAAAAAATTCCTATTTATTGTGATAACACAAGTGTCATAGCCATAACTGAAAATCCTGTACAACATTCAAGAACAAAACATATAGATATAAGATATCACTTCATTAGAGAACATGTTAGTGAAGGAAACATTGAATTGCACTGGGTTACAACAGATAAACAACTTGCTGACATATTCACAAAGCCTTTAGATGAACCTACATTTACTAGGTTAGTCTATGAATTAGGTATGTTGAATTATGCTACTAAAAATTGAGAAAAATTTCAAAAAACAAGTTTGTAAAACTGTTAGAAGCTAGAATTTAATTTCTAGATTGCAGCTGTTCTTAATGGACAAAATTTTAGAAGCTAGAATTTAATTTCTGGATGTAGTTATTATGAACAAACATAATCTTTGAAGCTAATAATCATTGAATTGATTATTGGATAACAGTTGAAATAAAAATGAAGCAGAGACTAGTTTAATTTAGTCTCTAAAGAAATTTGAGTGAGAGACTAAAATTAGTCTCTGATAGTTGTTTTTAATTAGTCTCTGACTAGTTAAAAATAACCTATCGGAGACCAGTTAAA
>CM025786.1:40551563-40604039 GCA_014636745.2 Centella asiatica
TAGTCTCTGATGACGTCATCTTTAGTCTCCGACAGGCTAATTGTAGTCTCTGATGACGTCAGTCTTAGTCTCTGATGAAGGAATTCTTAGTCTCTGATGACATCAGCATTAGTCTCTGACAGGCTAAATGTTAGTCTCTGGTGACGTCAGCATTAGTCTCCGACAGGCTAAATGTTAGTCTCTGATGATGTCATCTTTAGTCCCCGACAAGCTAAATGTTAGTCTCTGATGACGTCATCTTTAGTCTCCGACAGGCTTAATAATTAGTCTCCGACGAGCTAATGGGATTAGTCTACGATAGGCTTAATTTGAGCTTAGTCTCCGATAGAGAAAAATTGCACAATATAGATTGTGACTTGTAAAAAAATTTTACCCGTAGTCCCTGACGAGCTTAGTCTCCGATAGAGAAAAATTGCACAACTTAGACCCCAGCTCGCTGATCGGTCAGTGAGACCACCGCCAGGGGCCATGCCCCTTGGACCCCGCTAGGGGCCTCCCGACCCCTAGGACCCCGGCAAGGGGGTGCCCCCTTGACCCCCCGCCGTAGCGCACGATTGTCGTGTCCCCAAATATGGTTTAATGATTTAAAAATTAATTAAAATATATATATTTTATTTTAATTGTTTAAATCATGTTATTATGTGCTTATTATGATATGCATGGTGCACAGTTATGGCCTTACGACCCATAGGTTAGTGGTTTTGGTTTTCAAATACGGCTTGCATGTCGTGCCTTCTCTTATATCTGGATGTAATATTCTCTTCTCATCTTACTCCTCTCGAATGTAACTCGAGGTTTCTTTCTATAATGTAATGTACAATATAGAATATTTTAGTATAGGTTTCATTATTATGTAATCTATAAAGATGACCAGCAGAAGATGGAGATAAAGAAAAGGATGCATGCAAACGGAGTTTCAAGAAAGTTGCCAAGTTTAAAGATCAATTACCACACTAAACTGACCTTCAATCTTTTCATTAGCTTGGAAAGATTGGCATAGGATTTGGCCATAACTGTGTCACAATTAATTTTGCACTTTATTTATGCTTATATATGATATAATGAATAAATGTGCATGCTTAAAAGTTATAGTTGGTGAGGTCTAATTTAATTAATAAAATCCCTCATAAAATCATTAAGTCTAAAACAGATGCCTTCCAATGATTAACACTCATCAAGGCCTTGATCGATGGATGTAGGTTTGCCAAAGCAAAGTACCCCATTTATCTTGGCATGGTGCGATAGGATAATTGTGATATCCAAACTGTTAAAATTGGGCTTGACTTAACTAGGCTATCACAATAGGATTGTGGGTTTAGAGGCATAGAGTTTGTATAAGTTCACTAGTTGAGCTTAAACAAATGTTGTTCGACAAACTATCCAAGAGTTATATATGATATAATTGACAAAGTGTTGTCCACCTAAATAATTATGTTTTAAGTGATTAGCCAAAGCTAACTTAGGGCATAATGAAATATGGATCTTGGCTCACTAGAAGTATTTAAAAGAAATAATTCCGAATTAATGGTGAGGGCTATTAATTTGTATAAAATAGTGGGAGGTATATTTTGAATGTGCCATTATCAAAAACATAACAGTAAAATTTTTGCAAATTTACTTATCTATTTTGCATTTATGAATTGTAGATATTAATGGCAAACAACAACAATAGTAGCCTTTCACTGCGATCAGTCCTTGAAAAGGAAAAACTGAATGGGATTAATTTCCTAAACTGGCATAGGAATTTGAGGATTGTCCTCAAGCAGGAGCGCAAGCTCTACGTCCTGGATGGACCAATTCCTGCTGCACCAGCTACCACTGCTCCACGAACAGAGCAGAATGCTTACAAGAAGCATCAAGATGATGCTCTGGATGTGGGCTGCCTTATGTTAGCAACCATGAACCCTGAGCTTCAGAAGCAACATGAGTTGATGGATGCTTATGACATGATCGAACATCTTAAGAAGTTGTTCGAGGGGCACGCTCGGCAGGAGAGGTATGATACGAGCAAAGCATTGCATCATTGTAAGTAGGGTGAACGTGATCCAGTCGGTCCACATGTTCTGAAGATGATTGGGTATATTGAGTACCTAGATAGGTTGGGCTTTCCACTTACTCAGGAGGCTTAAACTGATCTTGTTTTACAATCTCTGAACAATAGCTATTCTCAATTTGTCATGAATTACCTCATGAACGAGATTGAGAAACCACTTACTGAGTTGTTGAGCATGTTGAGAACTGCTGAAAACAACATGAAAAAGGCAGGACCCTCTCCCATTTTGATGGTGCAAAAGGGGAATGCCAAAGGAAATGGAAAGGGCAAAAAGAAGAAGATGGGATCTAAATTTGTTGCCAAATCCAAATCCAATAAGGCTTTAAAGCCTAGAGGTGGGAAAGCTAAAGAAGGTAATTGTCACTTCTGTGGAAAGCCTGGACACTGGAAAAGGAATTGTCATGCTTACCTGGAAGATCTAAAGAAGAAGAAAGGAAGTAGGACTTCCGATTCAGGTATATATGTTATAGAAGTCAATTTATCTACTTCTACATCTTAGGTATTTGATACTGGATGTGGTTCTCACATTTGTGTAAATGTGCAGGAACTGCGAAGGAGTAGACCATTTGCTAAAGGCGAGGTGGACCTACGCGTTGGAAATGGAGCAAGAGTTGCTGCATTAGCTGTAGGAACTTACCATTTGTCTTTGCCCACTGGGCTAGTATTAGAACTTGAAGACTGTTATTATGTGCCTGCTATAAGCAGGAATATTATTTTTGTTTCTTGTTTGGACAAGAAAGGTTTTTTATTTATAATAAAGAACAATAGTTGTTCATTTTACTTAAATGAGATCTATTATAGAGTAACACAATTGTTTAATGGTCTTTATGTTCTTGATTTACAAATGCCCATCTATAATATAAATACTAAACGGCTAAAATCAAAAGATTCTAATCCGACTTATCTCAGGCATTGTCGTTTGGGCCATATCAGTGAGAAACGCATATCAAACTCCATAAAGATGGGTATTTGGACTCATTTGATTTTGAATCATATGATGTATGCGAGTCTTGTTTGTTGGGAAAAATGACTAAAGCACCTTTCACTGGACATAGTGAATAGGCCAGCGATGTATTGGGCCTCATACATACTGATGTATGTGGACCCATGAGTTCGCTAGCTAGATCTGGATTTTGCTACTTTATTACATTTACTGATGATTTCAGTAGATATGGATATGTGTATCTTATGAAACACAAATCCGAATCTTTTGAAAAGTTCAAAGAATTCAAGAATGAAGTACAAAACCAATTTGGCAAAAGTATAAAAGCTATCCGATCAGATCGAGGTGGTGAATACTTGAGCCAGGAATTTGATAATCTTCTTAAAGAGTGCGGTATTATATCACAACTCACTCCACCAGGAACACCACAATGGAATGGTGTGTCTGAAAGGAGGAATCGTACCTTGTTAGACATGGTACGATCCATGATGAGTCATGCAGATCTTCCGATAAGTTTCTGGGGTCATGCCCTAGAAACTGTTGCTTTTATACTTAACCGTGTTCTTACAAAAACGGTTCAAAAGACTCCATATGTGATGTGGACTGGGAAACATCCTAGTATGTCTTTTATGAAGATTTGGGGATGCGAAGCGTATGTAAAGCGTCTAGCTTCCGACAAGCTCGGACCTAAATCAGATAAGTGTAATTTTGTGGGATACCCTAAAGAAACAAAAGGGTATTATTTCTACAAACCTTCAGAGAACAAAGTGTTTGTTGCTCGCACTGGAGTTTTCCTAGAAAGAGAATTTTTCTCTAAAGAAAACAGTGGGAGGCATGTAGAACTCGAAGAAATTCGAGAACCACAAAATACCAATGAACCTGAGATGGAACATGAGTAGGAGCCACACATTGTTGTGGAAACTGAACCTGCTCAAGTAACACAAGCTCCTCGTAGATCTGGTAGGACACGCCATGAGCCTGAAAGATATTATGGATATCTTATCACTCAAAGTGGCGAAGTAATGCTCATAGATGATGATGAGCCTACTTCCTATCACAAAGCTATGAACGAACCTCAATCTGAGAAATGGCTTGAAGCCATGAAATCTGAGATGGACTCCATGTATGCCAACCAAGTATGGACTTTGGTTGACCCACCTCAAGGGATAAAACCAATTGGGTGCAAGTGGGTTTTCAAGAAGAAAACTGACATGGATGGTAATGTACAAACCTATAAAGGGCGATTGGTAGCAAAAGGTTTCAAACAAGTTCAAGGTGTTGACTATGATGAGACTTTTTCTCCAGTAGCCATGATTAAATCCATCAGGATCTTACTTGCTATTGCAGCTTTTCATGACTATAAAATCTGGCAGATGGATGTCAAAACAGCTTTCCTTAATGGAAATCTGCTTGAGGATGTGTATATGACACAACCCGAGGGTTTTGTCACTCCAAAAGATGCTAGAAAGGTATGTAAGCTACAAAGATCCATTTATGGATTAAAGCAAGCATCTCGGAGCTGAAATCTTCGTTTTGATGAAGCAATCAAAGAGTTTGGCTTTATCAAGAATGAAGATGAACCTTGTGTTTACAAAAGGTTTAGTGGGAGCCATATTGTATTCCTAGAATTATATGTCGATGACATATTACTTATTGGGAATGACATTCCTTCCTTACAAGCAGTCAAGACATGGTTGGGAAAATGTTTCTCCATGAAAGACTTGGGTGAAGCAACCTATATTCTAGGTATCAAGATCTATAGAGATAGATCGAGAAAGATGCTTGGCTTAAGTCAAAGTACATACATTGATAAAGTGTTGAAACGGTTCAGCATGCAAGATGCTAAAAGAGGTTACATACCCATGTCGCATGGAGTAACGCTCTCAAAAGCTCAATGTCCTAAATCACAAGATGATAAGGATCGCATGAGTAAGATTCCTTATGCTTCGGCAATTGGATCTATCATGTACGCAATGTTATGTAAGCGTCCTGATGTTTCGTATGCTTTGAGCATGACAAGCAGATACAAGTCAAATCCAGGTGAAGGTCACTGGACAGCAGTCAAGAATATCCTAAAATACCTCAAAAGGACTAAGGATGCATTCTTGATATATGGAGGTGAAGAGGAACTGGCAGTAAAGGGTTACACTGATGCTAGTTTCCAAACTGACAATGATGACTATAAGTCACAGTCAGGCTACGTGTTTTGCCTTAATGGTGGAGCTATGAGCTGGAAGAGTTCAAAGCAAGAGACAGTTGCCGATTCTACAACAGAGGCTGAGTATATTGCTGCTTCCAATGCAGCAAAGGAGGTTGTATGGATAAATAAGTTCATTACTGAACTTGTTGTTGTTCCTTCTATTGTTGATCCAGTAGACCTCTACTGTGATAACAATGGTGTCATTGCACAATCGAAGGAACCTAGATCTCACCAACGATCCAAGCATATACTTAGGCGTTTTCATCTCATTAGAGAAATTATCGAGAAAGGTGATGTACATATTTGTAGAATACCGACAGAAGAAAATGTTGCAGACCCACTGACCAAGGCTTTGTCGCAGCAGAAGCACGAAGGTCACACTATTGCTATTGGTATTAGATACATGAGTGATTGGCTCTAATGCAAGTGGGAGATTGTTAAAGTGTATGCCCTAGTGGCCAATTATGTAATGATTGTGACACAATATTTATGATATGTTTTTGGTTAGATGATAATTTTTTTATTATGTTTTATTGACTGCATTATATAAATGTTAACATAATAAATGTCCTTAGAAGAATGATACTAATTATATGGATTCAAGTATGTGACTTGAATATGAGATCATATAAGTATGTAATGTATCATTATTCTTAAATGTCCCTAGTCGAGTATCATTGATAAATCTTTTCCTCTGGATTTGGCCCATCAATTGGTTAATCCCATTTCATGAAGTCTTTAATACTCTGAAAAGTATGAAAAGAAACAATGCACCTGGGCCCAATGGTTATAATGTTAATTTCTTTTCTCCATTCTTGGGACATTGTTGGGGATGACTTTACAAAAGCTGTCCTACATTTCTTTAATAATGGTACGATGAGTAGAGAGGTTAATGCTACTGCTATTGCTCTGGTCCCAAAAGTTCAAAACCCAACTGTTATAGGTGACTTCAGACCTATTTCTTGTTGTAACACTCTCTATAAATGTATCTCTAAGATTATGGCTAATAGAATGCAAAGGGTCCTTCCAAGTTTAATCTCTCCAGAACAAGCCTCTTTTGTCAAGGGTAGGAAAATTGGAGACAATATCCTTATTGCTCAAGAATTATTGAGAGGTTATCACAGGAAAGCAGGGCCACCTAGATGTGCTTTAAAAATTGACCTTCGCAAAGCTTTTGACTCCGTCAATTGGAATTTTCTCTTTGATACCTTGCGGCTGATGAACTTTCCCTTTCTTTCTTTCATTTTTTTTTTGTTAAATTAAGTGTAATATATAAAGAGGAAAAAATACAGAAGAAACAAGGGGCATACCCCCTGACCTGCTAGAACAAACAGACTCTAGCTAGGATATCGAGAAAAAACCAAAAGAGCAAACAATATAACCGACAAGGCATCCGCTAACGCTAGCATGACCTAGATAAACAATAATAGAGTCGGCAATGAACTTTCCCTTTCAATTTGTTGGCTCGATAAAATCGTGTAGTACCACAACCATGTTCTCAGTTAAAGTCAATGGCTCCCTATGTGGCTACTTCCAAGGTAAACGGGGGATTCGCCAAGGAGACCCTCTATCTCCCTACTTATTCTTTATTGTCATGGAGGTGCTCAGTATGATCTTGGCCAAACAAACCGTGGATCCACTTTTCTCTCATCACTGGAGAGCTGGGAAAATCTCCCTCCTCATCTTTGCAGATGATCTAATGCTTTTTTGTAGAGGTGAAGTTTCCTCAGTCAAAATCCTTCTCCATGCTCTGGATATGTTATCCTCTCTCTCGGGTCTTCGAAGCAATGTAGCAAAGAGCCAACTATTTTGTTGCAATGTAAAATCTGAATATCTACAAGAGATTCTGGTCCTATCCCAAATGCAAGTCACCAATGAGCCTGTCAAGTTCCTCGGTGTCTTGCTTATATCCAAAAAGCTTTCAACTTCTGACTGCGAGCCCCTCATCCAGTTGATTACTAGGAAAATAAATTCCTGGACTAACAAATTTCTATATTTTGTAGGTAGAAGACAACTTATTTGCTAGGTTCTCTTTGCTATTCAATCATACTGGAGCAGAATGTTTCTCTTTCCCAAGTATGTTGCTAAGAAAATTGACAAACTTCTATTGTCATTTCTCTGGAGGGGATCTAGCTCTTCACGGATAGCCTGGTCTTCCATTTCTCTCCCTTTTGAGGAGGAAGGGCTTGGAATTAAAAAGGTGGAGGAATGGAATAAAACTCAACAGATTCATCTTCTTCTTTCTCTTATTAATCCTCGCTCCACGAATCTCTGGGTGGAATGGGCACGACGTACTCTCTTAAGGAAATGCAAGCTTTGGACCTCTAAAATTCTTTCTACCTGCTCTTGGAGTTGGAGGAAAATTCTAAATTTACGCTCCTTGGCCCTCAAACACCTAAAATTTAACCTTGGAAATGGAAACATTTTCCTGTTATAGCAAGACCCATGGTGTGATCTGGCCCCTCTGTGTTACAAGCCAAACGATCCTCTTGTCCAGGAATTACAGCTTGATTTCAATTCCCTTGTGAGCTCAATCATCTTCGGTAACCAATGGTGCTTTCCAACGAGCTACCATGTTTCTGTCCTTAATCTTAAACAAAAAATTTCTACGATTCCTATTTGCCAGAATTGCTCAGACACTATTTCCTGGAATGGTTGCGACATCAACTCTGTTAAAGTTAGCCACATTTGGGAATCTATCAGACTTAGGAGCCCTCAAAACCCTATCTGCAAAATAGTTTGGCATCCTCTGCATATTCCTTAGTGCTCTTTTATTCTTTGGCTGGGTCTCCACAAATGGCTCCTTCCACGATATGTTCTCCCCTGCTCTTTGTGCAATTCTACTGATGAATCTATGGATCACTTGTTCTTTTCCTGTAGGTATTCTCACAAGATTTTGCGTGAGCTTTTGCACCTTCTGGGCATTAACCTTCAATGGACAGATTGGGATCAAGTATTGGATGACTGTCTCCTGGACTCAAACCACAAGTTTTGGTCTTACATCAAACATCTTGTCTTTTCTGTCTATGTCTACAAGATTTGATGCGAGAGGAATTCTACGATACATCATGGAACTCCTGTTCCTGAAAATCATTTGACATCTGCTTGTGTTAATATTGTAAAATGCAAATTTCATAGCTCTCGAAAATTCCACAAGCTTAGCAATGTTTTCCCTTGTTATCAGAATTGGTTACTTTAAGGAACTGCTCATTTATAATATAGCAAATGCAGCTCAGCTTGGATGCTCATGGTCCGAGACTGCGGGTTGCTCTAGGGGATGTCCTATTGCATTGGGGGTATGTCAGAACACAGTTCCTGGGCTGTCAAGGGGAAATTTGCCTTGTTAAGGGACGTCGTGCTTGCATCAGGGGATAATAAAAGGCCTACACGCGTCAGGGGATACCCTAACATCACTACCTTGGCGGTCAGGGGTTATTTTGCCATGTCAACGGATTTTACGCATGCTTCAGGGGATAAACAATGACCATCAAGGGATATCACTATTCATATCAGGGGATGTTGCATGTTAGTCTAGGGTTCGTAGTTTGGCCGTTAGGGGATACGTTGATCACGTCAGGTGTTATGTTGCCAAGAGTCAGGGGATACATAATATAGCTGAGAACAGGCATAGAACCAACGTCAGGGGATGCAAGCTAGAGTCTGCTTGCCTCAGGGGATGGTTTGCTCGTGTCAGGGGAAGTCTCGCATGCATCAGGGGATGCTTTCAACCATCAGGAAATGCTTACTTATGTCAGGGGATGCCATCTGCCTGTCAGGGAATGGCTTCATGGCCATTAGGGGATGCCCTGTCGACTCTATACCTATATATCTAGGCATGCTAGTGTCAGGGGATGCCCTGTCAGTTCTATTGTTTGTACTTTTGGTTGTTTTCTCGGTATCCTAGCTAGAGTTTGGTTGTTCTAGTAGGTCGGGGGTATGCCCCTCGTTTCTTCTGTATTTTTTCCTCTATCTATTTTACACTTAATTTAACAAAAAAAAAAAAAGAATACATGATTTTAAATAATCCTCGATAAGCACTATTTAGTTTATTATGAAAAAAATTAGTTAAAAAGACCATTTTATTTTAATTAAAGGTAAAAAGGAAAAGATATTCCACGTATGTACAATGAACAAATTGATAATGCTAAATCCACGGAATTATGTAGTTGATTTTTTTGAAATTTTATTAATAATTTCAAGTGTTATATTTACTAGTTTTGTTACTCGTGTCAAATACGAATTCTATTTTTTACAGTTGTATATTTGTATAAACTAATTATAAAATTTAAACTAATTTGTATATTTTTAATTATTGTAAATAGTAATAATGTTTGACTTGTCGATTTAGTTAGTTTGTTTTTTTCAATTTTTTATAGGTATTTTTAGATTATTTGAATGTATATGTAATAAGTTTTTTACATGGTTTCTCATAATTATATATTTTAGTATATATTTTAATAAAATTTTATTACAATACGAAGTTAAAAATTTAAGACTCTACATAAATTGGTTTATTATATAAGAATTGTATTTGATTACAAATTAAATTTTAATTGGATAAGTGATATGTGGTTTTAGTTTGACTTTTCCTAATTCGTTCAAGATCACTTTTATTCAATGTTAATCTGAGTTGTAATGGTGATAAAGTTAATTTAGGTTCTTATTTAAAAAATTTTGAATAAAAATTTTGTTTGGCTTTTTATATATAAAGAAAAATTCCAAAATGAATATAAATTACAACTCCTGAAAGTTAATTGAACCGCAGTTGAATGTCAATATTCAATTATTTTGATAGAGCCTGACCATTAAAACAGTGTACAAAAAGTCAATATGATACGTCGTCCAAAGTTGATTGGATAGTACTAGGAAGACAACATTATAAGGATTTCTTTTTAATTCTATTAAGAATTCTAACATCTATTTACAGTGAGAAACATTATATGAATTTTAAAAAATAAATAAATCAACTACTTTCTTTATTTCAAATTAAGCGTCTTAATTCATTAGATCTTTCTAGAGTTAAACTTTCAATTATTTATAAATACTATCTTTTAAATCCATACAAACAACAGTAATTTAATGTATGGTAATGATAATATATTTTTAAAGAATTTTACTATATTAGTGAATTATAATTTTTTTGTGTAATGAGAATTAATAATATTTTTATAAGTTTGCAATCAATAATTAGCTAAATTTAGACACAAGATAATTAAAGTTGTACTTTGATGTATTTTTGTTATAAGTATATTACATTCAAATTTGTTAAAGGAATTATTTCAATTAAAAAAAGAATTATTTATTTAATTTCTTGAATTGAAATATTGAATTTTGACTTTTTGTGCCATGAGAAATGAGAATATTTTATTTAATAGATACGCGGTCTATAATTATTTAAATTCAATCATCATAATTTGCTATAGTTATATTATGTGGGGATTTGTAAATTTTTTGAATTTTTTCAATAAATTTATCTTTGTTTTTGTCAAAAGAGAAAGCTTTATTTTCTTTTCTTTCCTTATTTTTTTTAAAAATAGTTCATCTTAAATAACAAATTATAACTTTGTGTGTTTGCATAAATATATTATATTATTTTTTTAGAATAATTATTTTTGTTAAGTATAATTTTGTATTTGATAATTTGAAAAATATTTTAATTACAGAAAAAAGTTAAAAATAAATAGTCTAACTTAATTAGTTTTATTACATAAGAATTGTAATTAGCTGCAAAATAATTAACAAAAAAAAATAATTAGCTGCAAAATTAAATTCTAATTGAAGAATAGATAAGTAACGATGGCTTTCATCCCATCTGGTATCTGATAGATTATTAGTCCTTGATACTTCATCCACAACTGTTAACTCCCCCTCAATTATGTAGGGATCATTATTATCTTGGGATTTTTCACTAGTCTCTGATGGATATTCCCATACATCCAATTCATTTTCAAAACTAAGATGTTCATGCAATCCTTGTCCAATCATTCCTGGAATCTTTCTGTCATCAAATGCAACTTGAATTGATTCCACAATGACCTTTGTTCTTAGATTATATACTCTGTATGCCTTACTTGACAGAGAATAACCTAAGCAGATTGCTTCATCAGACTTGTTATTAAATTTTCCTCTTATCTCTGATGAGTCTCTCAGTACAAAGCATTTACAACCAAACACATGTAAAAACTTGAGAGTTGGTTTTCTCTTAGTCATCAATTCATAAGGTGTTTTGTTGTATGCTTTGTTTATCAAGGATCTGTTCTGTGTAAAGCAAGCTGTGCTAATAGCTTCTTCCCAAAAATATGAAGGAAGTTTTGCTTCTTGTAACATAGTCCTTACTGCTTCAATAAGGGTCCTATTTTTCCTCTCAACAACTCCATTTTGTTGAGTGGTTCTTGAAGCAGAAAATTGGTGAGTTATTCCTTTTTTAGTGCAGAATTCAATAACTTGGGTATTCTTGAATTTTGTTCCTCTGTCACTCCTTATTACCCTTATTGTTTTTCCTGACTTAGTTTCTATCTTCTTGACATGATCAATTATCAACTGAGCAGTTTCATCTTTTGTATGGAGGTATTTTACCCAAGTATACCTCGTGTGATCATCCACAATAACCAAAGCATATCTATTTCTTAAAATAGACATCACATTCACTTGACCAAATAAATCCATGTGTAGCAACTGTAAAGGATCAGTGATTGATGTTGCTGGTTTGCTTTTGAATGATACACTTCTTTGTTTCCCTTTCTGGCATGAATCACACAATCCATCTTGTGTAAACTCCAATTGTGGAATGCTAGCTATCAATCCTTTCCTCACAAGCTTGTTGATATTCTTGAAATTCAAGTGGGAAAGCTTCTTGTGCCAAAGTCAACTTTCATCAGTTGAAGCTTTGCTATAGAGACATGTTATTTGATCAGACGAAGAGATAAGGTTTGCAATATACAAATTTTCTTTTCTTTTCTCTGTCAATATCACATTATCAGATTCATTGTCACACACCAAGCATTGATCTTCTTTGAAGGTGACATTGAATCCCTTATCACATAGTTGACTCACACTCAGTAGATTGTGCTTTAAGTCATCAACTAGTGATACTTTTGTGAAGATGACATTTCCATGCTCAACACTACCATAACCCTTAGTATGGCCTTTGTTGTCATATCCAAAAGTGACTTTTGGGCCACTTTTCTCTTCATACTGTTTTAGCAGGGACTTGTCTCCGGTCATGTGCCTTGAATAGTCACTGTCCAAGTACCATGTTTTCTTCTTTTTGCCCTGCACAGTAAAGAGTAACTAGTTAGAAATTTTTGGGACCCAGACTTTCTTGGGTCCTTTCTCACTAGTTGTAGAATCAAGACTTTACTCAGATTAAGTTGATTGTCTTTTAGCATTTTTGACTTTAATTGGACAATCACTAGTCTTGCTACCTTTTTGTGAGAGACTGTCAAGCTTAGGTTTTTCATAATTAATGCAAAGATGGTTTGACCTTTTTACAGGTGATTTATCTTTTATTGTCTTTGAAGGTGCAGTCTCTATTATAGGAATTTTATTTTTACTCCTACAGTGCATAGTTATGTGATTAGGATTACCACATATATGACATGTCTTTCTAGGAGTATCAGGCATGCTAGCATAATTTGTATACTTGTTGATGCTTATTTTTCCATTCCTATTTTTCTTATTTCTGCTAGACTCCACTAATGTTTCAGCCTTTTTCATAGGAATATTTTCCAATTGTTTGTTTAATTGAGTCTTTGTCATGAACCCAATGTTTAATCTTTTATTTTCACTTTTATCAACAATATTCACTGTCTTTTGATCAATCTTTGATTTTGTAGTGACCTGTTGATATTGAGTGTTAATAAGTTTAGGTTCATTAATAGGAGAAACAAAATTAATTCTTTTCAAAACATTTGGCTTACTAGTAGTGAAGTTAGCAGCTTCAAATAGATCATTTAAATCTGAACTCTTGTCTAGATATTCATCATAACCTAGTCCAGATTTTTTACTTATTGTTTGACATTCTACCAAGTCAGTCAACTTTTTAGAGGAGTTATTCCATTGTTTAATCTTAGCTTGAGCATTTTCAAGTTGCTCGACTAAGTAATATTCCCTCTTTTTCAAAGCATCAATTATGTGATGAGCTTTGTTTAAGTCAGACTTGATAGTGTCAAATTGTACCAATCTCTCTTCAAGAAATTTGTTTCTTTTCAAGAGAAGGTCATGTGATTCTTTTACATTAGTATGTTAATAGTTAATGATCTAAAACTAACATGCAAATTAGACATATCTTTTTATATGCTTTCAATACTAGATGTATCAATTAAGTTAAGCACATTAAAATTCTGAGTTACATCACATACCTTTGTAGAATCAATTGACTCGTCACTTCGAGCCATTAGGGCAAAGTTGACAATTTCCTCCTCTGAGTCACTATCAATCCAATCCTTACCCTCAATAATCAAGGCTTTGCTTTTTGATTTGAACTTCTTGTCAGCAAAGTCATTCTCCGTTTTCCTTGATTTTTCATCCTTAGATCTATCATTAGATCTAGACTTCTTGCATTCATTGGCAAAGTGCCCTAACCCATCATAGTTGTAACACCTGATTTTCTTCTTGTCAAAGGTCACAGTTTGACCTTCACGTTTAGGGTTAGGCTTCCTTGACGACTTTCTTCCTTTTCTACCAGCTCTAAATTTCTTGAACTATTTGACCATGAATGCCATGAATTCCTCCATGTCATCATCAGTATCTAGTTCATCTTCCTCATCAGTCGAGCTTGCATTGGAAGTTTCATCATCAAGCTTCTCTTGAGACTTGCTTGTCTCAACCATTAACGCAGCTCCTTTGTCCCTGCCATGCATGTATTGTCGTTACTCTACTTCAAGTTCATAGGTCTTTAAATTTCCATAGAGCATGTCCAGTGTGAGTATGTCTAAGTCATGAGTCTCCCTTACTGCAATAGTCTTTGGATCCCAACTTGGTGGGAGAGATCTCATGAACTTAGTGTTGACATCCTCATTATCATAGGACTTTCGAAGTATTTTCAAGTCATTGAGCAAAGTATTGAACCTGTCATAGACTGACGTTATTTGTTCACTAGACTTTGCTTGAAAGAACTCATATTGTTGTGTCAACAACGACCTTTTGTTCTTTCGGACTTGGTCAGTCCCTTCACACAGGACTTTGATGGTGTCCCAGATTTGCTTAGATGTTGTGCAGTTAATGATGCTTGTGAACATATTTTTGTCAATACCATTGTAAAGTATGTTCATAACTTTAGCATCTTTTAATACTTATAACTTGTCTTTGTTTGTATAATCACTTTCAGGAGCAAGTTCAAAGTATTCAACAACAATAGATCCATCAACAGTTTTAGCAGGAACGAATTTCCTGGGTAGATAAGGACCTTTTTCAATCCTTTCAATATAATCAGGATCTGTTGCTCTCAAGTACATGTACATCTTTTGCTTCCACATAGGATATTCTTCTCGTTTAAGAATAGGAATCCTAGTACCACCATCACGACTGCCTGCATACGCCATTATGCTAGAGCTGCTTGCTTCATCGTTGGCCATCTCTTGGAACGTGTTAATTGAGTAAGTTCAATTAAAGGCTTTGATTGTTTTCCCAGTGATATAGCCGAGAACTTGTAGAAGGGGGGGAAGGGGGGGGGGGGAGGGGGGTTGAATACAACTTCTTTGAATTCTTTTTGATTACTTGTTCTTCAAGAAATTAAATAATACTTGCAGAAATAAAGAACAAGAACTCAAATCAATTTATAAACAATTGCTTTTATTGACTCTAACAATTGAATACAAATTCTAACAATCATAACAATATGATCGTCAACTTCTTTTCTTTTCTATATAGTAAAGATACAAACTATGAATTTCTATACAGCTTCAAAAAATTACAATTTTGTAAACCTAATTAGAGCTTCTAAAACTGAATTACTATTAACTCAGTTTCCTATTCTAAATCAATAATGATTCAGCTTCCTTATTTGAATCAAACACAATATTTCCTTTTTGATTAGGAAGAGATTTCTAGCTTGTTTCCTTACCAGCTACGTCTTCAATAATATCTTGATCTATGTGGAAGACATTCCTTATTCAATTCGAATTATGTATCTCATCAGAAAATAATTCACGACTAGTCCTTGATGGCTTCAGCTTTAGTCCCTGATCAAGTCAACATTTAGTCTCTGGTCTTTTAGTCTCTGATCAGGTTGTGTAGTCTCCGACAGAGTTATTAGTCTCCGATGCTTTTAGGCTTAGTCTCTGATGCTTTTAGACTTAGTCTCTGATGACGTAAGCTTTAGTCTCCGATAGGCAAAACTCAGTCTTTGGTAGGCAAAATCCTTAGTCTCTAACAAGTTTTCCCTAGTCTCCGATAAGCCTTTTTGTAATCTCTGACGGATCAAATACCCACTTTGACTTGTTGAAGCTTTGATACACTTTCCAGCAGTTACTTACAATTAAAGAATGAATCTATCTCTTTACAAATAATAAACAAATTACAACCAAAGAGATAACTAATGGCTAATTAACTTCAGTGTTACTAATTAACACTTTCTATACATTTGTACATCTAAGTAATATAAAGACAATCATCATCAAATGTTATAAAACGTAACAACATCCATACTGAGCTTTGTATACCATGTTATAAATGAGCAGTTCCTTAAAGTAACCAATTCCGATAACAAGGAAAAGTTTTGCTAAGCTTGTGGAATTTCTGAGAGCTATGCAATTTACTTTTAATTATGTTAATACAATCAGAAGCTAAACAACTTTCAGGAGTAGTGGTACCACTATGCATCCTAGAATTTCGTTCACCCCAGATCTTGTAGACATAGACAGATATGACAAGACTTTTGATGTGGGACCAAAACTGTTGATTTACATCCAGAAGAAAATCACCCACAACATGATCCCAATCTGTCCATGGAAGGTTTTTGCCCAATATGTGTAAAAGCTCACCCAGGATCTTACTAGAATACCTACAAGAAAAATATAAGTGATCCATGGATTCATCAGCAGAATTGCATAGGGAGCACGGGAAAACATAATGGGGAAGAAGCTTATTGTGGAGACCCAGCCAAAGAATAAAAGAGAAGCGAGGAATATTCAAAGGGTGCCAAGCTATTTCCCAGATAGGATTTTGGGGGCTTCGAACTCTGATGGATTCCCAAATAAGGCTAATGCTGACTGTGTTGATATCACGTCCATTCTATAGAATTTTGTCTGAGCAGTTACCATCAATAGGAATTGCAGAAATCTTATTTTTGAGATTGATAATAGACACATAGTAGTTCACTAGAAAGCACCATTGGTCATCAGATATGATGGAGCTGACATGGGAATTGAAATCAAGCTGTAGTTCCTGGACAAGAAGGTTAAATGGCTTATAGCATAAAGGGACAAAATCACACCAAGGGTCTTGCCATAAAAGGAAAGTATTGCCATTTCCAAGGACATATTTTATGTATTGGAGGGCTAGGGGACGAATTTTTCGCCAACTCCAAGAGCAGTTGAAAGGAATTTTTGCAGTCCAGAACGTGTATTTCCCTAGTAGTATACTTCTTGCCCACTCTACCCAGAGATTTGTGGAGTGTGGATTAATTAGGGAAAGGAAGAGATGAATTTGTTTGCTTTATTCCATTCCTCCACCTTTTTAATAGCAAGCCCTCCCTCCTTAAAAGGGAGGGAAACAGTAGACCAAGCTATACGAGAATAGCTTGACCCTCTCCAAAGAAAAGACATAAGAATTTTTTCAATTTTCCTCACAATATACTTGGGAAAGAGGAACATTATGCTCCAGTAGGATTGGATAGCAAAGAGTACTGAAATTATTAGTTGTCTTCTGCCTGCAAAAGATAGAAACTTGTTAGTCTAGGAATTTATTTTCTTGGTAACCAGCTGAATAAGGGGCTCGCAATCAGAGGCTGAAAGATTTTTGGTGATGAGCGGAACTCCGAGAAACTTGACAGGCCCATTGGTGACCTAAATATGGGATAGAGCTAAGATCTCTTTCAGAAGTTCAAAATTTAAATTAGAGTAGAATAATTGGCTTTTGGCTGCATTCCTTTGAAGACCCGAGAGGGAGGAGAATATATCCAAGGCATGGAGGAGGGTTTTGACTGAGGATACATCGCCTTTGCAAAAAAGCATGAGATCATCAACAAAGATTAGGTGAGAAATTTTCTCGACTCTCTAGTGATAAGAAAAAAGGGGGTCCATAGTTTCCTTTGCCAAAATCATACTGACCACCTCCATAACAATAACAAATTAATATGGAGATAGAGGGTCCCCTTGACATATCCCCCGCTTACCTTGGAAGTAGCCACACAAGGAGCCATTGATTTTAATAGAAAACATGGCTATAAAGATACACGATTTTATCCAACTAACAAATTGATAAGGAAAGTTCATCAACTTTAGGGTATCAAGGAGAAAATCTCAGTTGACCGAGTCAAAAGCTTTGCGAAGGTCAATTTTAAAAGCACATCTAGGCGGCCCATCTTCCTTGTGATAACCTCTCAATAATTCTTGAGCAATGAGGATATTGTCTCCAATTTTCCTTCCTTTGACAAAAGTTGCTTGTGCCGGGGAAATTAAGCTTGGAAGGACCCTTTGTAATCGGTTTGCCAAAATCTTAGAGATACACTTGTAGAGAGTGTTGCAATAAGAAATAGGTCTGAAATCGCCTATACCAGTTGGGTTTTGAACTTTTGGGACCAAAGCAATAGCAGTAGCATTAATTTCTCTGAGCATCGTACCATTATTAAAGAAATGTAGGATAGCTTTTGTAAAGTCATTACCAACAATGCCCCAAGTGTGGATGAAGAAATTAACATTAAAACCATCTGGTCCAAGGGCTTTGTTCCTTTTCATACTTTTGAGAGTGTTAAAAACCTCGTCTTCAGAAATGGGGTTAACTAGTTGATGGGCCAGGTCCTATGGCAAAGATTTAGCATTGAACCTTTGAAGAGCCTCTTTCCCTGGGGAAGGGGAAGGGGAGGAACCAAGAAGATCTTTATAGTAACCCACTGCTTCCCTCTTAATATCATCTTGGTTATGGAGAGAGTTGCCTAGAGCATCATTAAGCAAGAGGATTTTGTTCTGATTTCATCTATTCTGTAACTGAGCAAAGAAAAAAATTTGAGTTCTTGTCCCCACAATCAAGCCATTGAACTCTAGATTTTTGTCGTAAGATTTTTTCCTCATTAGCCATAGCATCCTCAAGAGCTGCAAGGAGAGCCTTTTCAGTATCAATATGATACTGATTAATATCAGCAGGGGATTGTTGTAAACGCCCTTGGAACTCAAGGAGGTGCTTCCTTGCACTTACTGAGGAAACCGAGTTCTTTCTATGGTCAGAGTTTAATTTGATTAACCCTTTCTTTGAGATCCTCAACTTTTCGACAAGAACAAACATAGTGGACCCTTGGACATGGGTATTCCAGGCCTCGGTCACCACAGTACTAAATCCATCTAGCTCCAACAAATAATTCAAGAATTGAAAAGGCTTAAAGGAGGGCTTGATTTTAATACCTGTATCAAGAATAATATGAGCATCATCAGACATGCCCCTGGCCCCAAAAGTGGCCAAGGAGTGTGGTAAGTTGGTAAGCTAGCAGTCATTCCCCAAAGCTCTGTTAATCTTCCTAGAAATTGTGAAATTTGCTTGACCATTCCACCAAGTATGATGAGGAACAACTGCTCTAATATCAGTGAGCTTGCAGCTGAAAAAGCAGTCTTTGAAATCATGCATCCCTGCATCATAGACCCCCTGACCTCCCCAGGCATCTACCAAGTCGAGGATGACATTGAAGTTTCCAAGCACAAGCCAACTATCCTGTGTGCTAGCATTAGTAGTACATAAATCTGCCCAAAGGGATTTCCTTTGCGAGGCTAGGTTAAAAGCATAAATAACAGTGACCAAAAAAACAACCTTAGTCTCAATATGGTGGAGGCGACAATACATAAGTTGGCTAGTCGTATACAACACAAAAACTTGGATAGTACGAGGATCCCAGCCCACCCACATTCTTCCATTCTGATGGTGGCTATAATTATGAAGCCAGTGCCAATGTTTGTTAAGCTTAGAGGCAATAGCATCTGCTTTGTGAGATTTAACTCGAGTCTCCAAAAGACCCACAAAAAAGATGTCATTATTCATAAGGAATACTCTAATATCTTCTTGCCTATGAGATTTATTAATGCCTCGAACATTGTCGGTACTGATCTTCATCAAAAGATTGAGAGGGAAGGTTATTTTTTCCCTCTTCCCTTTTTCTTCTTAGAAGAAGAAGTTTAGGAGTGAAGAGGAAGAGAAGGGCTATCCCCAAGACTTAAGGAATGGATTTCGTGAACTTTGAGAGCTTTAAGTTCCATTTCATCTACCCCTTTAAGCTTGTTGAGGATTTTGTTGTCAAAAGGGAAAGTACTTCCATTGGAGAAACTTTCACCTGGGTCCCGAGCAACCCCCAGGTCTTTGTTCTTCTTCTTTGAAACTTCAATCAACCTTCATTAGTTTCAGAGGGGATCACAAGTTGTCCAATCGAGGGAGGAGCTGGTGATTTGGTCACAAGGGGCACTGCAGGGACTACAGGTTGATCAACTGTGGGTGGGGTAGTTTTGGATTTATCAAGTATCTTCAGAACCCAGAGATATCGAGCTTTTGGACAATTAAAAATTGAATGTCCAAAGACTTCGCACGTAGGGCAGGAAGGAGGCCTGTTCTGATACTCAACAGCTACAGTAACAGGAGCGCCAAAATTATTATTTTCATCAAGAGTAAATATTGAAATATGTTTTGGCCAAATAGATGCAACATCCATTTCAACACAGACCCTAGCAAAGGGCATGGGATCTAGGTTTTGGGTGGTTTTGTCCAGGAAGAGAGGTTTGTCAATTCCACTTGCAACATAGCTTAAACCCTCTGCCGTCTAGTAGAAGAGTTGGACATTATGGAATTTTACCCAAACAAGGGCTTTTGTACAACATTCAATGTTGGTAGAGAACCCCTCCTTCCAAGGTCTGAGAATGAGCAGTTTGTTATGAATATAGTGTGGCCCCAAAGCTAAAACATTGTCCCTGTCAACAACTGCATTGAAATGAAACATATAGAAGTTTTGGTGAGTAAAAACTCTCTTTAGACCTAGATTACCCCAAAGTTTCAGGGCAATAGGAGCAACAATATTATAAGGAATTATGGATTGGAGGAAATGGCCCACGAAGTAGGTTTCAAACTGTTTAACGCCTTTGTTTAGAACATCAGCAAGTGCCTTAACAAGCACAGTTCCGTTTTCCAGCTAAGGGGGAAAAAATTGGAGAGTTACAGGTTTAGTAAACTCATTACCAAAAATATTACTCCACGATTTAGGATTCTCATGTTACAGCAGATTTGGCCCCAGATAGGGACCAGAGCTAGCAAGAGAGGGTTGGGGAGGGATGGGTTGACAAAAGGGAGTGGCAAGAACTCCATTCTCAGATCAAGGAGGTGGCCTAGGGCTCCCATAGCAGCCTACAAAAGAGCTAGCTGAAAAGGGTTTAACAGATGAGGGCTTATCGGAAAAAAAAAATACCTGAAAGGGAGAATTGCTGAACATCAGCTAAAGACCAGCCAACAGAGTCGAGAAATCAGGTTAGGGCTTCATTCTTCCTGCGCTTATAGACAGTAGAGACTCTATCACTCTTGGAGAGTGAAGCAGCAGCAACAAGGATATCTCTAAAGTTATTAGAGAGAGAATCAGGCACAAATTCACCATCTTCAGAGCTAGAAACATCGTCAACAACAGAGACCGAGATGATGGGGTTTTGAGAGGGGTTAGACTCTACCATCGGCAGGGTTTCAAGAGAGAAATGGGAAAGAGTTGCATCCCCCAATCTTGGGTCCATGGGAAAGGAGGAAGAGAGGACAGGATCAATGAAAGATAAGAGAAGGAAGAAAAGGAAGAAGATGAACAGTAGAAGGCGGGAAAAGCTTAAGGGGGTTAGAGAGAAGGAGGAACATCTTTTCGAATAGGTTTGTTTTCCTTTCCTTAATAGATTAGATTTCTTTCTAATGTGTTATTCTTCCCAATTAGGAATACGAATTCTATCAGCTTATAAATAGCTTCTTGTATTGTACAACAGGAGAACGATTGACTTTGATCAATAAAATTCAGAAAGTGTTCTGCACATTCCTTCTTGTTTGTGAGATATAAACAAAAACCCTATTCGAGTGATTCGAGTAGTATTGGACGTGTGATTCATTCAAGATCCTTAAGTCGACTTCTTATGCGTATATCAACAAGTTGAATTAAGTTATCTAAGGCTGTAGGCTTAAACACCCTACATCAGTTCATTTTATCTGCAAGTTCATTGATTTGCTTATCACGGCGCAAGTTTTGTGCCTACTTCATGGTAAGTCCCGGTGGAATAACTTGTTCTTCTTCTCCAGCCATTAGTGTTGCAAGTTGTAGAATAATGCAAGAACAACTCGTCCACCAAAGTTCTGATACCAAGATGATGTATTTGATATGGGAGGATCAAACACAGGTTGCGGAAAAATAACTTTAGAAAGACTCCGTAAAGAAATTAATCACCAGAAATCAATATTAAAGGATTAATATGTTTAGTTTGCTTAAAGAAGTTAATCACCCGCAAGCTAAAACAAATCGATTGTGAAAGTATAAAGGAATTAACCACCAATTCTCAAGATATTTGTAAGTAAAACTCACACAATTTTATTAATCAAAGTCTGCCTTTAGCAAACATTATGAACAACTATTTATAAGCTGAATAACAAGAAAATCCTAATTCTAATAGGAAAGAATATTACATTGGTACGAAATCTAATTCAATAAGGAAAGAAAGAAAACAAACCTATTACAATTAGAAAACTAATAAAAATAATTTAATAAACTACAACCGATAAAAATATTCTCAGACGGGTTAAATGAAATTAGTCTCCGACAAGCTTAATTTGCACTTAGTCTTCGATAGCATAAATTATCCCCTAACGAGCTTAGACTCCTATAGTATAATTTATCCCCTGACGAGCTTAGTCTCTGACAGTATAAATTATCCCCTGATGAATCCTTAGTCCCCGATGACCATTCTATCCCCTGATACACGTAGTCTCTAACGACCATTTATTCCCTGACACACGCAGGAGCAACCCCTGATGCCAGTGCTCAGCAACCCCTGATGCCAGTGCTCAGCAACCCCTGATGCCAGTGCTCAGCAACCCCTGATGCCAGTGCTCAGCAACCCCTGATGCCAGTTCTCGGCAACCCCTAACACCAATGCTCGGCCCATTCTCGTCTAAGGTCCGAAATTACTTAACTCCTTATTTACAAGTAAGGTAACAACAGGCTGACAAGTACTCCCTAACCAGTATCATGCGTTAGCATGAATGGAAAATAAATCTAAGGATATTTCCTTCAAAGCAAGACTTACTCTTCCATCCAGAACTACATCTAATTGCTCAACACCCAATGACTCCAACAGATCCACATTTCATCAGGGTCTTTATACTCCATTGCCGGTACCAGATTCTCCTTGGGAAGATGTATCTATGGATTTCATAGTTTGGTTGCCACGCACACAACGGGGTAACGACTCAATCATGGTCATAGTGGACAGGTTTTCAAAGATGGCACATTTCATTGCTTGCCATAAAACTGATGACACATTGCGTATAGCAGATTTTTATTTCAAACAGGTGGTCCGACTACATGGTGTTCCAAAAACTATTGTCAATGATCGAGATACGAAATTTATGAGCTATTTTTGGAAGACCTTATGGAAACTATTGGGCACTAAACTGTGTTTCAGTACTTCGCATCATCCTCAAACGGATGGACAAATTGAAGTGACCAACAAAACGCTGGAAGTCTTGTTGCGTGGGTTGGTGAGTAAAACTACAAAGGGTTGGGATGTCAAACTTGCACATGCTGAGTTTGATTACAATAGAACTCCTACCTATGCTACAAAGCATTCACCTTTTGAAGTGGTATATGGTCAGAATCCTAAACTTCTAGTAGAGTTAATTTCTTTTCCAAAAGGTGAATATATCCATTCTAATGCGAAAGCGAAGGCTCAAGCTATGATGAAGTTGCATGCACAAGTACGAGCCAAAATTCAAAAAGTAAATGCAAGGTATAAGGCTCTAACCAACAAGCATCGTAAATAACTTGACCTTCAAGTGGGAGATCTTGTCTGGTTGCATCTGAGGAAGGAAAGGTTCCCTAATTTGCGTAAACATAAGTTAATGCCTCGATCGGAGGGTCCTTTCAATATTGTTGAGAAAATTAATAACAATGCCTTCAAGTTGGAGTTGCCAGGGGATTATGGTGTAACTACTACCTTCAACATTGGTGATTTGGCTCCTTATATTCATGATGACGATGTGGCTCAATTGAGGACAACTGTTTCTAAAGAAGAGAAGGGTGATTCGTGGAAGTCATTGAGTGCTGAACAAACAGATGCAACTTTGGGTGGGAGAATAAATCTTGCTTGGAAGGAAATATCCTTAGATTTATTTTCAGTTAATGCTTGTGTGGGACATTGGCTAGGAAACACTGGTTGTTCTGAAGTTTCTTTGTTGGTGAACATGGGATTAAGTCATTTTGGGACTTAGCCGAGGAGTTGGGCAAAGACTGGCATCAGGGCATGTCAAGTAGCATCAGGGTGTGCCGAGAATTGACTTCAGGGGATGTTCTTGCGTGCATCAGTGGTTGCCGAGGCTCGTCAGGGGATGATCCTGTCAGGGGTTGTCGAGCCTCATGTTAAGGGATGTCTTAATGCGCGTCAAGGTATGTCTTTGTGCATGTCAGGGAATAATTATCTACTGACGAACAATTATCCACTGACGAGTACATATATTTTTATTTTTTGTGTATTTTATTGTTTTTCATATTTGTTTGTATTTGTTTCCTATTCAAAATAGGTTTGATTTTTTTCCTTGTTGAATTAGATTTCTTTCCGTTGTAATATTCTTTCCATACTAGAATTAGGTTTATCTTAGTTTATAAATAGCTGGTCATAATGTATTTAGATCTAGACTTTGATAAATAAAATTATGTGAGTTTTTACTTATAATTATCCCGAAGGTTGGTGGTTAATTCCTTTAGACTTTCATAACCTGATTTGTTTTAGCTTGGGGTGATTAAATTCTTTAAGCAAACTAAACAGATTAATCCTTTAGTGTCGATTCCTGGTGATTAAATTCTTTATGGAGTCTTCCTAAAGTTATTTTTAGCAACCTGTGTTTGATCTCCCAGATCAAATACATCAAAGTCTATGCTTTTCTTCTTAGAAACTTGAGTCCAACCTTCATTGGTATCCAGTTGAACCACAAGTTTACCAACAGAGAGAGGATCTGGAGAAGATAGTTTGGTCACAAGAGGCTCTGTTGGTACCAAAGGTTGACCAGTCGTAGGAAGGGCAGTAGCGGATTTTTCAAGAGTCTTTGGAACCCAGACATAGAGAGCTTTTGGACATTTCAGAATAGAATGCCCAAAGACTTTGTAGGTAGGGCAGGAAGGGGGCCAGTTTTGATACTCAACGGTTACAGTAATAGGAATGCCAACACTATTATCTTCACCAAGGGTAAAAACTGAAATATGTTTTGGCCAAGTGGATGCAGCATCCATTTCAACACAAATTCTAGCAAAGGGCATGGGATCCAAGTTCTGAGTGGTTTTGTCCAGGAAGAAAGGTTTACCTATTCCACTTGCAACATAGCTTAGACATCATCAAGGGATCAATGAATTCATTGGTGGATAATTATCCGTTGATGATTGTTTTGGCCATCAGGGGATAATTATCCCCGACAACCAGATTTACCCGTCATGGGATAATTAACCACTGACGACCAATTATCCACTGACGGGTGTAAATATTTTATTATTTTTCCGTATTGGTTTTGTATTTGTTTCCAATTTAAAATAAGTTTGTTATCTTTCCTTGTTAATTTAGATTTCTTTCCAATGTAATATTCTTTCCAATTAGGATTAGGATTTTTATTCAGCTTTTAAATAGTTGTTTGTAAAGTACGTTGGAAAACAAACTTTAATCAATAAAATTGTGTGAGTTTGACTTGCAATTATCTTGAGAGTTGGTGATTAATTCCTTTAAAATTTCACAACTGATTTGTTTTAGCTTGTGGGCGATTAATTTATTTAAGCAAACTAAACAGATTGACCCTTTAGTGTTGATTCTCGGTGATTCAATTCTTTACAGAATCTTCCTAAAGTTATTTTCCGCAACCTGTGTTTGATCCTCCCAGATCAAATACATCACCTTCTAGGAATAACACATTTTGGAAGTTCAAGATAATATTTGGGAGCACTAATTTAATCCTATTTGCTAAAAATTTAGAAGCTATTTTATATAGAACATTACATAGACTAATCGGTATGATGTGAGTTGGAAGTGTAACAAGCCAGATTTGTCTTCCTTGGAAACTCTACATGAATCTAATGGTGATGGTGAGCTAAGGCTTAAAGGTCCCATTACTCGATCCAAGACTAAGAAGTTTGAAGTAAGCTTGTCAACTGCAGCAGGTTTAACACTTGAAAAGTTTAGGGTCTTGGGATCATGTTTGGAGCATTATAAAGAAGGAATAGAAACTTGGACTTGGCCTAATATGTTGTTAGAACAAAATAGGCTCAAGTGTTTGTAGGGGGGGGGGGGGGTGAATACAAACACTCGAAACTTTTCGATCTTTAAAAAACTTGTTAAGCACTGATAGAAATAACTACAATATCAGAAAAACGATAATGACTTTAAAATGAACACACAAGCACTCAAGTTAAAATAGTTGTATTAAAACTTGAAGTTTTTCTGGAAACCTGGTTAATCACAAATGTGATTAATCAGCTATAAATTCTATAATGAGTTACAGCTTCTCTTTCACACTCTATAGCTATAATACTTCTTTGAATATTTTCTCATAAAAATGTTTCAAAGCTTCTCTAATATTTGTATGCTTCTATGTGTTGGTTAATTCAGTATCTTTCTTGTGTAATGAGAACTCTTTTGCATATATAGAAGATCAGTAGTTGAACCCACATGCTTGGACGTGCTGCTCTTTTCAACTTAGCCGCATATATGTCACATCGATGTCCTTTAGGAATGATTTGTCAGACTGTTGTTACTTTTGTTACTTCTTTTTCTTCCCCTGATATGCGTGTATTTAATGATCGAGAGTTGTCATTGGACCACCAAACTTCAAGAAATATCTTTCCAGTTTACATCTCTTGCTTCTGTAACAGATTTTATTGATTTGCGTGTAAGACCTGATGACAAGTGTATGTAGTCATAACTGTCCACTCATGTCAAGCCCTGATATGGACTTGATCAGTGCTTCCGAATCCCCTAATGACAAGTCCTATGTAAGACTCGATCAGTGCTTCAAACTTCACTTGAGTTATCCAAGTGCTTCTTAATCCCCTGACATTAAGACTCAAAGCATCCATTGATGGTTTCCACTAATGCAGTGCTGAGCATTCCCCCTGACGGGTTAGCTTGACACTGTCATACCCTGATGAGTTCCCCTGATTGGTTGGCATGTAACTGTCATGCCCTGACGCGTTCCCCTTGATGAGTTTGGCTTGCCACTGCCATACCCTGATGCGTTTCTGATCCGTTGGAGTCATTGGGTGCCAAACAAACAGATGTAGCTTCGAACGGAAGAATAAATCTTGCTTGAAGAAATTATCCTTAGATTTATTTTTTATTGATGCATTTGCAGGATGTTGGTTAGGAAGTGCTTGTCAACCTGTTGTTACTTTACTTGTTAATATTTAATTAAGCAACTTCAGGACTTAGCCGCTGAGAGTTAGTCATCAGAGACTGGCGTCAAGGGATGCTTCTGGCGTCAAGGGATGTTTAGGCATCAGGGACTAAGGATGATGTCATCAGCGGATCTTTTATCACATCGGAGACTACGACTGACATCATCATCAGCAGATAAGTTGTACATCGGAGACTAGTCTAAGTCATCAGAGACTAATTTGATCTGTCAGGGGATAATTAGTCTCTGACAGCCTATTTCATCCATCAAGGGATGATTTAGTCTCCGATAGTGTATTTGATCCGTCAGGGGATAATTAGTCTCCGACATTCAATTATCCACTGACGGATACAATTGTTTCATTCTTTATACTTTATTATTTTTCGTGTTTATTTCAGTAATTGTTTCCTATTTAAAATAGGTTTGTTATTTTCCTTATTAGATTAAATTTCTTTTCTTTGTAACATTCTTTCCGATTAGGTTTAGGTTTTATCTCAGCTTATAAATAGCTGCTTGTAATATTGATTATACAGATTTTGATTAATAAAATTGTGTGAGTTTTTACTTACCATTATCCTGGAAGTTGGTGGTTAATTTCTTTATACTTTCACAACTGATTTGTTTTAGCTTGCGGGTGATTAAATTCTTTAGGCAACTAAAACAGATTGATCCTTTAGTGTTGATTTCCTGGTGATTAATTTCTTTACGGAGTCTTCCTAAAGTTATTTTTCTACAACCTGTGTTTGATCCTACCAGATCAAATACATCATCTTGGTATTAGAGCTTTGGTGGCGAGTTGTTCTTAATTTAACCTACCATCTACAAGATAATGGCTAGAGAAGAAGAACAAATTCCATGGGGACTTACCATGGAGCAAGCACAAAACTTGCGCCGTGACAGGCAAATCAATGATTTGACTGAAAGAATGAACGAGATCCTCGCACGACTAGATCGAAGAAACCCTTCCATAAGACCAAACCGAAGTACAAGATCTGCTCGCACTTCAGATTCAGAAGGAGAAGAAGTGGCCAGACCAGTACCTAAGAGGCAGAGCGATAACGTTGACAACGACAAGGGTCTAAGGTTAGATGTCCCAGACTTCGATGGCAGCATGAAGCCTAGAAATTTCTTGGAATGGTTACAAAGAATTGAGAGAGTCTTTGAATATAAGGACTATGATGACCACAAGAAGTTTAATGTGGCACTATTAAAATTCACGACTTACGCTAATCTGTGGTATGAAAACTTGAAAAACAAAAGGAGAAAAGAAGGCAAGACATGGATTGGGTCTTGGGAACCCTTGAAGAGTAGAATGAAGAAACGTTTCCTACCTACAGACTATGTACAAGACGTGTTCTTGAAATTACAAATTTTCAAACAAGGGGCACTGTCAGTAGAAGAATACACTATGGAGTTTGAGAAACTCACCATGTTGTGTGATCTCGAAGAAAGGGTAGAACACAAGATTACTCTGTTCTTAACAGGGCTGAACAATAATATTGCCGAGAGGGTGGAGTTACAACCCTACTGGTCCTTTGAAGAAGTATGTAAGGTGGTCATGAGAGCTGAGAAACATGTTAAGGCCAAGGTCAATAATTATACACGGTTAGTAAATAAAATAGTGGAAAGAGGCAGAAGCGAAAGGAGGAATGAGGCACCATCTGCGCCAAAATTCACTCCTACCTTTGACAAGTTCAAGAAAGACAAAGGTAAGGCTTCTACGCCATTAGCGACAGAAGATAGATGAATTTGCTTCAAGTGTAAAGGCTATGGACACATGCAACATGATTGTCCTAGCAACAGAGTAATGACTCTCCATGATGTCGAAGAGATTGAGGCATCCTATGCTTCTAGGGAGAGAGAAACACTTGAAGAAGAGGAGTCAGCAAGTTGGAGAGGAACTGAAGATAATTTTGAGGCTAATTCTGAAGAGAAGCCTGAAACTCATGGTTCGTAGTTGATAGTCCGAAGATTGTTACAAGCCAAACCAGCCCCATTGGAAGTCGACCAAAGGGACAAGATATTCATGACCAGAGTTCTAGTGAAGGACAAACTATGCAATCTGATCATAGACACCAGAAGTTGTACTAACGTGGTATCTATGACATTAATCGATAAGTTGAATTGGCCAACAACACCCCATCCTAAACCATACAAGTTACATTGGCTGAGTGATGGAGAAGAAGTTAAGGTGACAAAGCAAGCACTGATTTCTTTTGAAATTGGCAAATTCAAGGATCGAGTGTTATGTGACATTTGTGTTATGGATGCATGCCACATACTGTTGGGAAGACCATGGCATTATGATAGATTTGTCAATTACGATGGCAGAACAAACGTGTACATCGCCAAGGTAGGTAATAAGAAGACAACTCTGAAACCTTTATCCTCTTTTGGTGCACGCAAGGAAAGATTAATGGTGACGGAAAAACAATTCAAGGCTGAATTGGCACAAGTGGGACAGGGCTACTTGTTGATTGCTATTTGGTTTCAAACTGAGCAAATGCAGGGGAAACCAAATGAAGCCTTGGAAGAATTATTGACAGAATTTCAGGATGTGTTTCCTGAAGACTTACCATCAGGCTTACCACCTATTAAGGGGATTGAACATCAGATTGATCTAATCCCTGGTAAATCATTACCTAACAAGGCAGCTTATAGATGTAACCCTCAAGAGGCTCAGGAAATACAGAGGCAGATTGAGGAACTGATGGAACGGGGTTATGTACGAGAAAGCATGAGTCCTTGTGTTGTACCAACCTTAGTGGTACCGAAGGAAGATGGAACGTGGAGAATGTGTATTGATAGTAGAGCAGTGAATAACATTACTATCAAGTACAGATTTCCAATTTCGAGACTAGATGACCTGTTAGATGAGCTCCATGGTTCAACGATATTTTCCAAGATAGATCTTCACAGTGGATATCACCAAATAAGGATGAGGGAAGGCGATGAATGCAAGACGACATTCAAGACAAAAGTAGGACTGTATGAATGGCTGGTCATGCCTTTCGGTCTTAGCAACGCACCAAGTACTTTCATGAGGCTGATGAATGAGGTACTCAAACCTTTCTTAGGAAAGTTTGTTGTGGTGTACTTAGATGACATACTGATCTACAGCAAGAACAAGGAAGAACAGTTTATGCATTTAAAATCAGTATTTGTAATGTTGAGGAAACAAAAGCTTTATGCCAAGTTGGAGAAGTGTTACTTCTTGGTGCCTAGCATAACCTTCCTAGGTTATATAGTTTCTAGGGATGGAGTTTTAGTTGATCCATCAAAAGTAGAAGCTATCAAATCATGGTCAGTACCAACTACAGTAATGGAGGTAAGATCTTTCCATGGTCTTGCTTCGTTTTACAGAAGATTTGTTAGAAATTTCAATAGTGTGGTTGCACCCATTACTGAATGTATAAAGAAGGGGAAATTTGAGTGTACAGAAGCTGCTCAGAGGGCGTTTGAAAAGGTGAAAGAACTGCTTTGTGATACGCCGGTCTTAGCTCTACCAGATTTCTCAAGTCCTTTTGAGGTAGAGTGTGATGCAAGTGGAGTAGGCATAGGAGTTGTGCTAGTGCAGAAGAAAAGGCCTATTGCTTATTTGAGTGAAAAGTTGAATGGGGCCAAGCTTAACTACTCTACATATGATTAGGAGTTTTATGCAATAGTGAGAGCATTGGACCACTGGAGTCACTATTTGCGTCCTGGTCATTTCATACTGCATTCAAACCATGAAACCTTGAAGTACATTCACGGGAAATAAAAACTAAATCCTCGTCATGCTAAATGGGTTAAGTTTTTATAGTCTTTTAATTTCTCTTCGAAGCATAAACAGGGGAAAATCAATGTTGTGGCTGATGCATTGTGTTAGAACAATATAAGCTCAAGTGTTTGTAGAAGGGGGAGATGAATGCAAACACTACAAACTTTTTGCTCTTTTTAAACTTTAGTTGGCCCTGATAGGAAACAACTATAATAAACAGAAAAACTATAAAATATGAACACACAGATTCAAGTTAAAATAGATGTATTAAAACTTGATGTTTTTCTGGAAATCTGTATTATCACAAATGTGATTAAACAGCTACAAAAACTGTAATAAAATTATAGCTTCTAAATCACACTCAGTAGCTTCTAATCTTTCTTTGAAATATTTCTCTCAAGATATATTACAAAGCTGCTCTAATGATTTGTGTGCTTCTTTGTTGAACTGTTGGATTGATCTATTTATATATTGAGAACTCCTTTGCATATGAAGAAGATCAGTGGTTGAACCCACATGCTGAGACGTGCTACTCTTTTCAACTCAGCCGCATATATGTCACATCGATGTCCTTTGTGACAGACTACTGTTGCTTTTTGTTGCTTCTTTTTCTTCCCCTGATCTGCGTGCATTTAATGTTCGAGAGTTCTCATTGGACCGAACAAACTTCAAGAAATATCTTTCCAGTTAACATGTCTTGCTTCTATAATAAGCTTCATTGATTTGAGTGTAAGTCCTGATGACTAGTGCATGCGGTCATAACTATCCACTGATAACAAGCCCTGATGAACTTGATCAGTGCTTCTTGGATCCCCTGATGACAAATCTTTGTTCAAGACTAGATCAGGGCTTCAACCTTCACTTGAGTTTTACTCAATGCTTCTTTGATCCACTGATGTTATGATCTATGACATACACTGACGGCTTCCACTGATGCAATGCTGAGCTTTCCCCCTGACACTGTCATTCCCTGATACCTTACCTTGACAAGTGACATGTCTTGATTATGCCCTGACGCGTTCCCCTGATGGGTTTGGCTTGTCACAGCCATACCCTGACGTGTTCCCCTGACGGGTTGGTCGGCCTTAGTCATCCATTGATGGGTTCCCCTGACTGGTTTCCCTAATTGTTCTTAATCTTTGAAGCTTGTTTGGAATATCTGATGTGCGGAATACTTCAACATTTTTCGAGTAACACCATACATTCCTCTTCACTTTGTCAAGTCCTTTAGATGATCAATTTTATGACTTGTCTTGTGAACTATTTGACCATCCACTGATAAACAAGTTTATCATCAGTGGATACTAGACTTGTGCTGCTATTAAGGTTTATAATGTACCTTAAGTATTTACAGATGCACAATCTATTCTCTAAACATCATCATCATCAATTAACTCTAACAGTATGGTAACAATAACAAAAGAGTATAACTGGACCGCAGTAAAAATTATTTGAAAACTAATATCTACGCCTCTATTAGAGGAACAATTCTACCATCCACGCCTTTAATAGAGGGGTGGTACTTTTCCTAACCTCCAATCCATGTGCCTTTTTCTTATTGGTCTAGTTTAATAATTAAATTATATAAAAATAAAAAAAACACTGACCAAGCCACTAATAGTGGCGTGAATAATTTGAAATTCAAATTATATCAGCCCCAATTAGGGGCGTGGAGCTGCCTTAATTTTTTCAAATATTTCAACCACACCTCTATTAGATGTGGATATAAATCCTCCATAACTAAATCTCAACCATCAAATTATTTAGTCATCAAATTATTTTATTAATGGCTGAGACTAAGTTAGTTAAGATATGATCCATAGATAACGCAAGTTATGGATCACTTGTCTAGAAACTAACACACTTATCAACTATCTTGCAAGATCTTTATTGGCCTGAGGTCTGAAACTCATTGATGATGAGTGAGACCACTAATTAGATCAAGTATTGATCCGTTGGAGTCATTGGGTGCCAAACAAACAGATATAGCTTTAGACGGAAGAATAAATCTTGCTTGGAAGGAATTATCCTTAGATTTATTTTCTATTGATGCATTTGTGGGATGTTGGTTAGGAAGTGCTTGTCAACCTATTGTTACTTTACTTGTTAATATTGAGTTAAGCAACTTTAGGACTTAGCCGCCGAGAGTTAGTCATCAAAGACTGGCGTCAGGGGATGTTTAGGCATCAAAGACTAAGGATGATGTCATCGGTAGATCTTTTATCGCATCGGAGACTACGGCTAACGTCATCATCAACAGATAAGTTGTACATCGGAGACTAGTCGAAGTAATCAGAGACTAATTTGATCTGTCAGTGGATAATTAGTCTCTGACAACCTATTTCATCCATCAGGGATGATTTAGTCTCCGATAGTGTATTTGATCCGTTAAGGGATAATTAGTCTCCGACATTCAATTATCCACTGACGGGTACAATTGTTTTATTCTTTATACTTTATTATTTTTCGTGTTTATTTCAGTAATTGTTTCCTATTAAAAATAGGTTTGTTATTTTCCTTATTAGATTAGATTTCTTTCCTTTGTAACATTCTTTCCGATTAGGTTTAGGTTTTATCTCAGCTTATAAATAACTGCTTGTAATATTCATTATACAGATTTTGATTAATAAAATTGTGTGAGTTTTTACTTACGATTATCCTGAAAGTTGGTGGTTAATTCCTTTAAACTTTTACAACTTATTTTTTTTAGCTTATGGGTGATTAAATTCTTTAAACAACTAAAACAAATTCATCCTTTAGTGTTGATTTCCTGGTGATTAATTTATTTATGGATTCTTCCTAAAGTTATTTTTCCGCAACCTGTGTTTGATCCTACCAGATCAAATACATCATCTTGGTATCTTGATTTAACCTATCATCTACAACATAATGGCTGGAGAAGAAGAACAAATTCCACTGGGACTTACCGTGGAGCAAGCACAAAACTTGCGCCGTAACATGCAAATCAATAATTTGACTAAACGAATGAACGAGATCCTCGCACGACTAGATGGAAGAAACCCTTCCGCTAGTCCAAACCAAAGTACAAGATCCGCTCACACTACAGATTCAGAAGGAGAAGAAGTGGCCAGATCAATACCTAGGAGGCAGAGAGATAACGCTGACGACAACAAGGGTCTGAGGTTAGATATCCCAGACTTCGATGGCAACATGAAGCCTGATAATTTCTTGGAATGTTTACAAAGAATTGAGAGAGCCTTTGAATATAAGGACTATGATGACCACAAGAAGTTTAAGGTGGTAGTATTAAAATTCACGAGTTACACTAATTTGTGGTATGAAAACTTGAAAAACAAAAGAAGAAGAGAAGGCAAGACACGGATTGGGTCTTGGAAAGCCTTGAAGAGTAGAATGAAGAAACGTTTCCTACCTACAGACTATGTACAAGATGTGTTCTTGAAATTACAAAGTTTCAAACAAGGGGCACTGTCAGTGGAAGAATACACTATGGAGTTTGAGAAACTCACCATGTTGTGTGATCTCGAAGAAAGGGCAGAACACAAGATTGTTCGGTTCTTAACAGGGCTGAACAATAATATTCCCGAGCAAGTGGAGTTACAACCCTACTGGTCCTTTGAAGAAGTATGTAAGGTGGCCATGAGAGCTGAGAAACATGTCAAGGGCAAGGTCAATAATTATACACGGCTAGTAAACAAAACAGTGGAAAGAGGCAAAAGCGAAAGGAGGAACGAGGCACCATCTGCACCAAAATTCACTCCTACCTTTGACAAGTTCAAGAAGGACAAAGGTCAGGCTTCTACACCATTGCTTAAAGTGTAAAGGCTACGGACACATGCAACGTGATTATCCTAGCAACAGAGTAATGACTCTCCATGATGTCGAAGAGATTGAGGCATCCTATGCTTCTAGGGAGAGAGAAACACTTGAAGAAGAGGAGTCAGCAAGTTGGAGAGGAACTGAAGATGATTTCGAGGCTAATTCTAAAGAGGCGCGTAAAACTCATGGTTCGTAGTTGATAGTCCAAAGATTGTTACAAGCCAAACCAATTCCATTGGAAGTCGACCAAAGGGACAAGATATTCATGACCAGTGTTCTAGTGAAGGACAAACTGTGCAATCTGATCATAGACACTGGAAGTTGTACTAACGTGGTATCTACTATGTTAATCGATAAGTTGAATTGGCCAACAACACCCCATCCTAAACCATACAAGTTACATTGGCTGAGTGATGGAGGAGAAGTTAAGGTGACAAAGCAAGCACTGATTTCTTTTGAAATTGGCAAATTCAAGGATCAAGTGTTGTGTGACATTTGTGTTATGGATGCATGCCACATACTGTTTGGAAGACCATGGCAATATGACAGCTTTGTCAAGTACGATGGTAGAACAAACGTGTACATCTCCAAGGTAGGCAATAAGAAGACGGCTCTGAAACCTTTATCCTCTTTTGGTGTACGCAAGGAAAGTTTAATGGTGACGGAAAAACAATTCAAGGCTGAATTGGCACAAGAGGGACAGGGCTACTTATTGATTGCTATTAGGTTTCAAACTGAGCAAGTGCAAGGGAAACCAAATGGAGCCTTGGAAGAATTATTGACAGAATTTCAAGATGTGTTTCCTGAAGAATTACCATCAGGCTTACCACCTATTAAGGGGATTGAACATCAGATTGATCTAATCCCTGGTAAATCATTACCTAACAAGGCAGCTTATAGATGTAACCCTCAAGAGGCTCAGGAAATACAGAGGCAGATTGAGGAACTGATGGAACGGGGTTATGTACGAGAAAGCATGAGTCCTTGTGTTGTACCAACCTTAGTGGTACCGAAGGAAGATGGAACGTGGAGAATGTGTATTGATAGTAGAGCAGTGAATAACATTACTATCAAGTATAGATTTCCAATTCCGAGACTAGACGACCTACTAGATGAGCTACATGGTTCAACGGTATTTTCCAAGGTAGATTTTCACAACGGATATCACTAAATATGGATGAGGGAAGGCGATGAATAGACGACATTCAAGACAAAAGTAGGATTGTATGAATAGCTGGTCATGCCTTTCGGTCTTAGCAACGCACCAAGTACCTTCATGAGGCTGATGAATGAGGTACTAAAACCTTTCTTAGGAAAGTTTGTTGTGGTGTACTTAGATGACATACTGAACTATAGCAAGAACAAGGAAGAACACTTTATGCATTTAAAATCAGTATTTGAAATGTTGAGGAAGCAAAAGCTTTACGCCAAGTTGGAGAAGTGTTACTTCTTGGTGCCTAGCGTAACCTTACTAGGTTACATAGTTTCTGGGGATGGAGTTTCAGTTGATCCATCAAAAGTAGAAGCTATCAAATCTTGGTCAGTACCAACTACAGTAACGGAGGTGAGATCTTTCCATGCTCTTGCTTCGTTTTATAGAAGATTTATTAGAAATTTCAGTAGTGTGGTTTCACCCATTACTGAATGTATAAAGATGGGGAAATTTGAGTGGACAGAAGCTGCTCAGAGGGCATTTGAAAAGGTGAAAGAACTACTTTGTGATACGCTGGTCTTAGCTCTACCAGATTTCTCAAGTCCTTTTGAGGTAGAGTGTGATGCAGGTGGAGTAGGCATAGGAGTTGTGCTAGTGCAGAAGAAAAGGCCTATTGCTTATTTTAGTGAAAAGTTGAATAGGGCCAAGCTTAACTACTCTACATATGACAAGGAGTTCTATGCAATAGTGAGAGCATTGGACCACTGGAGTCACTATTTGCATCCTGGTCATTTCATACTCAGACCATGAAGCCTTGAAGTACATTCATGGGCAACAGAAACTGAATTCTGGGCATGCTAAATGGGTTGAGTTTTTACTGTCTTTTAATTTCTTTTCGAAGCATAAAAAGGGGAAAGACAATGTGGTGGTTGATGCATTGTCACGGAGATACACCTTGTTAGGCGTCCTAAGTTCAAAATTGCTTTGTTTTGGATTGACTAAAGAGTACTACAAGCTGGACATTGACTTCCAACCAGTTATGGAATCGTGTTCGCGAGGAACTACTGGTAATTATATGTTTCAAGATGGATTTCTATTTAAAGGAAACTATTTGTGCATTCTATCTTGCTCGATTCGAGAGTTGTTGGTAAGGGAAGCTCACGAGGGAGGATTAGCCAGACACTTTGGCATTACCAAGACTCTGGCAATATTACAAGACCATTTTTATTGGCCAAAGATGCAGGGTAATGTAACCGGTATTATTGCGAGATGTGCTACATGTTAAAAGACCAAAAGTACATTCCATCAGGGTCTTTATACTCCATTGTCGATACCATATTCTCCTTGGGAAGATGTGTCAATGGATTTCATTGTTGGATTGCCACGCACACAAAGAGGCCATGATTCAATCTTGGTTTTGGTGGATCGGTTTTCAAAGATGGCACATTTTCTGGCTTGTCATAAAACTTATGATGCATCTCGAGTGGCTGACTTATATCTGAAAGAAGTGGTTCGATTGCATGGGATTCTAAAAACCATAGTCAGTGACCGAGATACAAAGTTCATGAGTTACTTCTGGAAGACACTATGGAAACTGTTGGGCACTAAACTGTGTTTCAGTACTTCACATCATCCTCAAATGGATGGGCAAACTGAAGTGAGCAACAAAACTCTAGGAGTCTTGTTGCGTGGGTTGGCGAGCAAAACTACAAAGGATTAGGATGTCAAGCTTGCACATGCCGAGTTTGCATACAATAGATCTCCTACTTACGCAACAAAACATTCACCTTTTGAAGTGATATACTGTGAGAATCCAAGAATTCCAGTGGATTTAATTCCTTTGCCAAAAGGTGAGTATGTGCATTCTGATGCGAAGGCGAAGGCTTAAGCTATGATGAAGTTGCATGCACAACTAAGAGCCAGAATTGAGAAAGTAAATGCACGGTACAAAGCTCTAACTAACAAGCATCGTAAACAACCTGACTTTCAAGTGGGTGATCTTATTTGGTTGCATCTGAGGAAGGAAAGGTTCCCTAACTTGCGTAAGCATAAGTTAATGCCTTAGTCAGAGGGTCCTTTCAAGATTGTTGAGAAAGTTAACAACAATGCCTTCAAGTTGGAGTTGCCAGGGAATTATGGGGTAAGTGCAACATTTAACATCGGTGATTTGGCTCCTTATATTCATGATGACGATGTGGCTCAATTGAGGACAATTGTTTCTGAAGAAGAGGAGGATGATCTGTTGGAGTCATTGGGTGCCAAACAAACAGATTCAGCTTCTGACGGAAGAATTAAATCTTGCTTGGAAGGAATTATCCTTAGATTTATTTTCTATTGATGCATTTGTGGGATGTTCAACCTGTTGTTACTTTACTTGTTAATATTGAGTTAAGCAAATTCAGGACTTAGCAGCCGAGAATTAGTCATCAGAGACTGGCGTCAGGGGATGTTTAGGCATCAAGGACTAAGGATGATGTCATCAGCAGATCTTTTATCGCATCGGAGACTACGGCTAACGTCATCATCAACAGATAAGTTGTACATCGGAGACTAGTCTAACTCATCAGAGACTAATTTGATCCGTCAGGGGATAATTAGTTTTCGATAGCTTATTTCATCCATCAGGGGATGATTTAGTCTCCGATAGTGTATTTGATCCGTCAGGGGATAATTAGTCTCCGACATTCAATAATCCACTGACGGGTACAATTGTTTTATTCTTTGTACTTTATTATTTTTCGTGTTTATTTCAGTAATTGTTTCCTATTAAAAATAGGTTTGTTATTTTCCTTATTAGATTAGATTTCTTTCCTTTGTAACATTCTTTTCGATTAGGTTTAGGTTTTATCTCAGCTTAGAAATAGCTGCTTGTAATATTCATTATACAGATTTTGATTAATAAAATTGTGTGAGTTTTTACTTACGATTATTCTGAAAGTTGGTGGTTAATTCCTTTATACTTTCACAACTAATTTGTTTTAGCTTGCGGGTGATTAAATTCTTTCAGCAACTAAAACAGATTGATCCTTTAGTGTTGATTTCCTGGTAATTAATTTCTTTATGGAGTCTTTCTAAAGTTATTTTTTCGCAACCTGTGTTTGATCCTGCCAGATCAAATACATTAGGTATAATAACATTAACATATAATAATATAGTCAACTTAATAATCAATAACAATGGGTTGAAACCTTAAGGCACAACACGGTTGCAGGGCATTAGGGGTTAAATAGTCATTTGGGGATGATGTCTCAGCGTCAGGGGATAATGTCTCGGCATCAAGAATAACTTTCGTGGCATTAGGGGATGGTGTCTCGTCAAGGACTAAATGGCTCGTCATAGACTAAGGTCTCGTCAGGGGATAATTTGTACTGTCGGAGACTAACTTAACACTGTCGTAGACTAATTTACAACTGTCGGAGACTAATCTCATTTAACCCATCAGAGACTAATTTCCTCAAGTGACATGCAGTATATTAAATTATTTTTATATGTTATCCTAATTGTAATAAGTTTGTTTTTCTTTCTATAGTTGGATTAGATTTCTTTCCATTGTAGATTTCTTTCCATTGTAGAATTAGGTTAATTTGTTGGTAACTTATAAATAGTTGTATTCTGGTACACTACAGAGGTAGACTTGATTTATAAAATTCATGAGTTTTAACTAACAATTATCTTGAGTTGGTGGTTCATTCCTTTAAACTTTCACAATCTAATTTGCTTTAGCTTGCGGGTGATTCAATTCTTTTTTTTTTTTTTGTTAAGTTTGATGAAATATAACGAAAACGAAAGATACAAAATTAACAAGAGACATCCCCCCCCCCCCCCCACCTACAAGAACAAAACTCTAGCTAGGCGAACCAAGAAAAATAGCGAGATAACAGGAATATAGTCACTAATAGCAAGATAACCACTAATGTAATACCCTGACACGAGCAAGAAAGTATCAAGAATAGATCATCCCCTAACTGCCAAGTAGAATGTCCACTGACAAGTAGTTGGAAGCCCTTGAAACATGCTAAAATCCCCTGACCAATAGATGGTATCCCTTGAGGCAGGCAAGACATCCCCTAACGCGAACAGTACATCCCCTGATGCGGGCAAGACAACCCCTGATAATATAGCAGACATCCCTTGACAACCAAGCAACATCCCCTGATGCCCGAGCAAACAACCCCCGACAAGAATATGGTAGTCATCCCCTGACAGATAACCTCTGACGCGTGCAAAACATCCCCTGAAGCGTGAAAGACAAACCCCTGACGCGTGCAACACAACCCCTGACACGTGAAAGATATCCCCTAACGGGTACACGACATCCCCTAATGGGTGCACAACATCCCCTGATGGGTGCAAGGCATCCCCTGACATAGGAGAGAAGCCCCTGACAGCCAAGCAAGCATCCCTTGATCACCAGATGGAAACCCCAGATGCGAGCAGGCAAACCCCAGACAAGGCAAAGCACCCCCAGATGCAGCAGACAACACCAAGCCAGATCTTCAAAAACCAGAATCTGAAAGTAGCCATCTTTGAAAACAGAGAAGTTTGCTTAGTTTGTGGAATTTTAGAGAGCTAAGCAATTTACATTTAACTATATTAATACAATCAGCAGCCAGACATCTTTCTGGAGTAGGAGAGCCAAGATGCATCCTAGTATTCCTCTCATACCAGATTTTGTAAATATAGACAGATAAAACAAGGCGTTTTAAGTGAGACCAAGACGTTTGATTTGTGTCCAGAATGCAATCTTCTAGAGCACGGTTCCAATCTGACCAGGGGTGATTCAATTCTTTAAACAAACTAAACAGATCGATCCTTTAGTGTTGATTCTTGGTGATTAATTTCTTTATAGAATCAATCTAAAGTTATTACTTCCGCAACTGTTTGATCTCTTAGATCAAATATATCATCTTGGTATCAGTTCTTGGTGGACGATTTCGTTCTTGTGTTAAACCTGCAAACTATAATATAGATGGCTGGAGAAGAAGAACAAATTATCCCATGAGGGCTGACCATGGAGCAAGCACAAAACTTGTGTCGTGATAGGCAAATCAATGAGTAAAGGAGCTCCTAGCGAGATTTGATTCTGAGGAATCCCTTCACTAGTCCAAATAGAAGTACAAAATCTGTTCGGACTTCTAATTCAGAGGAGGAAGAAGTGGCCAGACTAGTGAATCGCAAAGTTAGAGAGAATAATAATGATGACAAAGGCCTATGATTGGATATCCCAGATTTTGATGGGAGTATGAAATCTAAGAAGTTCCTTGAATGGTTGTAGTGAATTGAATGAGTCTTTGACTATAAAGACTATGATGATCAGAAAAGATTCAAGGTGGCTATTTTAAAACTCATAGGTTATGCCAACCTGTGGTATGAAAATTTGAGAGCCAAGAGGAGAAAGGAGGGCAAGGCATGAATCGAGTCTTAGGAAACATTAAGAACTAGAATAAAGAAACGGTTCCTTCCTACAGATTATGTGCAAGATGTCTTCTTAAAATTGCAAGGTTTTAAACATGGAGCACTCCCAGTGGAAGAGTACATAGTGGAGTTCAAGAAATTGACGATGCTCTATGATCTAGAAGAAAGAATAGAGCACAAGATTGCTCACTTCTTGACGGGCCTGAATGTTAATATTGCTGAAAAGGTAGAACTCCAACCGTATCGGTCCTTTGAGGAAGTTTGCAAAGGGCCATGCATGCAGAAAAACATGCAAAGGCTAAGGGAAGTAATTATGGCTGGCCTATCAACAAGGCGTTTGAAAGAGGTAAAACTGAGAGGAGAAACGAGGCACAACCTTTTGCCAAATTTACTCCTAACTTTGACAAATTCAAGAAGGACAAGGGTAAGACCTCTACACCTTTAGATTTAGAAAACAAGAGAATTTGTTTTAAATGCAAGGGCTATGGGCACATGCAATGTAATTTTCCTAGCAATAGAGTCATGACGTTGCACGACATCGAAGAAATTGAAGCTACCTATGCGTTGAAGGAACAAGAGACGTTTGAAGAAGAGGCGCAAGATAGGTGCAAGGAGGAAGAAGACGAATTTGAGGTTGTTTAAGAGGTGGAACTTGAGACATATGGCTCACAACTGATACTGAGAAGACTTTTACAAGCCCAACCAGTTACCTTAGAAGCTGATAAAAAAGATAAGATTTTTATGACCAAAGTGCTAGTGAAGGACAAACTGTGTAACTTGATCATAAACACAAGAAGCTGCACTATTGTGGTCTCCACCACTCTAATTGACAAACTCAGATGGCCGACAACAACACACCCTACAAGTTACATTGGTTGAGTGATTTGGGGGGGCGGGGGATTAAGGTAACCCAAGCAAGCACTAATCTCTTTTAAAATTGGTAAATTTAAGGATCAAGTGTTGTGCAATGTCTGTAGTATGGATGCTTGTCACATCCTATTGGGAAGACCATGCCAGTATGATTGATGTGTCAAGTTTGATGAAAGGACAAATGTGTACATTGCTAGTAATACAGTTTGAATGTGAACTAACCCACGAGGGTTGAGGTTTTCTGTTAATCGCAGTTGGTTTCCAATCGGAACAAAAATCTTAGGAAACACCTAGAGCTTTGGAAGGTGCTTACATAATTCAAGGATGTGTTTTTAGAAGATTTACCACCGAGTTTACCACCTATTCGAGGAATTGAACATCAAATTGATTTAATTTTGTTAGCTCCACTACCTAACAAGGTAGCCTACAAATGTAACCCTCAGGAGTCTAATGAAATTCAAAGACAAATTCAGGAATTGATTAAAAGAGGTTCTGTTAGGGAGAGCATGAGCCCTTGTGCAGTGCCAACTTTGATGGTGATGTAGGGTGGTCAGCCTACAACCTCGAATAGCTTAAATCAACTTATACACACAAGAAGTCGATTTAAGGATCTTGAATGAATCTCACGTTCAATACTACTCGAATCACACGAATAGGGTTTTGTTTATATCTCATAAATAAGAAGGAAAACGTGCAAGACACTTTTCTAATTTTTTTTTTTGTTAAGTTAGGTGAAATATAATGAAAACGAAACATACAAAATTAACGAGAGGCATTCCCCCCGACCTACTAGAACAAAACTCTAGCTAGGCGAACCAAGAAAACACCAAGGAAAATAGCGAGATAACAGGAATATAGTCACTGATAGCAAGATAACCACTAATGTAATACCCTAACATGAGCAAGAAAGTATCGGGAGCAGATCATCCCTTGACTGCCAAGTAGAATGTCCACTAACAAGCAGAATGTCCACATCATCAAAGAATACATACAGCCTAAGTTCAACTGTATCTGTTATCTCCCTATGCAACCCTCTAAAGAAACGAGCAATAGTTTGCTCTTCCGGTTCAACCAGCTCACATCGCAATTTCAAGGATTCGAACTCTTTCACATAATCCTCAACATTTATCCCTCCTTGTCTAAGTGTTTGCAAATGCAAATATAGCTCATGTTTGTAATAATCAGGAACAAATCTCTTCCTCATCAGATTCTTCATCACACGCCAATTAACAATGGGACCTTCACCATCTCGCCTCCCTTGCGCAACCAGGTTATCCCACCAAAGACTAGCGTATTTTGAGAACTCCAAGGCTGCCAATTTGCATTTTTTCTCTTCTGTGTGGTTTTAGAATTCGAAGATCTTTTCAACCTTTTGAACCCATTCTAAGAACTCTTCAGGATCACTACTTCCAGTGAAAGAAGAAACTTTCAGCTTTATGTTTGAATTACCTTCACGAACATTATGCTCATCGTTACGAGCATTTTCCTGTTCTTGTTCTGGACCATCACTTCCTCATGCGTGGTTGTTGTCATGGTTCAACAACCTGGCCATCATCTCCTCCAGTCGGTCCAATTGAGTAGTCATTATTGCATATTGATTTTGTAATCGTAGGATCTTTGCATCTTGCGAAGTTGCTCCACGAAGTAAACCCGTATCTCCAATGTTATAATGTCCACTTGAATCAAACATATTCAATTTAATGGAATCAAGCAAAACAAGTTCCTGATAAGAAATTTTTTACTGCAGTTTGGATGCAATGCAACAGAATGTACTCCACACAAGAAACCAAAAAACAAGAAAGAATCACACGTTCTTGATTTCCCACTCCCAACGCTAAGCCTACTCTGATACCAATATGATGTAGAGTGGTCAGCCTACGACCTTGGATAGCTTAAATTAACTTGTTGATATACACACAAGAAGTCGATTTAAGGATCTTGAACGAATCTCACGTTCAATACTACTCGAATCACACGAATAAGGTTTTGTTTATATCTCATAAACAATAAAGAAAACGTGCAAGACACTTTTCTGAATTTATTTATCAATAATAATCATTTGTTATTAAACAATACAAGAAACTATTTATAAGCTGTTAAAAACCTATTCCTAGTTGGAAAAAATAATACATTGGAAAGACATCTACTTTTAACAAGGAAAGAAAAACAAACCTATTACAACTAGGAAACAAACACAATTCAAATACAGAAAGTAAATAAATACATAAAAACAATATTCGTAACAGTCAGTGGATAATTTGTCTTTCGGAGACTAATTATCCCCTGATGGGTAATTTTGTCTATCGGAGACTAAATATTCCCTGACGGATCGACTTTGTCTATCGGAGACTACGTATCCCCTGACGAGTAAATTTGTCTATTAGAGACTAAATAACCACTGATGACTCAAATTAATTTGTCGGAGACTAGTTATCCCCTGACGCCCTGTTCTCGCATCCCCTGCCATTTTTCTCGGCATTCCCTGACACCAGTTCTCGGCCACATCTTGGCTAAGCTAGTCTCTGATGTATAGTTTATCACACCAATCTCACCTAATAAGCTATAAAACTATAAATCAACTAAAACCAACTATAAACTAATTATCTTAACGCATCAGGTGGTACCCAAGAAAGATGTTACGTGGCGTATGTGCATTGATAGTAGAGCTATAAATAATATCATCATCAAGTACAGATTCTCGATGCCCAGATTGAATGATTTGGTTGATGAGTTACATGATTATAAGGTGTTTTCAAAAGTTTATCTTAGAATAGAATACCATCAAATCCAAATGAGGGAAGGTAATGAATGGAAGATGACATTCAAGATGAAAGTAGGGTTGTATGAATGGCTAGTCATGCCCTTTGGCCTAACAAATGCACCTAGAACTTTTATGAGACTAATGAATGAGGTCTTAAAACCTTTCCTGGGTAAGTTTGTTATGGTTGACCTGGATGAAGGAACTTTCAGCTTTATGTTTGAGTGCTCTTCACGAACATGATGTTGATCGTTACGAGCATTAGCTTCCTACTCCTGTTCTAGACCATCAGTTTCTTGTGCATGATTGTTGTTATGTCCCAACAATATGGCCATCATCTCTTCCAGTCGATCCAATTGTGTAGTCATCGTTGTATATTGATTTTGCAAATGTTGGATCTTTGCGTCTTGTAAAGTTGCTCCACGAGGTAAACCCGTATCTCCAATATTATCGTGTCCACTTGAATCAGACATCTTCAATTTGATAGACAATCAATTAGATAGACAATCAATTAAATTTCTGATAATTCTTGATCACAGTTTGAGCACAAAATACCATATTACACTCCACGTAGAAATCTAGAAAACAAGAAAGAGTCACACGTCCTTGTTTCTCTACTCCCAACGCCAAGCCTTGCTCTAATACCAATATGATGTAGGGTGTTTAAGCGTATAGCCTCGGATAGCTTAAAGCAACTTGTTGATGTACGCACAAGAAGTCAACTTAAAGGTCTTGAACGAATCACACATTCAATACTACTTGAATCACACGAATAGGGTTTTGTTTATATCACACAAACAAGAAGAAATTGCAGAAACTTCTGAAATTTTATTAATCAATCAACTTACTTTATTATACAATATGAGCAACTATTTATAAGTTGTTAAGACTCCTAATCCTAATTGGAAAGAATAATACATTGGAAAGAAATCTAATCCAATAAGGAAAAATAACAAACCTATTTAAACTAGGAAACAAATACAAAACAAACGTGTAAATAAATAAAATATATGAAAATTAGTAATCGAAACTGTCAGTGGATAATTGAGCTATTAGAGACTAATTATCCCCTGACGGGCAAATTTGCCTATCGGGGACTAGCTATTCCCTGAAAAGCAAATTACACTGTCGGAGACTAACTATTCCTTGACAGTAAATTTGTACTGTCGGAGGCTAAGGATCCCCTGACGCTCGTAGTCTCTAATGTTGAATTCTATTCCCTGATGTCGTAGTCTCCAATGTTATAATTATTCCCTGATGCTTGCCTCGGCATCCCCTGATGCCCGTTCTCGGCCAATCAGCTAGGCTAGTCCCTGATGCATACTTAATCACACCAATCTTACCTAATAAGCTATAAAACTATAAATCAACTAAAACCAACTATAAGCTGCTTATCCTATCATATCAGTCTTGCTTCGTTCTAATGTTTTGTTATAAACTTTAGCAAAGTTTTTTTTTTGTTAGATGTGCCTGTAGGTCGAGGGGGATGCCTCTTGTTAATTTTGTATATGTTTCCTTCAACAGCATTGTGGGCCCTATGACTGAATGCATCAAAAAGGGGAAGTTTGAGTGGACCAAGGCAGCTCAACAAGCTTTTGAAGAAATGAAGAAGCTGTTGTGTGACACTCTTATCCAAGCGCTTCCAGATTTTTCAAGTCCTTTTGAAGTGGAATGTGATGCTAGTGGGGTTGGTATAGGCGTTGTTCTGGTGCAAAAAAAGCGACCTATAGCTTAATTCAGTGAGAAGTCAAATGGAACAAAACTCAATTATTCTACTTATGATAAGGAGTTTTATGTAATAGTGAGAGCACTTGACCATTGGATTCACTATTTGCGGCCAAATCATTTTGTTTTACACTCAGATCATGAAGCGTTGAAATATATCTATGCACAACAGAAACTTAATCCCCGTCATTCAAAATGGGTTGAGTTTTTATAGTCTTTCTAATGTGATAGGATAATCAGCTTATAGTTAGTTTTTGTTGATTTATAGTTTTATAGCTTATTAGGTAAGATTGGTGTGATAAAGTGTGCATCGGGGACTAGCCTAGCCGAGACTTGGCCGAGAACGGGCATTAGGGGATGTCGAGGCAAGCATCAGGGAATAACATCGGAGACTACGGCATTAGGGAATAGAATTCAACATCAGAGACTACGGGTGTCAGGGAAACCTTAGTCTCCGACAGTACAAACTTACCCATCAGGGGATATCTAGTCTCCGACAGTATAATTTGCTTGTCAGGGGATAGCTAGTCTCCGACAGTGTAATTTGCCCATTAGGGGATAATTAGTCTTCGATAGAAAAACTATCCACTAACAGCCATGATTATGGTTTTTATGTATTTAATTACTTTCCATAGTTAATTTGTATTTGTTTCCTAGTTTTAATAGGTTTGTTATCTTTCCTTATTGGATTAGATTTCTTTCCAATTAGGATTAGGGATCTTAATAGCTTATAAATAGTTGCTCATATTGTACAATGAAGGGAGTTAGTTGATTTGATTAATAAAATTCAAAGATATTCTGCAATTTCTTCTTGTTTGTGTGATATAAACAAAACCCTATTCGTGTGATTCGAGTAGTCTTGAACATGTGATTCATTCAAGAACCTTTAAGTTGACTTCTTGTGCATACATCAACAAGTTAATTTAAGCTATCCAAGGCTGTAGGCTTAAACACCCTACATCATATTGGTATCAGAGCAATGCTTGGCGTTGGGAGTGAGAAATCAAGGACGTGTGATTCTTTCTTGTTTTCTAGTTTCTTACGTAGAGAATATTCTGGTGCTTTGTGTTCGATTACAATCAAGAAATTTTTATCAAGAAAATTGTTTGATTGTTTCATTGAATTAAATATGCCTGATTCAAGTGGACACGATAACATAGGAGACACGGGTTTACCTCGTGGAGCAACTTTGCAAGATGCAAAGATCTAACGATTACAGAATCAATATACAACGATGACTACATAATTGGATCGACTGGAAGAGATGATGGCCAGATTGTTGGGACATAACAACAATCATGCACGAGAAACTGATGGTCCAGAAAAAGAACATGAAACCAATGCTCGTAATAGACAACATAATGTTCGTGAAGGGCATTCCAACATAAAGTTGAAAGTTCCTTCTTTCACTGAGAGCAGTGATCCTGAAGAGTTCTTGGAGTGGGCTCAAAAGGTTGAAAGGATCTTTGAATTCCAATACCCCATGGAAGAAAGGAAGTGCAAATTAGTAGCCTTGGAATTCTCCAAATACGCTAGTCTTTAGTGGGATAACCTGGTGGCGCAAAGGAGGCGAGATGGTAAAGATCCCATTGTTAATTGGCATGTGATGAAGAATCTGATGAGGAAAAGGTTTGTTCCTGATTATTACAAATAGGAGCTATACCTGCATCTGCAAACACTCAGACAAGGAGGGATGAGTGTTGAAGATTACGTAAAAGAGTTCAAATCCTTGAAGTTGCGATGTGAGCTAGTTGAACTGGAGGAACAAACTATTGCTCATTTCTTGAGGGGATTGCATAGGGAGATAGCAGATACAGTTGAACTTAGGCCATATATATTCTTTGATGATGTTGTTAGGCTTGCTGTGAAGGTGGAGAGGCAACGCAAGACTCAAAGAATAAGACATGAAAAGCCAAACAATGGGACTGTTAAATGGGAGAGACCTGAGGAAAGAAATGAATCACAACCTGTTACTAGTTTCACTCCAAGCTTCAACAAGTTCAATGAGGATAAAGAGGAGAAATCTACGACCTTAACTTCTGCAGATAGAAAAATTTGCTTCAAGTGCAAGGGTTATGGACACATGCAGCGTGAATGTTCTAGCAATAGAGTCATGACGTTGTATGACATTGAAGAAATTGAAACAGCCTATGCTTCAGGGGAGTTAGAAGCATCTAAGAAAGGAGCGCAAAAGGCCTACAAAGAGGATGGTGAAGAGTTTGAGGTTGACTCTGAGGAAGAACCTGAGACACATGGTTCACAATTGCTTACTAGAATAATTTTATATGCAAATTTAGTTCCTTCAGAAGCTGACCTAAGTGATGGTGAACCTACTGAGATCTTAAACTAAGAGTGTATTAGGTTTGAAGATGTTCAATCTGAGGAATTTTCACCTGATGTACCATCTTCTTCAATAAGTACTTTGAGTAAATTCATTGAACAGCCTAACCCAGAGGTATCTGAGAAGAATGTTGTGGTTAATGTTGCATTGTTCCGGGAATATACTTTGGTTAGGGCTGCATTGAGTCTAGAAAATTACAAGGAAAAAGTTGTTTTGCAACCATGCCAAATATGGGAGTCAATTACGAAGCCTTGTGTTGGTCGAAGATTGCAACAGGTAAGGTTCTTTGTTGACATTGACAGCGATATCTTGATGGTTAGTTGGAATCCAATTCAATCTGCAAAACTTATTCCATTTGATAGAGGCAAGAAATTGGTGGAGTCTTTTTCAATATGTTAAATTTTGTTGTACTCTGTAGTAATTAGCGTAGTAGTTAGAGTTGAGGTTTTTGACCCTTTGTGTTTTTCATGAAGTCACCACACAATTGAAGACAATTGTTTTTTTTTAGAAGGGGAGTATGATGTGATGGGATAATCAACTTATAGTTAGTTTTAGTTGATTTATAGTTTTATAGCTTATTAGGTAAGATTGGTGTGATAAAGTGTGCATCAGGGACTAGCATAGCCGAGACTTGGTCGAGAACGGGCATCAAGGGATGTTGAGGCAAGCATCAGGGAATAACATCGGAGACTACGACATCAGGGAATAGAATTCAACATCACAGACTACGGGCGTCAGGGAAACCTTAGTCTCCGACAGTACAAACTTAACCGTCAGGGGATATCTAGTCTCTGACAGTATAATTTGCTTGTCAGGGGATAGCTAGTCTCCGACAGTGTAATTTGCCCGTCAGGGGATAATGAGTCTCCGATAAAAAAATTATCCACTAACAACTACGGTTATGGTTTTTATGTATTTAATTACTTTCTGTAGTTAATTTGTATTTGTTTCCTAGTTTAAATAGGTTTGTTATTTTTCCTTATTGGATTAGATTTCTTTCCAATGTATTATTCTTTCCAATTAGGATTAGGGATCTTAACAGCTTATAAATAGCTGCTCATATTGTACAATGAAGGGAGTTAGTTGATTTGATTAATAAAATTCAGAGATATTCTGTAATTTCTTCTTATTTGTGTGATATAAACAAAACCCTATTCGTGTGATTCGAGTAGTCTTGAACCTCAGCTATTTATAAACTAAGATAAACCTAATCCTAGTATGGAAAGAATATTACAATGGAAAGAAATCTAATTCAACAAGGAAAGAAATCTAATTCAACAAGGAAAGAAATCAAACCTATTTCGAATAGGAAACAAATACAAGAAAATATGAAAAACAATGAAATACACAAAAAAAAAAAAATATATGTACCCGTCAATGGAACTAAACAGATTCATCCTTTAGTGTGGATTCTTGGTGATTAAATTCTTTACAGAGTCTTCCTAAAGTTATTTTCAGCAACCTGTGTTTGATCTCCCAGATCAAATACATCAGATTTCATATGTTAATGACGATTATGAAGAAGATTTGAGGGCAAATCTTTTTCCACATCGAAGGAATGATGTGGACATGAAGTGTAACAATCCAGATTTGTCTTCATTAAAAGATGTGCATGGAGATGGAGAGATTGGTCATGGTGGGCTAAGGCTTGGAGGTCCAAGACTAAGAAGTTCAAAGTAGGCTTGTCAAATGTAGCAGGTTTGAGTCTTGAAGAGTTTAGGGCCTTGGGCTTGTGTTTGGATCATTATGAAGAAGGAATAGAAACTTGGACTTGGCCTAATATGAATTGCATGATGCTTGAAAGGAAGATGCAAGAATTAATGGTTTTGGATTCCAATGGGTTGCAAGAAGTCCAAACTTGAAGGAAAAGAACATTCTTGGCGCGTGGAGCTAAATTCTTGGACTCTACTTCATTTTCTTATTATGTTCTTGATCTATTATTTTTAGTTTTCTTTTATTTAGGCCTGAATTGCATATAAACCCAATTGAATGAGTTATAAATTCATTTGGGTTGGTTTATTTAGATTTGATTGAGTTTATATTAATCAAATTAGGAATAACATTAGATGATCAAATTAGGATTTGGAGTTTGTGTGATGACCCCAAAATCCCACACGGGACCCAGGTGCCATCAAAGGAAAGAAACAAACAACAAAACATCCATACAACACTAATGTACTAAAGTGATTAATAGTAAGTCCTTACAAATATTCAGAGTATAAATCTTGCAGCGAAAACTAAGCTATTACAACAGCTTTAATCATCATCCTTACATGAAGTTGTGACTCGTAGGTCTTACAGACTTAACACTGCAATTGTGCCCTTACATCTTCAATCCTCTTCTTCTCCTCATCACTACCCACAGTTAACTTGCAATGACCTTATGCATGTATATCTTACCTTCATCACCTGTAAAACATTTTAACAACAACAAGAATGAGCGATTTACACTCAGCAAGCATATAATCATATATGGTGGGTAACAAGGGTTCAAATTATTGGTGAGGTATGACGGATTCAATTGTCAAAACCTCTAGCACTTTTGAAAATATATCTTTGATTTTAGGATTTTAAACTCTTCCTTCCTTCCTTAACCATCTTGCATGTCTTATTTAGCTTAAAGGAGGTTCTCGTAAACTATGTACGATATCCTTCCTCTTAAGACTAACATAAGCACTTACACATCCGTAAACATCCTCATACATTTGCACAGATATAAGATTGAAAATAATAACTGACAAATTCAGGCTCAGTTATATCCATGCACTTTCATTCATATCATGATAACGGAAATTAACGCATAGCATTCTGATTCACAAAGAAATCAAGACATAGAAGTCATAACTTGTACGCACGTTGAATCAATTGACCATGCGTTGAAATAAGCATAGGAATGAGAATATACTCGCCTTGGTCCTTAGCTGAGCTAAATCTAATTCACTTGCTTGGTGAAATACCTCTGTAAAATATATATATGTTTACTTAGCAAGAGAATCTAAGCTTGAATATAAATGTGATGTCCAAATGTGATGTCTGTGATGTCCGTGCATTCTTATTCTCTTGATGTCTTAATGTAATTATTTGTTGCATCGAAAAAATTGAGACTTTTCATTTAAACAAGCCTGAGGAATTTTCAAACTGTTACACATCCATCAGGGAAAAAGAGTTCTGTTCGTTAGGGAATGATCAATCATTAGTGGATAATTACCCGTCAAGGGATAGTCATCAGGGGATGACTTACCCATCAGGGGATGACTTACCCATCAGGGGATGGTCTTGTTCATTGCCAAACTCGTCGGGTGACTACTTATTCAGCGCCGAACTCCCCAAGTCATCGCTAAACTCATCAGTGGATGATTTGTCCAATACCAAACTCCTTGGTGGATAAATGTTCAGCGCCAAACTCACTTGTTTAGCGCCAAACCTATCAGAGACTAACATCATTAGTCATCAGAGACTAAATTTTACCCATAGGAGACTACGGCTGACATCATGAGAGACTAATTTAAACTTCCTTCATTAGAGACTAACAACATTTCCTTCATCGGAGACTAAGAAAATCCTTCATCAGAGACTAACATCTATCTCATCAGAGACTGACATATTAGTCATCAGAGACTAACATCTATCTCATCAGAGACTGACATATTAGTCATCAGAGACTAACA
>CM025786.1:40606291-40658670 GCA_014636745.2 Centella asiatica
GGTAATCTTGGCCTTAATAAGGTTTTCTTGCATAAAACTTCTTACTTTTTTCAATTTAATTCAGTAGAAGACTGTGATAATGTTCTGAGCTCAGGACCTTGGCACTTAGCTAACAAACCGATTCTATTGAAAAAAATGGCGCGAAAGGACTGATATATCCAAAGAAGACTGCAAGAAAGCTACAGTATGGGTCAAAGTGTTTGGTGTTCCTCTTTCTTACTGGAATATTGAGGGGTTAAGTTACATTGGTAGTGGGCTGGGAAAGCCTCTCTTTTTGGACAAAATCACAAGCAAATTGGATCATATGCCTTATCTAGAATGTGCATAGAAATCGGGGTTGATTCTAGTTGGCCTAAGGAACTCCAGGTTTCTAGATGAATTTACCAACAAGGAAGCCTCAGTAGTAGTCTCTGTAGAATATCAAAACAAACCCCCTTCTTGCCCCAAATGCTCCATTTTTGGTCATTCCCAATTCAAATGTTCGTTCACCAACTATCAATAGGTTCCCAAACCTCAACGAAAACCTATTGACAATGACTGTCCTTTATCTCATTCAAATAAAGATGATGACAGCTGGGCCAGTACATTCAAAGCCAAGTCCCGCTCCCCCTCCTTTTTTATCTCCTACAGCCCCAGTGAGTTTATGTCGTTCTCCTGCTACCCTCATCTCAATCCTTTATCCTCTCTTTTCGGTCCAGAGATTCCCTCTCATGAATCTAATGTTGGTTCTCTAAACCAAGTTCTTATCAGTAAAATTTTGTCAGTTAATGAAAAAGAGCTCAAAGATCAGAAATTGAAATGTTTAGTAGCCCAAGATGCTCTGTCCTCTTCCGAGAGGAAAAAGAAGAAGGGTTGGTAGCAGGCTTCCACTTAGCATATCCCCTTCTACTGCTTATTTTGTTCCATGAATATTTGCTCCTATAATGTTAGAGGCATCAATAAGTCGACTAAACAAGATGACATTAGATCTTTTCTAACTTCAAATAGCATTACCCTTGCGGGTCTTTTAGAAACTAGAGTTAAACGGGATAAGGTTCATGCCATTGCCTCCAAACTTCAAGCTAATTGGGAGTGGATTTTCAATTATGATAATCATCAGAACGACATAATTTGGATTGGTTGGAACCCCTGAGTTTGGCATGTTCTACCAATATTCTTTTCAGATCAACTTATCCACTGCAAGGTTACTCTATTGGATCAGAACCTTCATTTTTGGGTTATTTTTGTCTATGCTCATAATACTTACACAATGCGCCGCAGCCTTTGGAATGAGCTCATCGTGCTTTCCTCTCCTACTCAAAGGTGGACTATTTTAGGAGACTTCAATGAGATTCTTTCTCTATCTGAAAACAAGGGGGGGGGGGGGGGCAATCACAGCTCAGCGGGTATGGATGAATTTCGATCTGCATTTTTAATTGTCACTTTGAAGATATAAGATATATGGGTCAGCACCTCACTTGGAAAAACAAACAAGAATCTTACCCCATTGCCAGAAAGATTGATAGAGTCCTTGGGAACCCTTTATGGATGCAAACCATGGACCTTTCTCAAGTGGTTTTTGGTCCTAGCAAGCTTTCAGATCACTCCCCTGCTATTCTTCAATTAGGGCTTGATCATTCCTCCCAGGAAGCCCTTCCTATTTCTAAACCATCTCATCGACTTGGAAGGATATCATTCTACAGTCTCAGATTCCTGGAATGATCCTGTGGACGGATCAGCTCAATTTTCCCTTGCCTCAAAGCTTAGAAGAGTTAAAAAGAACCTTATTATTTTAAACAACGAACATGGGCATCTTCATACTAGAGTTTCTGCTTCAAGGGAAGCCCTTCTATCTTTTCATTCTAATTATCAGGATGCTACTTCTGCAGCTTTCAGTCAGCAAGAGAAGCTGCTCAGTTGTGATCTCTTAGAGGAAGAGGAAAAAATTCTATACCAAAAAGCTCAGGTCCATTGGCTCAAGGTTGGGGACAAAAACAACAAATTCTTCTTCGCTAAAGCCAAAGGCAGATGAAACTCAAACAAAATCATGGCTCTAGAAGATGATCATGGCGATATTACATATGATCAGAATCAGATTAAATCCATTGCTATCTCCTACTTTAAGAACTTTCTTGGTGTTGATTTTTGTCCCCCCGACAAGCACCTTTCTGCTCTCCAAAGTTTTAACTTTTAAAAAGTCCCTACTAATTTATTGCTCCATCTTTCTGTACCTATTTCAAACCTAGAGATTCTGGCCACTCTCAAGTCTCTCCCCAAAAACAAATCTCCTGGCCCTGATGGCTTTAATGCAAATATCTTCATATCTTCTTGGGACCTTGTGGGAGCAAACTTCACTAGAGTTGTTCAAGCCTTCTTCCACTATGGGAAATTGCTTAAAGAGCTAAACCATGCAGCCATCACTCTTATACCCAAAATCCAAAATCCTTGGAGGATGGGGGACTTTCGTCCTATTTCGTGCTGCTCTACTATTTATAAATGCATCTCAAAGATTCTTGTCAACAGACTTAAGAAGACTCTCCCCTTCATTTTTTCAAATCGTCAATTAGCTTTCATCCAAGGTAGGAGCATTGGTGATAATATTCTTCTTGCTTAAGAGCTTATGCATAATTACCATCATGTCGAAGGCCCTCCCAGATGCGCTCTTAAGATCGACATTAGCAAATCTTTTGATTCAGTAAATTAGGAGTTTATTTTTAAAGTTGGTAATGGATGTAATATTCTTACTTGGCAAGACCCATGGATCTCCTCTCAGCCTCTGGCCAGCAGGCCTGATATACCCATTATTTCTAATGCAAATAGCAGCTTCTTCTCTAAACTTAACTCTTTTATATCAGGTAACTCTTGGTGCTTGCCTCCATCAAATTACACTCTGCTGATTGACATGAGAACATCTGTTGCACAGCTTCCTAAGCCAAGTAGGGGCCATGACATGATTCTTTGGCAAGGTGAATGTGATGACCCCAAAATCCCTTATCGGACCAGGGCTTCGTCAAGAGAAGGAAAAGATAACGTTACATCCATTCATAGTATAAATTCTGGTAAAAGAAAATAGTGGCGAGTTATTACAACTCAAAATATTACATTATCAACGGAAGCTAAACCGTTTATAAATTTCAGTTCATAACATTACAACTTCAAAATATCTTCCTTCCTTCCATAGTGGACACCCAAAAAGGGGTCGACAACTTAGTAGCCAATCATCTTTTATTTCCCTTTATCAGAGGGTTCAGCCTTTGTACCCTGCCCTACAAGACATTAAATTCAACAAGAATGAGTGATTTATGCCCAGCAAGTATATAAACAAATTGGGGAAGCAAAACTGGAATGTTGGTAGGGATTCAATTCTGTTGAGAGGATCAGTGAAACAATACTAATGCCTCAGAAATCTTTGATGAACTTTGAGGATCACTGATGATAAACAACATGTGATCTTTCTCAAAGAAAGACAGGTACACCCGTGTACATCTTTCTCAAAATATCCATCGGGGGCTAAACCCATTGGATCTGCTAACCATACGGTATACAGTTGGCCTAACTGTGACCGCATGATCCCTCCTTGTGTGAACGTACGTAGTCACTAATAATTCCTCTAGGTCAGGTGACAGAACAAATCAGCACCTTTCCTTTCCTCTAGCCAACCATGTGGCTTAACACATTTAAGGGACATATCATTCTCATTTGTTTGCATGGATATAGCATTAAAGAATACTGATAAATCAAAGGTCAGTTATATCCTTGCACATTTATTCATATCATGCTAGCAAAATTTAAAGCATAGCATTCTCATTTATAAAAGTAATTGAAATATATGAATCATAGTCTTGTACGCATATCGAATCGAAAGATAATGTGTTAAATTGAAATAAGCATCAGATTGAATATATACTTGCCTCGATCCTTAGCAACAAAATCAAATTCAATTTACTCGTGAGTGAAAGACTCTAAAAAATATACATATCACAAGATAAATTTAATACCTTGGTTAAATATATGAGAGAAAATGCATATGTGATGTCCTTAAACTTTTAATGTTTCAAATCTGACAAAAGAACCGTTGAGGTTAAAAGAATAACATCATCAAATAATTTAAGAAAATAATGTTTTATAGTTTTGAAGACAAACTACGCATCAGGGAATAAATGTTGAAGCATAACAGTGGTCGTCAGGGTTTAAGAATGACCATCGAAAGATAATCTAACCATCAATGGATACTTAGTCATCAGGGGATAATTAATCATTAGGGGATTGATTGGTCATCAGTGGGTAGATTACCCGTCAGGGGATGGTCTTCGGCCATCAGGGGATAGCCTTCGACCATCAGGGTATCATTCACTCGTCAGGGAATAGTCATCAGGGGATGACTTACCCATCAGGGGGTAATTTGTTCACCGCCAAAGTCGTCGGGTGACAACTTGTTCAGCGCTGAACTCAGTTGGCTATCACCAAACTCTCTCGGCTGTCAGGGGATGATTTGTTCATCGCCAAACTCGATAAGTCCCCACTGAACTTCATCAGTTTGTTCAACGTCAAACTCCTCGGAGAAAAGTTGTTTCAGCGCCGAACTCGTTAAGTTATCACTGAACTCATCGGGAACTAGGAATTTTTACTCATCAGAGACTAAAGAATTTTCCTTCATCGGAGATTAAGAAATTCCTTCATTAGAGACTAAGAAATTCCTTTGTCAGAGACTAACAGTTTTAGCCCATCAGAGACTAAATTTTTAAACTGTCGGATACTAACTTGAAATCTCTCAGGGACTAATTTATACGGTCAGAGACTAACTCCAACCCGCTGGAGACTAACTCCAAACTGTTGGAAACTATGTTAAAACTTGTCTTAGATACAATGGTGTCTTCCTCACTCCTCCATGGGTGGTGCTCTTCAACCATAACCATGCTTAGGTCAACTCTCATCATCTTCTTAGTGTTACATAATATTTCCTATAGTCTACAAACTCTTATGGACACGGTTTAGGGTTCAAAACTCATGTTGAAGAATACTCAAGCATGGCGTTGTAACTACTGATAAAAAAAATGTTTGGTTTGTCTACCAGGTGGTTGTCAATATTCTTACGCTCATCTTAGATAGCTTTTGAAATAAAAAGGCATTAATTCCAGGTGTTAAAAGCATGCATTAAATCATACTTTTTGAAATAAATGAATGAGGTATTTAAACATGGCATGCATAATAGAGCAAAAGTGTAAGAAACAGAGCAGGACTTTAATGTACTGCTCTTACCTCTTTGGCTGCAAAGAAGAAGTTAAAAGCTTGAGTTGTTCTCCGAAAAGGACAGTTGCTTTACAAGTGAACCTGGATTTGGTGGTATACTTGTATAGAAGATTTATGAAAGTAAGGGCTAAGGTTGTACTCTAGAGATATATATATCTCACTTGCCGAACAACAAGAGTCGTTGGATTATTTGGAGTTAGATTTCAGCCGCTGGCTGTGAAAGGAAATAAAAAGCTTTAGAAAGAAGTGATTGGTTTGAAAAGGCGGTGTTACAACTGTTAATAGATAGTCGGTCATCTATCATAGCCCACTCTAGTGTACTGTTGGAGATGATATGCATTGGACGGGTCACGTGCACAACTCTAAGATACATTAATTACTACTTGTCCCATAGCAGTCTTTGGTTCAAAGTGGGTACTGCCACTTATACTCATTCACACCCGTATGCTTCTTCCCACACAAAAACATACGCATATACAAGATAAAACTTGAATAAAATAATCATTTAAACACTTGTGCTCAAAATACATTTAAAATCTTTTGGACATCACATTGCCCTTGATCTTTCATTTAAAATATGAATTCATCATATATACCAAAAAGAGACATTAAACCTTCATAAATAAATCACAAAATAAATTAATCATATAACAAAACTCATTTAAAATTTTCGAGTTCTCACAGTGAAGACATTTCTAAGATCTCCTTGAGTAAAATTTGGAACTCGATCCGAAGGAAATTTCCTTATTCTCCCTGGTGTAACCTATTATGGAATTCACTTTCTGTCCCTAGAATGTCCTTTTTCGATTGGCTAGCAGTCCAAAACAAAATCCTTCCCAGAATTGTCACCCCTTGCCAATTCTGTGATGAACCTGAAGAAACTACAGCTTACCTTTTTTTTAACAACAGGTTCAGCTTTTCTATCCTAGCAAGAGTCTTGGGCATGGCAGGTTGGATTGGTCCTTGGGTTTCCTTCAACCATTATCTTGCTCAATTAATTTCCACCAAGCCAACGATTGGGGCCAAGCTCATCAGTCATTTATGCATAACAACAATGATATACAAAATTTGGCTCGAAAGAAACTTTAGGAGACATGGAGGTCAAGGACACAACGCAAATTTGGTGGCTTAGGATTGTATATCTATAGTGAAGTTAAAGCTTCACAGTTGGAGAAGATTTCCCAGAGCTCTGCGCTTACAACCCAGTCTAGCTACATGGAAATTGCCTTAAATTTGTGCCATAGAGCTAGCTGACCAAAGGGAGGTTTTGGTTCTGATGTTTATTTCATTGTTATTGTTCTTTATGTTTTTTCTTATCCTTAGGGATGGTTTCCTAGCTAGCGATTTGTGCTAGTAGGCCAGGAGGAATGCCTCTCGTTAATCATGTATTTCCTTTTTTTTTCTATATACTTCTAATTTAACAAAAAAAATTTAATGAACTAAGAATTATTTTTTTAGAAAAGTGTCTTACACATTTTCTTTCTTGTTTATAACATATAAACAAAACCCTATTCGTGTGATTCGAGTAGCCTTAGACGTGAGATTCGTTCAAGATCCTTAAATTGACTTCTTGTGTGCATATCAACAAGTTGATTTTAAGTTATCTAATGTTGTAGGCTGACCACCCTACATCATCTAGCCACTTCTTCCTCTTCTGAATCAGAAGTACGAGTAGATCAAGCCCTCCTACTTGGACTAGTAGAAGGATTTCTTCGATCTAATCTCGCTAAGATCTCGTTTAGTCAATCATTCATCTCATTGATTTATCTGTCATGGCGCAAGTTTTGTGCTTGCTCTATGGTCAGGCCTCGTGGAATAACCTATTCTTCTTCACCAGCCATCTAGGTAATAGGTTATAGATTAAATAAGAAACAAATCACCAACCAAAGCTCTAATACCAAGATGATGTATTTGATCTAGGAGACTAAACACAGCTGCGGAAACAATAACTTTAGATTGATTCTATAAAGAAGTTAATCACCAAGAATCAACACTAAAGGATCAATCTATTTAAGTTTGCTTAAAGAATTGAATCACCCACAAGCTAAAGCAAATCAGATTGTGAAAGTTTAAAGGAATTAACCACCAACTCTCAAGATAATTGTAAGTTCAAACTAACAAATTTTATAAATCAAAGTATGAATCTTTCAGTGTACCAGGATACAACTATTTATAAGTTACCAACACGTTAATCTAATCCTACTATGGAAACAAATCTACAATAGGAAGAAACCTAATACATCTATGGAAAGGAAAACTGATGTGATAGGATAATCAGCTTATAGTTAGTTTTAGTTGATTTATAGTTTTATAGCTTATTAGGTAAGATTGGTGTGATAAAGTGTGCATCAGGGAGTAGCCTAGCCGAGACTTGGACGAGAACGGGCATCAGGGGATGTCGAGGCAAGCATCAGGGAATAACATCGGAGACTACGGCATCAGGGAATAAAATTCAACATCAGAGACTACGGGCGTCAGGGAATACGTTACAACATCAGAGACTACAACCGTCAGTGGATGTTAGTCTCTGACAGCTAACTTTACCCGTCAGGGGATATCTAGTCTCCGACAGTATAATTTTCTTGTCAAGGGATAGCTAGTCTCCAACAGTATAATTTGCTTATCAGGGGATAATTAGTCTCCGATAGCTTAATTATCCACTGGTAGTTTCGGTTATTAATTTTCATGTATTTTATTTATTTTTGCATTTTGTTTTGTATTTGTTTCCTAATTTTAATAGGTTTGTTATTTTTCCTTGTTGAATTAGATTTCTTTCCAGAATAATTTTCTTTCCATTGTAATTTTGTTTCCATAGTAGGATTAGGTTTTAATATTAGCTTATAAATAGCTGCCTGTAATGTACATGGATAGTTAGTTGATTGATTAATAAAATTCAGAGTTATTCTGCAATTTCTTCTTGTTTGTGTGATATAAACAAAACCCTATCCGTTTGATTCGAGTAGTCTTGAACGTGTGATTCGTTCAAGAACCTTTAAGTTGATTTCTTGTGCATACATCAACAAGTTGATTTAAGTTATCTGAGGCTGTAGGCTTAAACACCCTACATCAAAAACAAAAATATTAGAATTAGGAAAACAAGTAAAAACAATTTAATATGTTGCAGGTCACCCGAGGAAATTAGTCTCTGATGGGTTAAATGAGATTAGTCTCCGACAGGCTAAGTTAGTCTCCGACAGGCTTAATTTGAACTTAGTCTCCGACAGTACAAATTATCCCCTGACGAGCCATTTAGTCCCTGACGAGAAGCCATTCCCTGACGCCAAGAAAGTTATCCCCTGATGCCGAGGAAACATCCCCTGATGCCGAGAAAACATCACCTGACACCGAGACATCATCCCCTAATGGCTATTTATCCTCAAATGCACCTGTAGCCTTGCACTTGCCTTAAGGTTTCAATGTTTCATTCTTTGCCAACGACACCACAGCCCTTGTTGAGTTTCTCAACCAATGCTCCCCACTAGTATCAATAGAAAATAAATCTAACGACACATCTTTATCGCATAAACTCAACACTTTATCATTATCCCATAGATTAAAAACCCTTATTGAAGCAACAAGGACAATGTTAGAAGAGTCCGAGCTTCCAACCTATTTCTAGGAAGAAGCAATTAGTACTGCATGTTTCACACAAAACAAGTCTTTGATCAACAAGATGTACAACAAAACACCTTATGAGTTGATGACTAGGAGAAAACCAACTCTCAAGTTTCTTCATATGTTTGGATGTAAGTGTTTTGTTCTGAAAGACTCATCTAAAACTAGAGGGAAATTCGACAACAAGGCTGATGAGACAATATTCTTAGGTTATTCCCTATCCAATAAAGCATATGGAGTTTATAACCTAAGAACAAAGGTTATTGTGGAATTTGTGCAAGTAGCATTTGATGATAGCAAGATTCCTGGATTAATTGGTCAGGGACTACATGAAACTCCCAGGTTTGAGAATGAATTGGACGTGTGGAAAGACCCATCAGAGACGGATGAACTTCTATTCAACCCCCTTTCTATAAGTTGTAGGCTCTCTATCTAGGACAACATCAGATTATCTCATCATCCTAAATATATATCTATACACATTGAGATAAAAGAATTAATTGAGAGAGAGCAACTTTATCATTTCATAAAGAGCTGTTATATCATTTCATACAAAGCAACTGTATCAAGAGATAAAGAGTTAAATATTAAGAGAGATACAGAGTAGCAAGTTTGTAGAACTTGAGAAGTTAGGATTTATATTCTAGAGCAAAAGTTGGTACTTAGTTTACCAGATTGAAGCTAGAAATTATTTTCTAGGGTTGCAATTGTTCTTCTTTGAACAAATTTCTAAGAAGCTAGAGTCAAAAGTTTTGATTATCAAGTTCTAATACAAATTCAAAGATCAATAAAAACAAGTATTTATTGATTGATTTAATTTGGTTTCTATACAATATATTCTTGAGATTCTTTATTATTCCACAAGTTTATCTATTACTTTTATAAAATCAAAAGAAGTTACAGTAGTTGTTCATCTAGGAGACCAAACATAGTTGCAGAAACAATAACTTTAGATTGATTCTATAAATAAGTTAATCACCAAGAATCAATACTAAAGGATCGATCTGTTTAGTTTGCTTAAAGAATTGAATCACCCGCAAGCTCAAGCAAATCAGATTGTGAAATTTTTTTTTTTTTTTTTTTTTTGCTAAATTGCGGAAATATATAAAAGGAAAGAAAATACAAAATTAACGAGAGGCATCCCCCTCGACCTACTAGCACATCTCGCTAGCTAGGGAAAACAAGCCAAAAACTATGAGCATAAACACAAAGATAATTGTGTTCAACTCACAGATTTTATAAATCAAAGTCTGAATCTTACAGCGTACTAGGATACAACTATTTATAAATTACCAACACGTTAATCTAATCCTACTATGGAAAGAAATCCAATACACCTATGGAAAAGAAAACAAACCTATTATAAGTAGGAAAACAAATTAAAACAATTTAATATGTTGCAGGTCACCCAAGGAAATTAGTCTCTGATGGGTTAAATGAGATTAGTCTCCAATAGGCCAGGTTAGTCTATGATAGGCTTAATTTAAACTTAGTCTCCGACACTACAAATTATCCCCTGATGAGTCATTTAGTCCTTGACGACAAGCCATTCTCTGACACCAAGAAAGTTATCCGTTGATGTCAAGGAAACATCCGCTAATGCTGAGAAAACATCCCCTGACGCTAAGACATCATCCCTTGATGGCTATTTATCCCCTGATGCACTTGTAGCCTTGCACTTGCCTTAAGGTTTCAACATTTTGTTCTTTACCAAAGACACCACAGCCCTTGTTGAGTTTCCCAACCAATGCTCCTGATCTATTGTATTAGTTGGGGGTAATTAACTTGTAATTAGGTTTTAGTTTTATATTTTTAGTAAGTAAGTTTGTTGGAATAAAGTTGTCGTGGGCACTGGTGAACATCAGGGGGTGCCGAGGATGGCATCAGGGGGTGCCGAGAAACAAACGTCAGGGGATGGCAACGGCGTCAGGGGATAATGTCATCAGAGGATAACCAGGGCTTGGTGTGACGTCATCAGGGGCTTAAGTAATTCTTCAGTGGATAATTATCCGCTGATGACTATTTAGGCCATCAGGGGATAATTATCCCCTGACTGCCAATTTACCCATCCGGGGATAATTATCCACTAACGGTTACGGATATTTTGTTTTTATGTATTTATTATTTTCTATGTTTGTTTCTTATTTAGTTCTTATTCATAATAGGTTTGTTTTCTTTCCTTGTTAAATTAGATTTTTTTCCAATGTAATATTCTTTCCATAGTTGGATTAGATTAGATTTCTTTCCATTGTAGAATTCTTTCCAAAATAGGATTAGGTTTTCCAAGATAGTCCAACAGGCGGAGGAAGCAATCAAGGTGATCAAAATGAGAATGAAGGCGGCTCAAGACCGACAGATGCAATATGCTAATGAGCATAGGAAGGATCAAACCTTGGAAGTTGGAAGTTATGCATTATTGAAAGTGTCACCCTGGAAGGGTGTCATGCGCTTTGGCAAGAAAGGAAAGTTAAGTCCTTGCTATATGGGACCATTCGAGGTGTTGAGGAAGATTAGTGAAGTAGCCTATCAATTAGCACTACCACCGGCTTTGGGCCACATACATGATGTGTTTCACGTATCAGTGTTACGTCTTTACAAAGCAGACCATAGAGGAATAATCGACTACCAACCGATAGAACTACAACCGGATTTAAATTATGAAGAGGTCCCTTTCAGATTTTGGATTGACAAGTTAAAATCCTTAGGCATAAAGAGATTCCTTCCATAAAGGTGTTATGGAGGAATCACAGTGTAGAGGAAGCTACTTGGCAGCTTGAGAGTGTTATGATTGGGAAATACCCCCATTTATTTGGTAGCTAAGTTTCGAGGATGAAACTTCTTTTAAGGAAGGGTGGATGTGAAACCCAAAATTTAAATTAGTTTTGTTATATGATAAATTCATTATGTGTTATTTATTTATGCATGGAGGTGTTAGGTTTTATTAACATTTGATGATGATTGTCTTTAGAATACTTAGGAATACAAATGTATAGAAAAGTGTTGGTTTGTAACACTTTAGTTTTGTAGCTAGCAGTAGTATCTCTTGGTTGTAATTTAGTCATTTTAATAAAGAGATAGATTCATTTTACTTGTATGTACTGCTGGAATACTTGTTGAGTCTGTTCAACAAGTTGTTTTAAGTTAATTAGTCTTTCGGAGATTAAATTTGGCTTGTCGAAGATTAAGGGAAAAAGTCCATCAGAGATTAAAGTTTTGTTCATCAGAGATTGGACTTTGCCCATCGGAGATTGAAGAAATCCTTCATCGGAGATTAAAGATTTGTTCATCGGAGATTGAAGGATTGGTCATCGGAGATTAAAGCTTACGTCATCGGAGATTGTAATTAAAGAGTCAGAGATTAAAGCTGACGTCATCAGAGAATAACACAATACTTCGGAGATTAAAAGCTGACGTCACCAGAGACTAAAGCCAGAGCATCGGAGATTACTCGAGGTGATCAGAGATTAATTTATTAAAGCATCGGAGATTACTCGAAGTGATCAGAGACTAATTAAAGAAGCTATCGGAGATTAGTCGAGGACTTAATCGCTGATGGAGTTAGAGTTCAAATCAAAGAAGGAAAGTCTTCCATGAACACGTAGATTTTATTGAAGACGTAGCTGACAAGGAAACTTGTTAGAAATCTTTCAATTGGAAAGATTGTATTTGATTTGAATTAGGAAGCTAGGTTTTTGTAAACTTAGTTTTAGAAGCTGTAATTATAAATTACAGAATTGTAATTCGAAGCTGTGTATGTCTATATAGTATAGAGAATTGAAAGGGTTGTATTATCTCTATATACACAGAATAGAAGCTGACGATCAAAGCTTGTTTTTTATTGTTAGAAAACTTGTAATCAATTGTTAAATCAATAAAAACAATTGTTTATAAAGTTTTGATCTTGTTCTTTATATTCCGCAGAAAGTTAATTTCTTAAAGAACAGGAATTCGGAAAAAGTTGTAAGAACTTGTATTCAACCCCCCTTCTACAAGTTCTAGGCCATCTCACTGGGAAAACATGAGGTGTAATTTATTTATATGGTTTGAATAATGAAAGTTCACGGCAGTGTGATGTCCAAAAGTTTTAAGTGTATTTTGAACTCAAATCTTTATATTTTTATTTTATTCAAGTTTTATCAAAGAAAGGGTGATGATTTCTTTTATGTGAGAAGGATGTACATGGGTGTGAACGATTGTGAGATGCAGATCCCTTGTTCAAACCAAGTATTGTCATGAGATAATTACTAATTTAGGAAAACTTGTTACATAAGGCACCAACGGGAGTAGAAATCTTGCCCAATGGATTGTCGGCTATCCTAGGTGATTGGTTGATACTCTGGCAGCCGCAACACCGGTTCCTCCAGCCAATGATTCTGTTTCAAGGCTTATTACTTCTTCTTCAGCCAACGATTGAAATCAAATCTCAAACAATCCAACAGCTCTTATTGATTGGCCAGCGATATAAATATATCATTTGAATACAACCCTAACCCCACTTTCATAAATTTCTTTACAGTATACCACCAACTTCTGGTTCGCTTTCAAAGCAACTGTCCTTTTCTGGAAGAACAACTCAAGCTTTTAACTTCTTCTTTACAGCCAAGGAGGTAAGAGCATTACATTAAAGTCATGCTCTGTTTCTTACACTTTTGTTTTGTTATGTATGCCACGTTTAACATCTTGTTCATTCAGTTCCAAAAATATGAGTTAACGCATGCTTTTAACATCTAGAGTTCATATTTTATTTCAAAAACTATCCAAGATGAGTGAAAGAATGTTGAAAACCTTTGACTCCCAAGTATTCTGTTCATCAGTAGTTGCAAAGCCATGTTTGAACCTTTGTCAACCTGAGTTTAAAAGCCTATACCATGTCTATAAGATCCAGTAGACCCTAGGAGATGTTTTGTGTTACTGAAAGGATGATGGGAGTTAACCTACGGTGGTTATAAATGAAAACACCACCCATGGAGGAGTGAGGAAGACGACCCTGTATCTAAGACAAGTTCTAACTTAGTCTCTGATGGGTTGGAGTTAGTCTCTGATGAGATACTTTAGTCTCTGATGAGATACTTTAGTCTCTGTGAGATGGATGTTAGTCTCTGACAAGCTAAGAATAGTCTCTAATGACGTCAGCCTTAGTCTCCGACAGGCTAAGAACAGTCTCTGATGACGTTAGCCTTAGTCTCCGACAGGTTAAGAGTAATCTCTGATGACGTCAGCCTTAGTCTCTGACAGGCTAAGTCCAGTCCCTGATGACGTCATCTATAGTCTCTAATAGGTAAAAATTTGTTAGTCTCCGATGAAGGAAGGAATTTCCTAGTCTCTGATGAAGGAAATGTTGTTAGTCTCTGATGACTAAAGAGGTTATCCACTGACACGTAATATGTCTTCAAAACTATAAAACATTATTTTCTTAAATTGTTTATGATGTTTTAATTATTTATTTATTTCATCTCAACGATTCTTATAGCAGATTTAAGACTTTAAAAGTTCAAGGACATCACATGTGCATTTCTCTTCATATTTTAACCAAGGTCTTAAATTTATCATGTTATATACATGTTTTACAGAATCTTTCACTCATGAGTAAATTGAATTGATTTTGTGCAAAGGACCGAGGCAAGTATATTCTCACTCTTACGCTTATTTCAGTTGAGCGCATGATCAATTGATTCGACATGCGTACAAGGTTACTTTTATGTTTAAATTTCCTTGTGAATCGGAATGCTATGCTTTAGTTTTCGCTAGCATGATATGAATGAAAATGCATGGATATAACAGAGCTTTGATTTATTAGTTATTTTCAATTTTATATCTGTACAACAAATGTGAATGATATGTCCCTTAATTGGGAGATGCCACATGGTTGGCAAGAGGAAAGGAAAGGTGCTGATGTGTTCTGTCACCTGACCTAGAGGAATTATAAGTGACTACGTATGTTCGCACAAGGAGGGGCCATGCGGTCACAGTTAGGCCAATTGTATACCGTATGGTTGCAAATCCAACGGGTTTAGCCCCCGATGGATATTTTAAGGAAAATGTACACTTGTGAATACCTGTTTTCCTTTAAGGAAGATCACACATTTTTTTTTATCATCAGTGATCCTCAGAGATTCTTCAAAGATTTTCGAGGTATTAGTATTGATTCACTGAGCCTTATAAACAGAATTGAATTTTTCTATCAAGATTTCAGATTTGCTTATTTGATTTGATTATATACTTGTTGAGCGTAAATCGCTCATCCTTGTTGAACTTAATGTCTTGCAGGGCATGGTCCAAAGGCTGAACCCTTTGACAAGGGAAAAGCAAAGAGGATCGGCTATTGAGTTTTGTTAACCCTTTTGCCTACCGATAAGGAAGGAAGGAAGGAAGGAAGGAAGGAAGGAAGGAAGGAAGATGTTTTGAAGTGGTGATGTTATGTATTACAATATAGAGATAGAATAGCTTCCGTTGAGAATGTAATATTTGGGTTGAAATGACTCATTATTATTTCCTTTTATCAGTATTGATATTATGAATGGATGTGAGGTTATCTTTCCTTCTTTTGGCGAGGCCCTGGTCCTGTATGGGATTTTGGGGTCGCCACACTCCGACAGTTTATTTTAACCCATCAGGGGATAATTAGTCTTCGACAAGCAATTATCCACTGACGGGAACAATTATATTATTTCTTATATTTTATTATTTTTCGTGTTTAATTTGTAAATTGTTTCCACTTTGAATTAGAATGTTTATTTTCCTTGTTAAATTAGATATCTTTCCATAATGGAATTCTTTCCAATTAGGATTAGGACTTTTATTCAGCTTATAAATAGTTGTTCATAATGTATGTTGAGGGACAGACTTTGATTAATAAAATCGTGTAAGTTTTTACTTGCAATTATCTCGAAAGTTGGTGGTTAATTCCTTTATACTTTCACAACTGATTTGTTTTAGCTTGCAGGTGATTGATTTCTTTAAGCAAACTAAGTAGATTGATCCTTTAGTGTTGATTCCTGGTGATTAATTTCTTTACGAAGTCTTCCTAAAGTTATTTTTCGCAACCTGTGTTTGATCTCCCAGATCAAATACATTAATCATCCTAAAGTTATTTTTCGCACCTTGTGTTTGATCCTCCCAAATCAAATACATCATGAGTGCACAAGTATCAATAGAAAATTAACCTAATGACACATCTTTCACACATAACTCAACACTTTATCATCATCCCACGGATTATCCTCCTCTTCTTCGAAAACAATTGTCCTCAATTTAGTAAAATCGTCATCATAGACGTAGAGAGCCAAATCTCCAACATTGAACGTGGCACTTTCCCCAAAGTCCCCCGGCAGTTCTAACTTGAATGCATTGTCGTTGATTTTTCTACAATTTTGAAAGGACCATCCGACCGTGGCATGAGTTTGTTCTTTCGCATGTTTGGAAATCTCTCTTTCCTCAAATGTAACCAAACAAGATCACCCACTTGAAAGTTGTGTTGACGTCTGTGTTTGTTGGCAAAGGCCTTGTATCTCTCATTCACCTTCTCAATTCTTGCTTGAACTTGATCATGCAATTTCATCATAGCTTGTGCCTTTGACTTAACATTTGTATGAACATATTCACCTTTAGGCAAAGAAATCAGATCCAAACGTAACCTTGGATTTTGTCCATATACTACTTTAAATGGGGAGTGCGTCATTGCATACATAGGAGATCAGTTATATGCAAACTCATCATGCGAGAGTTTGACATCTCGATTTTTGGTTGTCTTGCTCACTAACCCACATAACAAAACTCCTACAGTGCGATTAGTTGCCTCAGTTTGATGGCATCTCCAAGTAGCTTGGCCCTGATTGAATGTATGATTTCTTCTTTGATTCCTCAATCAGGATGCCTTTGCCTTTGTCCTTGGGTTTTGGAGCAGGAACAGAAGTGGTCACATCCCCTGATGGTTGAATTTGAGTCTTCTCAGCAACATCCCCTGACGATGGCTTGGTAGATTTCTCCCCCTTTTTGACAGCATCATCAGTGGAAGTTGAGAGTTAGGATGTGACTTGGAGAACTTTGTTTAGAGTGTCAGCCATAGATAGTTGCAGAGATTCCATGCTAGATATCTGAGAGGTGAGATCAGCAAGTTTCTTGTTAACAATGTTAGCTTGTTTCTTCATCCGGAGTAGAGTCTGACTGGTCACAAATGAGTCAACAACTTGCTGTCCACTGTTGATTTTATTTGTAAATTGTGTATAAAGCTTCTTGTTTTCAATATCTACAGACTGACCAATCATGATTTGTGATTTTAACACTTTTATCAAGATTGGATCAGTGGTTCTTGCGAGCTCCTGCTTGAGTAACTATACAGTATCCACCATTTGATTTTGCTGAAAGTATAAATCAACTCCAATGAACTGGGAAAAATCATCTGTTGGAGCATCATCTTCATCACTTTCAGAGCTAGTATTATTTACAGTATCTACAGTATCTGTATTTTCTCTATTTTCTTTATTTACAAGGATCTCATCCTTATCTCCCTCAATCTCTCCTTTTTATGTGCCTTATAAGGCATCACTCATAGACTCTCTTTTTTCTTTACCTTCTAAAGCAATACTCTCATTCTTTCCTTTTGCCAAAGTCCTCTCAAGGGTTTGATTTTGCCTCTCTTCACTAAGTATTCTCACATCCTCACTCAAAATTGTCCTAGAAGGGCTCCTATGGGCTGTGAGATCAACTACTGTGGCCAATTCAAGTAAATTATGTACAGTTACTGGTTCCACATAAGTGATAGGAGAGGAAGTGGAAGTAATTTGTGTATGTACAATTGGAGAAGTGTATGTTTCTATAGAAGAAGTATTTACAATTGGGGGAACATAAAAACTTATTGCGGTTGTGTATACAGTTGAATTTATGTCCCCTGTCTGATCAACAGTGATTTCGTCAAGTAAAAATGATTCAACCATTTGAGTGTGTTGACTATTAATCACTGTGTCAGGGAGTGTTGGCTTTTCCATGAATTGAGAAAGTGGAGAATCTGATTTTATGACACTCAATGTTTGTGTAATAATATCTGAAGAAATTTGAGGAATAGAGAAAGAAAGTGGTGTACAAGGGAGTGTTGGCTGGATCACTGAATGAGGAGGTGATCCATCAAAAGAAGTTGTGTGTGCACTCACTGTGTCAAATATCTACAAGTGGCTCTCAGAGACCCTGATGTTAGTTTCATCAGGGACTATGGTCAGTGTATGTGCCTCACTTAACTGTGTCCCTGGTTGTGGACTATTTTCAATAACTAATTCCTTTTGAGAGGAACTAGTTAGAAATAAGTTTAATTCCTTATCAAAAGCAGTATCCTTTTGAGAGGATACTGCCTGGTTAGGCTGTTGGGTAACACTCGTGGCTCCCTTCTTCTTCTTCAATCTCTTATAGCCAATCACTCTCTCTCCTTGCTCCCCCTCAGTTGATGTGGTAACTTCACTGGGTTTTCTTTTATTCCCCATAGTCTTTTGGGAGACTATGGGTTGGGCTATTGAGAGTAGTTGCGTGGAAATTGGTTGTACTACTTGGGTTGTAATCTCTGTCATAGTAGTTGTAATCTCTGTCATAGTAGTTAAAGGAGAAGAATTTACAAGTTGGGAAGTAGAGGGAGAAGTACGCACTACCTGTTCCATATGCAGTGGAAGTGCAAATGGTTCTGCGGTGTACGACTTCTTTATTATTTCCACAAACAATTTCTTTGTTTGCTTGTAAGTCTGTACAGTAATATCATTCTCAAAAGAAAGGTTAGTTATTTGATCTTTAATAATCATATACAAAATCTAGCATAATAAACTTCTATTTTCTTAGAGTTAAAACTACCCATTTTATTTATAAGATCATCAAAAATTAATTTTCCTATATTTATATTTACATTTCTAATTATCGCATAAGCTATTTTTAAAGTTAAAGAGGTTATTACCTCAAAGTTAGACAACTTACCTGAGAACACCTTAGTGATGGTGTCAAAGAGATAAGAAATCTCTCGTTTCACATTGACCCTCTTGAGGTCCTTGAACTTTAATGCTGTAGTTGGAGCAGCATTGTAGCCCAGTTCCCTCAAGAAATTAAGTAGCTCAGCATCGGATGGTACTTCCACAAGGTTTTGGGTAGGTAGCCCCAGAGCAGAATTAATTTTGGAAGGGGTTATTTTTCCCTTTTCAGAAGAAATCTTGAATGAGATTCCCTTTACCACATCAGCCCTTGTTGTGGAGTACATAACTTCGCACTTGTCCAGAGTTGAGACAATGTTTCCCCCGACATTTCTTCATAGGTGAAGATTGCTTGACTATACTCAGAGATGAGTAGATATTACATCATGGGCTTGAAGCAATCACTCACCTCATCAATGTTGGAGAAACCCACAAAATTTGTGGGTGGAACCACCAAATTCCTCGGAAGTTGTTGAACATTGTTGGGTGCCATTGATGCTGTTAAAGATTTGAAGTTCTAGGGTTTCTGTGAAAATGAGAGAGAGAAAAGGAAAACTCAAGCAAATATCAGAGATTGATTAAATGTTTTTAAGGTGTTTTAGAAAGTAGGAGAGATAAAGTATAAATAACCGCCTATTGACGTTTGAAAGCTGCTCCTGAAAACACGCAATCAGGGAGTCATTTCAGTTCTGTGATGACACATCATCAGTGAGAGAAGAACTCCCTGATGAGTTGTCATCACTTTACTGAACGTAATCCCCTGATGGAGTTAAAAGCACTTTACCTTACCCTGATGCTCATTGTATATACATACCCTGACCTTGATGCATGAGCTGGATGCCCTGACCCTGATGCGCGAGCCCAATACCCTGAACCTGATGCGCGAGCCGGATGCCCTGACACTGATGCGCGAGCTGGATGCCCTGACCCTAATGCGCGAGCCGGATGCCCTGACCCTGATGCGCGAGCCGGATGCCCTGACCCTGATGCGCGAGCCGGATGCCCTGACCTTGATGCACGAGCCAAATACCCTGACCCTAATGCGCCTTGACAGAGACCCTGACCCTGATGCATCAGTCAAAAATAAACACAAACAAACAAAAACACATAATGTACAAGTATATATATATACATATTTATAGTAATAACACATATATAATCACATATCAATTAATTTCATCAGGAACTTATGAGATGAGTTAGGAGTACCAGAACTTAAGCATTTGATACTCTGTGTTGTTTCAACCACCTTTCTGACAAGACTTTTGTCCAAATATTTCACTTTCACTTTGCATAACTCACCATGCCCAGCTCTCCCACAAGATTAAAGAAAGTGGCTTCATCAAGAGCCTTGGTGAATATGTCTGCCAACTGCTTGTTGGTAAGAACAAACTATAGTTCTATAGTTCCATTCATGACATGTTTCCTAATGAAATGATATCTGATTTCTATATGTTTGGTTCTGGATTATTGCATAGGATTTTAAGCAATGGCAATGGCACTAGTGTTATCACACCTGATTGGAATTTTGTTGAAGTTCAAGCCATAATCCATTAGCTAATTTTTCATCCATAGAATTTGTGCACAGCAACTTCCAACTGCAATATATTCAGCTTCAGCAGTTGATGTTGAAATTGAGTGCTACGTTTTGCTGAACCAAGATACAAGCCTTCCTCTTAGAAACTGACAGCTTCTTGTTGTACTTTTTCTATCAATTCTGCATCCTCCAAAGTCAGCATCAGAATATCCCAGCAATTTAAATCCAGACTCCTTTGGATACCAAAGTCTCAACTCTATAGTGCCCTTGATATATCTCAAGATTCTTTTCACTGCAATGAAATGAGATTCTCTTGGGTCAGCTTGATATCTTGCAGAAAGACATGTTGCAAACATATGTCAGGCCTGTTTGCTGTTAGATACAGCAATGATCCAATCATTCCCTTGTAAGTCTTCAGATCAACTTTCTTTCCATTCTTATCAGGGTCAATCTTGGTTGTTGTGGTCATAGGTGTCTTTGCTACTTTTGAGTCCTCCATGTCAAATTTCTTGAGAAGTTCTTTAGCATATTTTGTCTGATGAATGTAAATCCCATCAGCGACTTGTTTGATTTGCAATCCCAAGAAATAAGATAACTCACCCATCAAGCTCATTTCATACTTGATTTGCATGAGTTTGGAGAACTTTTCACACGGTCTAGTGTTAGTGGATCCAAAGATAATATCATCAACATATATTTGAACCAAAATCAGATGGCCTTGGTGTTGTCTAAAGAACAATGTCTTGTCGATGATACCTCTTGTAAGTTCTCCACCAGAAACTTAGACAGCGTGTCATACCAAGCTCTGGGAGCTTGCTTCAGTCCATAAAGTGCCTTTTCTAATTTGAATACATGATTTGGGAATTTTGAACTTTCAAACCCTGGAGGTTGTTGGACATATACCTCCTGTTCCAATTTCCCATTGAGAAAGGCACTCTTCACATCCATTTGGTAAACTTTGAAGTTTGAATGTGCTGCATAGGCTAAGAATATTCTTATAGCCTCAAGTCTGGCGACTGGTGCAAAAGTTTCATCAAAGTCAATCCCTTCCTCTTGAAGATAACCCTTTGCAACCAGTCTTGCTTTGTTTCTGATAACAATTCCAGCTTCATCCATCTTGTTTCTAAGTACCCATTTGGTACCTATTATGATTCTATCTTTGGGTTTAGGTACCAACTTCCATACTTGATTTCTTTCAAACTGATTCAGCTTTTCTTGCATAGCCATTATCCAATCTGCATCTTGAATGGCTTCTTCAAATTTCTTTGGCTCTACTTGTGAAAGAAAACAAACATATAAGCATTCATTAGATGTTGCTTTTTTGGTTTGCACATTCTTGGTTGGGTCACCAATAATCAAATCTGTTGTGTGCCTCCTAGACCATTTGGGATTAGAGATGTATCTTAATGAGCTTGCTTGATTATCATCTCCTCCCCCTAAGTCTGTGTTCCCAGCTTTTGATAAACCTCCCCCTGAATTAATGCTTAAATCAGGATTCAGGTTATCCCTTGATGGTGCATGCCCTGATGGATGATCCCCTGATGGAGTATCCCTTGATCTGTTATCTAGGAAATTAACTTTATCTATGGAAGGGACTTCTATTGAGTTTGGATTGACATCAGGAATGGATAAATTCTCCATTTGTCTGCACTCATCAGCTTCATTCTCTTGATAATCAATCTCATCTTCATTTTCAAATCTGAGCTCTTCATGAAAACTAGGATCTTCAAGTCCAGAAATCTCTTGATCATCAAAAGCTACATTTATAGACTCCATCACCACCTGAAATCTCTTGTTGTAAACCCTATAGGCCTTAGATGTCAGTGAGTAACCTAGGAAAATTACTTCATCAGCCTTTGGATCAAATTTTTCGAAATTCTCACCAAAGTTCCTTAGTATAAAGCATTTGCATCCAAAAACATGTAGGAAAACTTGATGTTTGGCTTTCTCCCTGTCATTACCTCATATGGTGCCTTGATGTGAGCCTTGTTGATTAAGGATTTATTTTGAGTGAAGCAAGCAATGGAAATTGCCTCAGCCCAAATATAGGTAAGAATCCTTGCCTCTGCTAACATTGTTCTAGCAGCTTCTATGAGGGTTTTGTTCTTCCTTTCCACTACACCATTCTGTTGTGGAGTCCTTGGAGCAAAAAATGTATGATTGATGCTTTTCTCCACCCAAAATCCATCAACAGCTGCATTCTTGAATTCAGTTCCATTGTCTGTCCTCAATGTTCTAACCACTGACCCTGACTCAGTTTCCATTTTCTTAATATGGTCAATGATTTGTTGAGGTACTTTTGATTTAGAATTTTGAAATTTAACCCAAGTATATCTGGTGTAGTCATCCACAATAACCATAGCAAATCTTTTCTTTGACACTGACATGATGTTGATAGGGCCAAAGAGATCCATATGAAGCAATTGAATTGGATCTTTGATCATTGTGGCTTCCTTGCTGACAAAGGATGTTTCTTGAATGAATTCCATTTGAGGTAGTCCAGTTACCAACTCTCTCTTCACTAAATCATTGATAGCCTTGTATTTTAAGTGAGAGAGCTTCTCATGCCACAATCTGATCTCATCAGGGGTTGCCTTGCTGTGGAAACATGATTCTCCACTTATTGAATTGAAATCAGCAATATAGAGATCTCTTTTCCTTATCCCTGACAAAACTAGCTTCCCATCATCCTCATTTGAGATCAAGCATTGATCCCCTTTAAAAGCAATGATGTATCCTTTGTCACATAGTTGACTTATGCTTAACAAGTTGTGCTTAAACCCATCAACTAGTGCTACATTTTTGAATGAGACATTCTCATTTGTTGCTTTGCCATAACCAAGAGTCAGTCCTTTGTTGTTATCACCAAAAGAGATCATTGGACCAACCTTCACTTGAAATTCTGTGAGCAGGGCTTTGTTTCCTGTCATGTACCTTGAGCAACTACTGTCTAGAAACCAGATTTGACTGCTTTTGCTTTTCCTTGCACACACAAAATGTTTAAATTGTTTTTGGTACCCAAGTGACTTTGGGTCCTCTGGGTTTAGTCACAGTTAGTGGTAAAACATATTTTTCTTTGTGTGTGACTTTTGGTTTTGGCAAATTCAGAACTTTCTCCTTTTTAGGAGCTTCAATATATGTTTTTGATTTAATAGCAGTTTCCTTATTTTTACCCTTACGGGTGCATGCTTGAACAGTAGGTAAATTATCAGCATATAATATTGTGTCAGTTAAAATTTATGGTTTTTCTTTACACTGAAAAGATAAGTGATTATTACTACCACAATTCCAGCACACTTTTCTAGGGGCTTCATGAATGGAAGTGTAATTACTAGCCTTGTTTACACCTAGCTTACCATTCCTATTCTTTTTATTTTCCCCTAACAGGCCTTTTTCCCTTGAAGGGTTACAATGGTCTGATGCACTCTTTCCCCCTGATGACTGTGTATCCACTGATACACAGTCTGGTTCTTTTCTGATTGGAGGTTTGAGCGTTTTGACAAGAATAGGTTTCTTACCAATTCCACCACTTGTGGAAGCTTCACTCATCGGGAAAATATTCCTTTTTTCCAACTTTGTTACGGCCTTTACAAACTTAATAGGTTGTAATGGCCTTTTTCCAAAGCTAGCTACATTTTCAAACTCAATGGGAGGTTACTTCACTAAACTCTCTCCATAGCCTAAACCAGATTTGGGATCAGATTTTTGACTATTCTTTGACTATTCAACTGATCCTCCAATTTCTTGCTGGACTCATTCCATTTCTTTATGACTTCCCTTTCTTGATTTAGAAGATTGGAGGTCCATTCCTCTCTCTTAACAACACAATCAAGAAGATTTTTAGTTCTTGAGATTTCTTTTTCAAGATTCTTAAGTCTGGAGAGTTCTGATTCTAAAAGAGTGTTTCTAGCAGTCAAATGTTCATTTATTTTCTGCACTCTTTCAGTTTCAGCTACAGCACTCCTCATGGTGTCATAAAGATCCTTTATCTCACAAGCCATTTCTTTAACAGTTTTAACACGATCATTTTTAGACATGTTAGAGGAAATTTCAAGACTTATTTGTGAGTTGCTACTGTCAGTGGATGAGGCCATCAGGGCTAGGTTGACATATTCTTCATTGTGTTCTTCATCTGAGTCAGCCTAATCCTTTCCCTCAGCAATGTACGCTTTTCCCTTCTTGGAAGCATTAAGAAGGTCAAAGTACTTTTTCTTGTAATCCACTTCAGTTTCCTTTCCCTTGGATTCACCTTCTTTTGAGGTCTTGCGACACTCATATGCAAAATGTCCCATTTCATTGCATTTGTAGCACTTTATTCTTGATTTGTCAATAAAGTTTTTAGTGCTACTGGGCTTCCTTACTGAAAATCTTTTGGATCCTGCAGGCTTTTGAAATTTCAGCTTTGAAAATCTTTTTGCATGAAAAGCCATGGTTTCATCCAGTTGCTCTAACTCTTTAGGAGTATATTCATCCTCCTTTGAGCCAGCTTCGTTGTCCCCTTCAATTTCAGCATCCCCTGACTACTGCTTCATCAAGACACTTGGTCTTGCTTCTTCTTTGTCCTTCTTGGCAGCCATCAGGGCTACATATTTAAGCTTCCTGGCATCCCCTGACATTTCAGATCTTTGCTGAACTTCAAGTTCATATGTCTTTAGGGTGCCATAAAGCCTATCCAAGTCTAGGAGATTCATGTGGATTCCCTGATGGTTGTCGTCTTAGGATCCCATGATATGGGAAGGGCACTTTCTGTTCACATCTTTATTAGCATAGGCCTTCCCATATATTCTCAGGTCATTTACCAACCTGTTGAATATATCAAACATTTTAATGAGTGTTTCACCATTTTTCATCGTGAACCACTCATATCGTTGTGTTAACAGCTGCAGTTTGTTCTCCCTCACTTCCTCAGTTCCATCACAAAGGATTTGTATGGTATCCCATATAGATTTAGACGTTGTAAGATTCATAATACTATTCAGCATATCATCGTCTAAACCATTATATAGAATGCCTGTGATTTTCAGATCCTTCTTTACTTTTTCTCTTTCCTCTAGTGTCATTTCATCAGTCGTCTTTGGAACTAATTTTTCTAGAACACTGACTCCATTGACAACTTCTTGAGGAATGAGCTTCTTTGGAACGTGAGGGTCTTCCTCCGGAATCTGCAAATATTCATCATCGATTGCTCTTAGATGAACTATCATTCTTTGTTTCCAGAAAAAGTATTTTCCCCTTTCCAACATGGGGACTTTACTATTTCCTGTTTTGTTGGCCATTGATAATGATCGTCTAGCAAGTGTAATCTGCTAGTTGGCTCTGATACCAATTGTTAGAATTAAATAGCCTCAAGTGTTTGTAATTGGGGGGGGGGGGGGGGGGGGGAATTCAAACACTCAGAACTTTTTCTTCTTTATTAACTATTTGCACAACAAGAAATAGCTACTATACTTAGAAAAACAATAACAGATAATCTGACGAACGCACGTATTCAAGTTAAAATAAATCTATTAAAACTTGAGGTTTTTCTGGAAATCTTGTTAATCACAATTGTGATTAATCAGCTACAAATTCTGTAATGAATTACAGCTTCTAATTCACACTCACTAGCTTCTCAATTTCTTTGAAATATTTCTCTCTAGATATATTACAAAGCTGCTCTAGTAATTTGTATGCTTCAGAGTTTGTTTAATCCGTTGGATTGATATTTTTGTAATGAAAACTCTTTTGCATATATAGAAGATCAGTGGTTGAAACCACTTGCGTAGACATGTTGCTCTTTTCAACTTTGCCGCATATATGTCACATTGTTGTCCTTAGAAACTATGTATCAAACTGCTGTTACTTTTGTTGCTTCTTTTTCATCCCCTGATCTACGTGCATTTAATGTTCGAGAGTTGTCATTCGACCAACAAACTTCAAGAGATATCTTTCCAGTTAATATCTTTTGCTTCTTCAACAAGCTTCATTGATTTGCGTGTTAGACCTAATGACGGGTGTATGCAGTCACAACCATCCACTGACGGCAAGCCCTAATGAGAATTTGATCAGTGCTTTTGGATCCCCTAATGGCAGTCTTCTTAAAGACTGGATCAGTGCTTCAAACTTCACTTGAGTTTACTAAGTTCTTCTTGATCCCCTGATGTTATGACTCACGACATACACTGATGGCTTCCACTGATGCAGTGTTGAGCATTCCCCTTGACGGGTTACCCTAACGGGTTAGCCTGATACTGTCATACCCTAATGTCTTACCCTGACAGGTGGCATGTCTTGTTCATGCCCTGACGCGTTCCCCCTAATGAGTTTGGCCAGCCACTGCCATACCCTGACGCATTCCCCTGACGGGTTGGTCTGCCTTTGTCATCCCCTGATGGGTTCCCCTGACGGGTTCCCCTGATGATTCTTAATCATTGAAGCTTTGTTTGGAATATCTGATGCGCAGAATACTTCAACTATTTTCGAGTAACAACAAACATTCCTCTTCACTTATCAAGTCCTTTAGAAGTTCCATTTTTCGACTTGTTTTGTGAAGTGTTGATCATCCTCTGATGAATAAGTTTATCATCAGTGGATGCAAAACTTATGCAGATATTAAGGTTTATAAAATACCTTAAGTATTTATAGATGCACAATTTATTCTCTAAACATCATCATCATTATTTAACTCTAACAAAGAGTACATGTTCAAGTTGCAGATTCTGAACTTTGGTAGAGATGGTGATGAACCACAAGCTCAATCCAACTAAACTAAGCCTCTACAGGTATTCGCATGAGCATATAACTCAACTGAGGAGATGAATGACTTCCTTATGTGGTATTAGCTAAAAGGAAAAATCAAAGAACATCTTTTATCTTACTCTCTCTATTTGGTCTATTTCTTTCTTCTCTACTATTGTTATACAGAGCATAAGAAAGAACTGAAGGTTGGGTATATCTAGTATGATCTCTATCTACTTAGGAGATAAGAGGAAAAGAAGTATTTATAGGCAACTAACCTCCTCTTCCACCACCCCTTTCAACCAATAGATTATCATATATATCATATATATATTTAGATTCAATAAACCTGGACAGAGGTGGCTAACCTCCTCTTCCACCACCCCTTTCAACCAATAGATCATTATATATATCATATATATTTAGATTCAATAAACCTAGACAGAGGTTGCTAACCTCCTCTTCCAAGTTGGAAAAAGAAATAATCAATGTCAATTACCTTTTCCTTTATTTCCTTTTTCCTTTGTAAGAGAATTTCATGTAATTCATATGAAAACTCTTTCGCATAATATAACAATTTAATGCATCAATAAATAAACATGCGTAACTTGTAATAGATTTAAAGACAAACTTGTCATAATATATAATATTAAGAGGGTACAACACTGGAGGTTTATAATATATTTCAATAGTAGCAGGGTCATGATTGATAACTATGAGAGTCATGCCAAAATATACTTATGGCTACCATAATTATCATAACAAGAGAAAATGTTTATGAGGTTGGGTTGAAACAATGCCAACACCTCTTGATAATTTAGAGAAATATAGTTTCTAGAGTCTCCGAGTGATAGCGAGGGATTTGACCCTTTACTTAAAAAATATAGAATAATTTCACATGTGCCTTGTAACCATGTTCGTTTGGCACACGTGCCCTTAGGAACTCCATATCAAACAGTTTATCAGCTGGTCAGTCTGACCACCGTCTGATTTCATCATGATAACATACGTAGTCGATGAAGAAATCTTTTATCTACGAGTGTTCGGTTACCGATGCCTCAGTTTTCATCTCCTATAAATCCTAGGCCCAGGATGCTAGGCAGATGCATCCTACTAGCTTTTAGTTACCGCATGGATATATTTTACAAGTACGGGGTAAAGAATAAGTTTCTATATCCATATAGGATTTACTTTGCCGTGTAGCGAAACTTGAATAGCTAACAACCACCCAAAGAATACTTGATTCTAGTACAACATTTTTCACGTACATCGGATCAAGGGATCGTACATTACTTAACTTTGAATAAATTGAAGCATGAATATTAACATAATAATATCTTGGGTACATTACATATATCGAAAGAATGATTATACGTATTAATTAAAAGAAGGTAGAGTGAGTATATACTTGCCTTGAGTCCTTAGTAAATCTTAGATTTAACAACTTGCGTAGAGAACAACTCTATAAACATGTACATTCAATAACTAGTAATCTCAAATTAATTACACATGAGGATGCCCATGCAAAGTGTTTGTATAATTCTTAAGTTTGTGATTGACTAATTGAGTTGTCATTCGTTAAATTGAGATTCGGTTAGTACTAAATCGGAGTTCGAAAATTTTTTGGACTGATAAGACGTCGATGTAGGCTCCTGATAAATTAATTTAATTTTTTTGTTGGGGCCTTAGATTAATTAATTAATATTAATTAATTTTAGCTTAAATGATTTTATTAATCATTTATCATTCATCAAAACTTTATTTCTTAATTATTATTTAATTTTTTTAATTAAACAATAATCGTTTATTAATTAAATCATAACATAAAAGATTTATAAATTTTTTAATCATTTATTAAACCTTTATTCTTAAATTATTATTTAATTTCTTTAATTAAATAATAATTCATTCTCAATCAAGTAATTTATTTCTTAATTACTTTTGACTTAAATGATTTATTGATCATTTAATATTTATTTAGAATTTATTCATTAATTATATTTAATTGTTTTAATTAAATAATAATCGATCTTGATTTATTAATTTAATTAATTAATAATTACTTCTCAATTAATCTTAGCTTAAATAATGTGTTAATCTTTTGATATAAAATTTAGAGTTTCTTCCTTAATTATTATTTAATTCTTTCAATTAAATAATAATCATTTATAAATTAATAATTTGTCACTTAATTGTGGTAAGTCTCTTTTATTTTTAAATCATAAAAATTTTAATTATGTAAAAAGTTTATTTACATGTCAAAATAATTATTCATAAGTTACTCATTTATCAATTTAAATTGTATATGTATTTTATTTTATTTTATTTTTAAATTTGGATTGGGCTTAAGAAATAAAATAAAATGGTTGGGTCGAATCGGGTCATCGACGGGTCAAGTCCGGGTTGGAACCAAGTTGGTTCGACCCAACCTGACGTCATCTCCTTCAACAGGTCAGGGTTTCGGACTAGGGTTGTTGCCGGCACCGCATACGTCAGAGCCACAACTGCCACCTCCGAAATCACCACGCACGGTGCTTGTTCGGCGGTGAAGGCACCGTCATGGGTTTTGCCATAGGCAAATGTGCCCCTAGCCTCCATGTCGTGGCCGAAAAATGACTGAAAGGTTGTTTCGTGGCTTGCTGTCAACAAGCTCGCCATGAACGGCGGCAAAACTTGAGACCAAGCTTGAGTTCTTCATTTCTCCACCATTCTTGATGAAACAAGCATGGATTTGAAAGAGAGAGAACCCAAAAATACATTCATGCAATCTATTTTAAATTTTAACAATAAAATCGCAAGAAAAATTTGAATTTTCAGTTTTGTCCCTAGAACTCCAACCGAGGAGAACTCACCTAGAACTTGACCATTTTTAAAATTTCTTTGAGACAAAATGAAGCCATGGACAGAAGGAACAAGGTTCTAATTTTTTTTTTTTTTTGCTAATTGGTGAAAAAATATAAAAGGAAAAAAAAAGGTACAAAATTAACGAGAGGGATCCCCATTAACCTACTAGCACAACTCACTAGCTAGGGCAAACAGGCTAAAACTAAGAGCATAAAGCATAAATACAATGGATAAAGAAACAAGGCAGTAACAAAGAGCTGATACATATCCTCCGATGGCCAGAAAACCCTGATGTATGCAACAAGAAACTCCTGAAGCAAGCAGCAACAAAACCCTTGATGCATGCATCAAGATATCCCCTAAATCGAAGGTTCTAACATTTGATTTCATTTTAGATATGTTATCTAGGTCGAATCAGATGAAGAACAGTTAGGGTTCTTGAGTGTTCTTCATTTTTTCTTGAATTTTTATTTTTATTTTGATTAAACTTTAAATCAATAACTTATAAATTACTGATGCTAAAATGCTCTTAAATGAAATTTCAGATTTTTATGTGGTGGATTTGCTGGAGAAAAATGACTGAATGGAGGTTAGGGTTTAGTTATAATGATATATTTATATAACTTGCAATTCATTATTGGTCATTAAATTAGTTTTTGAAAATTTTACTTAGATTGGAAAAAATTTTCCTTGGATTGAAAATCCTTTCCTTGTTTTGTCATTTAGGAAAAATATTGAAGTTTTGAATTTAATTAGTGCTTAACTTGATTTGTTTAGCCACTAATTACATTTTTAATGGTTATGCATTGATTTATTGTATAGACCAAAAAGTTTATCCGCACCGGGGAGACAAGAATGTAATTATGAGATTTTTATCATGATTAGTATCTCGTGACTTTTATAATGTCACGTTCGTTACGATTTGTTGTTAGTGGACGTGCGTGCATTGATTTGCGTGATTTGCACGTATACTTAATCGTAAAATTTATCAGTCATTAAAATGAAACGAAAATTTCATAACACAAACTTAATGTTCATACAATTTATTTGAATTTTCGGGTTCTCACAGATGTAGTGTTCAGGTTATCCCCTGATGATATTCCCTGACAGACTTGACTGTTGACAGTATGCCCTGATGGTATCCCCTGACGGTCAAGTTATTCCCTGACAGTCAAGTTATCCACTGATGACATCCTTTGACAGTATCCCCAGATGGATATATCCAATGACAACATCCCCTGTCGCAGTATTTAAGTCATCCCCTGATAGGTTTATCCACTGATGTCTTTTCAAATACTTATGTCTTTAATTACTGATAATATTTTTGGTTTTTTTTTTGAATGTCCGATGTGCAGAATATTTGAACATTAAGTACAACCAGACATTTCCTAACACTAACAAGTCCTAGAGATATCCCTGATAACTTGCCTAGTGCAGTTTGTGTAAATAAACTAAAGTTTATTTGTGCAAATATACTAAAACTTATTTGTGCAAATATACTAAAATTTATTTGTGCAAATATACTAAAGGTTATTCGTGCAAATATACTAAAACTTATAATATACCTTGAGAATTTATAAGTACACAATTATTAAATAATCCTTATATCATCGTTAACATCATTATACCTCATACACCCTCTTTGTGGCTTTTAAAAGAGTCTATCCTTATTCTAATATAATCTAAATGTTTCTGGTTCCAAAAAAAAATGGGTGACAACTGGTACCCAAAAAAAAACAAACAAAAGAATATTAACGAGAACTCATTTTTCATAAGTAAGTTGTCTCATATTTTTCTCTCATCATATAATACAACCTCTTTTAAATGGCGCCTAAAGGGTATCCAAACACCTAAATTAAATAGAAAAAGAAAAAGAACATGGCCTTTTTTTTTTTTAAATCATTGACATGACTTTTAAGTGTCATTTATAATAAAAAAAAAGACGAGTTTTATCAGTTAAAATAAAAAAGAGAAAATATAAATGAAATGTATATTTTTAAACTTCTTTTTAAAACTTCATGAATATCCTTAAAATAGCCTTTTAAAAACGAAGTATATGTAGTGTACATATACTATCAAAATAAATAGCAGACTTGACCATTAACTTTACTAGATATCGACTACTTCTTCTAAAAAATTGAGGAGATCAGAGTTTCAAATTTTATAAGTTAATAAAAAACCCTATAAAGTAGTTGAAGAATGAATGTATGAGTATGCGTAAGTTCTAGGCAATTACCTCTTGTATAACTCAAAAAAAAATAAGATAGCACAGTAAATTATTTATAGTGTAATAAATTATGTAAACCTTGGGGCCAAATTAAGGAAATAAAAAGCCTTTTGGAGTAAGGACAAAAAAAAAAAAAAAATAAAAGGGTGCCAATGATATTTTCTGAGAAAATAGTGGATATATATGAGAATTTGCAAACTACTTGCTTACTGCGCAATTAACCAGCAAAGTCAGATGAATATACGGAGTATATATAGAGAGAAAGGGTAAGTATAGAGAGAGAAATTAGAGAGAGAGGAACCGTCTCAGTTAAGGTCAAACCCAACACAACACAACACCAAGAAGAACAACAATTATACCAAAACCCAATAATCGCCGGTGTTATCTCCGCTTTTCTGTAATCTCCGATTTAAATGCCCATTTGGATTCCCAATTTCCCTCAACCCTCGGCGGCGAGTGGCGGCGACGGCGGCGGCGGCGGCGGAGTAGTTCTTGTGACTTTACCCCCTTCAACGGACTTGTTAATTCGATTATGAGGAAAAACCAAAACAGCAACAATCATAAGTCTAAGAACGATAACACTACTAATGGGTTCATCCCTAATTCCTTCAGGTTTATTTCTTCTTGTATTAAAACGGTGTCGTCTAATGTTCGTTCCGCCGGTGCCTCCGTCGCCGGCTCCATCTCCGGCGACTCTGATGATCCTCTCAAAGACCAGGTTTGTTATATTGTAATTATTTCGATAATCTGTTTATAAATTTGGGCCGGAACTGCCTTTTTGAAGTTTTACTGAATGACTTGAAAGATTGATCTTTGTTTCAAAGTATTGTGCTTGGATGATTCAGAATCAGAGCATGAAATTCCCTTTACAGTTTGAAAATTGAACAGTTTAGTTCAAGTAGATTATATGTTTTCTGGTGCTGTGCTGATTGTGACTTTGTATTGGAGGGAAAGATCAAATGAGTGCCTGATTGGTTAATGAAGGCACTGTAACTGTCGAACCATTTGAAATAAAGAACCATCATGATAAAATAAAAAGTAAAATCCCCTTAATGAGCACAAATCCTTTTACATGTGCAAAATTTGAAGTCAAATGAATGGATCTCTTAAAAATTTCATGTATTTTCTTGTCAAGAAATATAACAATCCTTTGACACCATCTTTGAAGTAATTTATTAAGAATCCACTGGGGAGCGATATAAAGATAGCAACTCTGAATATTAAAAATGAACTTTGTTAAGATGATGAGGTAGTCTGCATCTTTTGTTCCCTCACTATGCAACTCTGACGCCATGTACCTCTGCTTCTTGGTTGTTCTGATCTTTGCTCTTGCCATTTATCGGCCTGATCCAGTATTCCTTTGGTCTTTTGAAGAGTCAAGTGATTTCCTTGATCTTCTGAAGAGTCAATTGATCTGAATCTCAGTAAGAGAACAGCTGAAAAGCTCTCAAACTGTAGCATTAACTACAATTCATAAATGTTAAATGGAGACCATTTAATGTTTGTTTTCAAGCTATCAAATGTTTGCAGTTTTGTTCAATTGAAGCAAATGTATTAAAAGCACTTTAAGATGTGCATATCTGATATTGCCCGTCATTCTACCTTGTACTAGAGCACTTTATGTAGATAGCTTAATTTGTTTCTGTCATCTATCAAACTTTACCGTTTTCTCTAACCTCACTGTGTCCAAACTTAGCCATATAGAACTGGAAAATAATTTGTCACTTTCTTTTCCTTCTAATGTGGATTTCTCTGGGGGATTCGGTCAAGCTATTATAGTGCAGCACTTCGCAGTCAATAGCTACGTGGGTTTAGATATTGGTGAATGCCTAGATTTCCTAGGTGGTCTTATTTATTCTCTTTCCTGTTATACTTTGTATGTCTTTTCTCATATTCTAAAATGTCTTTTACTGAAAGACCATTGCGCACCTGGGGGGATGTGGAAAACCCTTTATTACAGCACAAGTATTTGAAATAATAAAGCAAGTAAATTCTAGTATTTCGTGGAGAAGTCCCAAGTCTAGTAGCGTGCATTTTCTATGTTTTGATTGACGGCGTAGTAACTCATGCATTTTGAAATAATGGTCTGTGTTGATAAATACTTTAACACTGCTGAACCATTAAGCTAAATGACACTAGTCATGAATGCAGATGCATGCACTATGTATATGTGGATACATAAACAAAGACACGCAGACAAAACAAAACAAAAAAGGTCTCCCATACCAACTGCACTTGAATCCAATTTTAAAAGTCAAGCCCCATATCCCACATCATCAATTGTACCCATATCGCTTCTTAGCACAGAATTAGTTGGAAACAAAATGACATTATTACGATACTAAGATCTCTAGATATTCCTTTTTAGATAACTATGTATTAATACTAATAAGTAATTAGAATAATTTATATCCAATCAGTAATTCAAAATAATTTAGAACTAATAGTTTAATCTCTCATTCCACATCATTTTTCCCTTCTTCAAAAAAGACTTGTCCACGAGTTTAAAACGTGTTGAGAACCAAGAAAAATGGGAGAAAGTCTTATCGCTGAACTTAAACTTTTCACTAGAATCAGGTGAAAATAATAATATCAATACTAATGAGAATAAAAGGGATAATAACAACAACAATGAGGAGGGAAGGAATCTAAGGCACGCCTTAGCCGAGCTTGGCTAAGGCCATTAATTATAGTTTAGAGTTCGATAGCTCGATTTTATATCCTATTTACTTGAATATTATAGTGTTATAAAAGGCATTAGGTGGACTTAGGTGGTCAAGTGGGGGCATAGCTTGTAGATGGGTTAGGCATTGTTTAGGCGATTATCATCAATGTTTGTACTTTTAAAAATTTATGAGTAACTAAACATCTTTTTCGATAATTGTAATAAAATTAAAACATAATCTAATTATTTTTTTTAATAGCCATTCCAATCATCATATGAGGATCAAAAGTTTAAAACAGATAAAAGTAAAAAAAAAAGCTTTTATTAAAGGGGTTTAGGGGCATGAGGAACTTTGTATGGGCGAAGTCCTTAAATTGACTTGAAGTAGGGGAGCCTACTAATGTAATCTACATTAATATAGTATAAATATGGGGACTTTTCACAAAGCCCCTCTCTTCTCTGTTTCTCTTTATTATATTTATCTCTCTCCATAAAAATTGAAGAATTTTCTTTTAAGAAAAAATTGGCCGCCTAGACCGCCTATGCCTGCTTATACTGCCTAATGCCTTCCTAGAGCCGCCTAATGCCACTCCAACGTTTTTAAACTACGAAGATTAAAATTCTGCCGTTTATAGGCCACGTACACCTAGGCCCGCCTAGCCTGTCTTTTAGAACATTAAAATATTATAATTGAAAGTTAATATGACATTACACCAAAACTACGTCGTTTAATTACATAGCCTTAATCGAGCTTGGCTAAGGCTTGCCTCGGGCTCAATCATGCCAGTGGCTAAGGCATGCCTTAGGCTTCCTAATAATGTTCTTGTTCTTATTGTTATTAGTTTATTTTTATTTTTTTAGTTTCTTATTTTTAAGTAGTTTCGTAGTGGTCACTAAATAGTATGTATGAACCACAACAAACCCTTGGATGACAGTTAAAATTATTAAATATGTCCATGTTACAACTTAATTTGCTTGTCTCCTAGCAACAGTCAGCTAACACAAGTACACTGAACCCCTTGAAATAGGAAATTGTTGCCACACTGGTGGAAGGTAGTGCTACCATGGAAAATTACAAGCTTGCTCGGATGTATGGGCTATTGGTCTCAATATTAGATTTGATTACTTGAAGATATAAGTGAGTCCATCCCCAATTTACAAATTCAGTCTGATGGAACTTGATTTCGGCAAACTAGGAGAGGATATGGATTAAATATTGCAATAAGCAGAACAAGTTAACAGTGAGTAATAACATAGATTCTCTTGGTGAAAAGTCATGAGAAATAAGGTTGAGACCAGTAATATGGACTAATTCATATCTGTTTTGTGTGCATTGATATCTCAGCCAATATTGAGCTACTTATCATAATCCGCTAGGTTAAATATACTATGGAGTAACTGACCACATACTTGTTTTGTTTTTCTATAATACTCTTGCTTCCTTAGCTGCTGTAAACAATATTGTGGACCTTGGCCTGGTGGTTTATAATATCCTTTATTTGCTCAATTTAGTTTCCTTTTACAATTTGAGAATTACTAATGAACTACCACTTGCATGCTATGTTCATTTTTTGGTGAAACAGGTGTTATGGGCTTGTTTCGACAAGTTAGAACTTGGTCCTACTGCAGTAAAGAATGTCCTACTGCTTGGTTATTCCAATGGATTTCAAGTCCTTGATGTCGAAGATGCTTCCAATGTCAGTGAACTGGTTTCACGGCGTGATGATGCAGTCACATTCTTGCAGATGCAGCCTATTCCTGCTAAACATGATGGCCAAGAAGGATTCAGAGCATCACATCCCTTGCTGTTGGTTGTGGCAAGTGAGGAAACAAGGAATTCTGGCCCAACGCAAAATGGTAGGGATGGTTCGTTGAGGGATAACTATGTTGAGCCTCAAATGGGAGCCATAATTCCGTCGCCTACAGCTGTCCGTTTTTACTCTTTAAGATCCCACAGTTATGTTCATGTCTTGCGATTCCGATCAGCTGTTTATATGGTTAGATGTAGTCCAAAAATAGTGGCTGTTGGTCTTGCTTCACAAGTAAGCCCTTACTTCTGTAACTGTTAATTAATTTCCTATAATTATCTTGATCATAATTTCAGAATTGGATGCTAGAATTTCGAACTAAAGCTTGTACGAACCTCATACCTGATTTGTGTGGCGGTAATTAATTTACCTGGGTAGTATGCAAAATTTTTAGGAGGTGAGTTGTTTTTCTCTAAGATTATGGAGTGGCTTAGAGGCCTCAGCTATAAAGTTGATGCTGCTAGTTAATTGATTATCTTCTTAAGAACTTTTGATGTCTGGATAACAATGAATATCATTTCTCCTTTTGGTTGCATACGCCATTAATACCCTTTGGCGCTATTCTGTGTGAGCGACCCGATACTGCATGTAGATGTTATCTACAGGCCAGCCTGTTGATCTTCCTTTTGGAAGATGGGTATTTTGTGCAGTTCTGAATGCCTTCAGAGCTTGTATGAAATCATTCTATTTATGATGGAAAATGAGTTTGAAATCCCACGCTGACCGTTGGTTATGTGCTTGCAGATTTATTGCTTTGATGCGCTCACTTTGGAGAACAGGTTCAGTGTACTCACATATCCTGTCCCTCAGTTGGGAGGTCAAGGACAGCTTGGGGTTAATATTGGATATGGTCCTATGGCTGTGGCCCCCAGGTGGTTGGCATATGCTTCAAATAATCCCTTAATATCAAACACAGGGCGCTTAAGCCCTCAGAGTCTAAGTCCATCTCCAGGTGTTAGCCCTTCTACTTCACCTAGCAATGGACATTTAGTGGCTCGGTATGCCATGGAATCCAGTAAGCAATTAGCTGCTGGACTAATAAATTTGGGAGACATGGGATACAAAACTTTTTCAAAATACTATCATGAGCTTCTTCCTGATGGTTCCTGTTCTCCTGTGTCATCAAATACAAACTGGAAAGCTGGTCGAGTTGCAGCTAATTCAAATGATACAGATACTGCTGGGACTGTAAGTTCTTAACGCAGTGACACACCGACACACACACACATAAATATAATGTATTCATCTCAGCTAAATGAAATTTGATATGTTGAGATTTCAGTTCATGTAGAAAGTTTAATCTTTCTCTAAGTTATTTCTTCTTTTCCTTTTTTTCGGTCCAGCATGTGAATGATGTTAGTTGGTTAATTTAATAACTTCCCATAGAATTTTCTCAATGGTATAGTGGATTTTAAAATGCCGGAACTCTAATGAGGACATATGTCATATGCAGCTTATAATGCTGCGAGATGTTCCTGTATATCTGTGTCTGTTTATATATTTAAGATAGGTAGATAGATAGATATGTACCTAAGCATTCTCCCCATCCCATAATTTAACGGCATTTAACAATTTTAAGATAAAAAGTTGTCTTCTGAGTGATGTTCATAATGCTTTTTGACATTTAAATTCTAGAATCTTCAAAAAAGTGAAAATATTGGCCAATTTTGAATATTTAGGTTCAATTTCAAAAGCATTAAAAAAAAATTAGAAAGGGAACATGTTTAAATATCATTGAACATGTTTAAATATCATTATCTTGACAGGACCATCAGTATTTAGAAGTATTAATCATGTAACACCAGTAAGGTAATTTGTTCACTTCATAGCATATACCGTGAGTAGTATTAAGATTAAGAAAATTGCAGTAGAATTGTTTACACTCCAGAGGATGTTTTCTATGCCTTTTCTGACTATTAGACTATCAGAAGTTCCTCATTTTGAACTATATATTGCAGGTTGTCATAAAAGATTTTGTTTCCCGAGCTGTTGTTTCACAGTTTAGGGCACATACCAGCCCCATATCAGCTTTGTGTTTTGATCCAAGTGGAACTCTTCTTGTAACTGCATCTATAAATGGGAACAATATAAATATTTTTCGAATCATGCCATCCTGCTTGCAAAATGGATCTGGAACTCATAATTATGACTGGAGTTCTTCTCATGTGCACCTTTACAAGCTCCATCGTGGCCTGACTTCTGCAGTATGTTTATTCCATTTCTACTTCACATATTCACGTATCTTTATTGAGATGTTGTGTATTGTGTAAATTTGTTTTCTTTCTATGTTGTGTATAGGTGATTCAAGACATTTGCTTTAGTCCTTATAGTCAGTGGATAGCAATTGTTTCATCCCGGGGAACTGGTCATATTTTTGTTCTGTCACCCTTCGGTGGTGAGACTGGTCTGCAGATGCAAAATTCTTATCCTAATGGGCCCGCTCTCTTTCCCGTTCTCTCTGTGCCATGGTGGTCTACTTCATCATTCATGATAAAGCAGTCCTCCCCACCCCCACCCCCTCCAATAACTCTATCTGTGGTGAGCAGGATTAAGAATTCTGGGTGGCTTAATACTGTGAGTAATGCTGCATCATCAGCTGCAGGAAAGGTGACAGTCCCATCTGGTGTTGTTGCTGCTGTGTTTCATAGTTCTGTGGGTCACAGTTTACGAGCTACCTCCTTAAGCACAAATATTTTGGAGCACCTAATGGTTTATACACCTTCTGGTAATGTAATTCAATACGAACTGTTGCCTTCAATGGGGGGAGAACAAGGAGAATCTTCCTTGAGAAATGGGACAAGTTCACTGGGTCAGAGTCAGGAGGAAGAATTAAGGGTCAAAGTGAGCCCTGTTCAATGGTGGGATGTCTGTCGCAGAGCAGATTGGCCTGAAAGAGAAGAATTCATCTATGGCAATACTCTTGGCAGACAAGATGCTGCAGGAACAGTGGCGATTGCTTCTGATTACGAACATGATGACACTGAGGGAAATGATATGGTAAATCACCATGATCAATCCCATTGGTTTCTTTCCAATGCTGAGGTGCAGATGAAATCTGGCAGGGTACCAGTTTGGCAAAAGTCAAAGGTATTTGTTGCAGCTCTTGATACCAGATGCTCCCATTTGTGTGTTTTATATTTCACTAGGCTCCATGGCAAACGCAAATGAGTGTATGCTGCATATAAAATGATACTGCGTGTGCGTAAGAAGTGGTAGTTTATTGGAGAAGTTGGAGAAAAAATAGGAATGCGTGAAGAAGTGGGTTTTTAATATTATTTTTTGTTCTTTTTAAATTTTTTGTGACACAAATCCACCATAGAAATAGGAGCTTTAGATCTTTAATATAATAGAAGACTAGATATAATGTAACATATATGGTTTATGCTTATAGTTTTTCCATTTTTTCCCTAGATATATTTTTATTCACTAAGTCCTCTGGCGTTTGACAATGAGAATCTGGGCATTTATGATAATGGTGGAGAGATTGAGATTGAAAAGCTTCCTGTTCGTGAGATTGAAATAAGACGCAAAGATCTACTGCCTGTTTTTGATAATTTCCACAGAATCCATCCTGCATGGGGTGATCCCAGGTAACAACACTGCTTTCTGTCAATATCTTCACATTAACTATTAGTTAAGCTGTCCATAATATTAATAGCTTAATGGACAGTTGATTGAGGGTGAAATATGATTAATAATTTTAATTATTCTAAAAAATTATCACTGCTCTTATTAGCCTATGTACAAATGTTCTTCCAAGAGGATAGCTATAAATGTTCTACAAAGTAGGACAAAGCATGTAAGTAATTGTTTACAATTTTTCGAATTGATGGGCACAATAAACATGCATGGCCATGGTTGTTACGGCATTGGGCGTGTCACAATTGATGAAAATCCCTATGGTGTGAGGTCTCCTTGCCAATGGTCCATAAGGCTTCCGTTTGAATCAGAAGGCATCACATTTTGTCTGATAGAGGTGACATGCTCGACTTTTTCTCAGAATCGTCGTTGGTTTTTAGGGGAGCAATGAGTCAGTGATATGTGATTCCACCTGTATCTTATTAAATGGGAAAATAAAGTGATTAGGTAGAACACTCTAATAATAAAGAATCGAGAACACACTTGAAATGGAGACCTTTGTTAAACCATCAATCAAGATCACAGTTCCCATCATTGTTGATCTTCAACATCAGCAATCAGCTTTACCAATTATTATCGACATTTTCTTCTTGATTTGTTTTTTTATTTCTACTCCCCCCTCCTCTCTCTCTGGAATTGTTGGCTGGGACTAACATCACATTTCACTTCTTCTTTGCAGTTCTTGGGTTGGGCCTTCCTGGGTCATTACCCATTAGAGTTAAATCTTGTTTGTTCTATTATTCAGTCAATACTGATTCTGGGCTAACATGTTCCACATCTAATATCATGAAAATTAAGTAAATAACGAATTTCACAGGCTGTAACTCCCAATCTTTAATGGCTTGCTTTCAACTACTAGGAAAATGCAATTTACAACATCAAGCATGCCATATCTGTTTGACACCCTTGCCGTTGTTACAACTCTCATGCAGCAGCACTACATATCAATACTCTGCGATTGGTTGACATCCCTATTATTGTCACAACTATCTAAACTCGGAAAAAAAAAGGAAGGAAAAAAAAGGCATCCAGCAACTGTGGCCCAAAAATTCTGCATGTGCTACAGCCTTTGTAACCTCCACTAAGGCGTTATCTATTGTGCCAATTCCAGACCTTGCTTCCCATTCCCCAACATAAGCCAATCATTGATTTAGCCTCTACTGTGCACCATGATTTGTGTAGTACAATGTTAAGCCAACCTTGCCCGCTGTTGAGACTTGTCCATGCGTCCAACAACACATTTGCGTGCACATCCATTCCAAGCCCATGGTCGGGTTCTTGTATCCAAGACTCGACAGCCAACACTATCCCATGCTTGAAGCAAGGTGCTCCAAATGCTTGCCGTCTTTGGCCCATGATACCTTGCCATGGCCTAAGTTAATCTCACGGAGCACCCAACCCAATATATGCACGTAGGAAGTGGAACTAGACACTGGATATGCCTGAGGATTCATAATAGTGTAACATCTGCGAAGCATTTGATGAAGCGATATGCGTACCGCATATTGACTTAACCCCATTGACATGACGAGTCCTTTCCACCTTTGCCATGACAGGCCACCGTGTCCAAAACTATGAGGCTGAACTGAAGACTAATAGTTCGCTAACAGGTGATATGTTCCAGGAGTTCCTATGGGAACTTGTTAGTATTTAGTGTCCTATAAAATGTGAGTGATGAACTTTTGATTGAAAACTGATATTGTGAGCTCATTTTTCTTTTCTCTTCCATTCTTATAAATCTTAGCTTCTTCTTGAGGTTTCTCTACATTTAACCTTAATTATGTCAATTATCTTCTCTGTGATTTCTGGATGACTGGAACCTTCGGGTCCAGGTGGGTTTCCGACCTACAATATCTATTGAATGCAGATTTAGGTTTTATTCACTTGAATGTGCTGTTATGATAAGGCTTGAGTTGCCGTTTGAACCTTTCGAGTTTTACAGACATTTTTTCCAGCAAATCAACAGCAGCTTCTTTTCATGGGTTTATTATTAACTTCATTGGTTGGGTCTTGGTGGGGAACAACTTAGTTAAAAGAAGTCAAATGTCTGAATTGAAAATGACTTGGACGTTTATTTAAGTTGTGACTTTTAAGTTAACTGTGCCCTATAAGTTGGGTTAAATTAAAATAGTTGTGAAGATATTTTGGTTAAGATCGACTTGTAAGTAAAAGCAATCAATGGCAAACAAAAGCGGGAAAACAACAGGAGTTGGAGTACATCAACGATGCTTTGTTTCATCAGAATTCTGCAATCTTCATTTTCAGGTTTAGGGCATCCATATTGAGTTCTATTCATCTTAATTGGACTCTTTCCTACTCTTGACAACTACTTTAGGTTTCAGTTTCATCCAGAACTCACAAGGCACAAACAAATTAGCTTAGATATATTTCAGCATTATTAGATCAATACCGATATCTGTGATCGAGTTAAATTCCATTATAGTGTTTCTGGTTTTGTTTTTCTCATCTTTTGAACCTTGATTGAGCTATTGCTGTTTAGGATTTAGATTACTTTTGTTCTTCATATTCTATAAAATAAAACACCAATCAAACTTAATAAAAATCTTGAACCACATTTGTTACCTCAACATTGTGAATGCAGTACTTAATCTTTGTTTGATCCCTAATTTTCATCTCTGACTTAATTATTGTATGTAATAAAATTAGTTTAGGACTTGCTAGCTGATTTCAAACTGAGAATCGTTGAGAATCTGAGTCACTATTGTTCAGTGAACTCTCAGTCCCTACGATAGAGCTCTTGCAGCTTGCTTACTCTAAGAAGATCATTAACATTGTTGTTAACTGATCTGAATCCTTCAACTTTGAGATTAAATTGTTCCTAATTGTACCTTTTGTTTTCTAGCTTGAAAAATCTGAGAGTATGGTTGGTCCTCCACTATCTAGTTCTTAGGCTTCACTTATTGTAAATTTTGCATCAAGAATTTATAACTCACAGAGAGTTTCACAGGTTGGAGGTTAGCAAAACCTGATGTGGGTTTTGATAGTTACATGGAGCTTATGACAGAGTTCGTGTAAAAAAGGCTATGATCAGAAGAACTGAATAAGGAAATCCTTTTGGCAAGAGAGACAAAGGAAGGAGGCCTATGGTGGATGATCTCACTGCCGAAGTACTGTTGAAGAATCCTGAGTACATCAGCCCCCTCCTGAAAAGAAGGATAAGGGCAAGAATCATGTAGGGTTCAGGAATTTGAATGTTAGAGTAGTTTTTAAGGATCCAGCTCATGCAGAATTTCAGAAGCACAAGCAATTTGCTTTCGCATTAACTCATTGCTTTGATACAATGATCAGGAAGAAGAAAAAAGGAACAGAATCAGATCTTGACTGTGCTCTAATATTTGAAGGAAAAGAACAGCTTGGTGAAAACTTTAGATTTAACTTGGATTTTAAAGCACCTTTGTATGATAAGATCTTCCTATCTTGGATATAGATCCAAATGCGGGACAGTTGGTGCTTGACGGCATGGAAAATATCTTGAATTTAGTATGTGCAGATAGTAAGAGAAATATAAAGTGTATACTGATTTGAATTTGTGGTAGATATGAAGGCAGTCCAGTAATGATAAATGATAGCCTGATCTTTCAACAGCCAAAATTCCTTTTTATACCATATTTTTTCCCTATACAGAAAAATATTGATTTATTATGGTTACAGTGGTATACATCATAAACAATTTCGCAGAAAATCACTCCTTTTTATATTTAAAGTTTTAAAATGACAAAAAAAAAAAAAAGGAAAAAAGAGAAGATAACATCTTATTGTCCACCAAAATTTTGGTGCCCACCTACGCACACACCTCCCTTATACCCATATATACATAGACACAAGCAGAGTGTCTAGGAGGGTTTAATTGGATGCATATGAGAAGACGTAAAGTCCAGAGAGGTTTAATAGGAGTTATTTGGGATTGGTCGGAAATAGCGGAGATTAGTCTGACTTAGGCAGTAGAGGACAACCTAGTGCCTAGACAGAGGGATTGATTGGATTTAGCAATTCAAACTTCATTGCCTTTGGGGATCAACATTTTAAAATTCAATCCTTGTAACCCTTCTGTTTTCTATGATGAGGATGGGCATAACATAATACTACTACGGATACTACTAAAGAAACAAATTGAAAATTTTTATGATGCGTAGCACAATAAAGATTACTTAATAATATTATTGAGCCTTGTTAGATGACGTGGTACCTTGGCCACATTCAATAATATCAGTGGTACATTGATTCTTACAAAGCTGTAAGCAGCTTAATTTGATAATTTTTTCTGTAGGGTCCTTGTTAGCAGCAGATATTCACCTTCATCATCTTTAAGTGATGGTAAGGAGAAGGGTTCAGAAGATGCTTCTGCCTATGGTAAACCGGTATCACATGGCTTAGTTGATCATTCACATGCGGGTACGTAATCTCCTTTTTCTAGCAGCAAATTTTAATTGCTGGTTTATTATTTTTTTGTGAGCTGTTAAACATAACTTGTTTATGGCATCTCCAACAGGATCATCAAGGGCTCCAACAATGGTGTTAAAGAAAGAACATATGGCTACCATAAAATCTTACCCTCCAGTGGTACCAACCACTAAGGAGAATGATAGGATTGAAGAGCCAAGCTCTATATTAGCATCTCCCCCGCTGAAGCAACGGTCCTTTGGTGGAGTTGATGCTTCAGTTTCTTCTAAACAATCTAAGGCTATTATCTCATCTCTTGAAGAAAATTATGTTAGCAATTATTCATCCTCTCCCAATAAGTGCTCATCTTCTTCTGGAGGAACTATTATCCAAGATGTTCTTACATCAAGCAGTGTTGACACTGGCGATGTTTCGAACACAAGTTCTAATCGTTCTGATTTAAGTATGAACATTATTGAAGATGAGATGGTGCATGAAGATATGCATGATCAGCTAGAATTTGGACAGTATTTTCAGGAGGGGTACTGTAAAGAAACAAACCATGATGGATGTCATGAATTAACAGAAGTTGTTACTGATGTTGACAGTAGCACTAGTCAATGCAACAAGGAAAATTTTGAGGAAGATGGGGATAGTGACGATATGCTTGGAGGTGTATTTGCCTTCTCTGAAGAAGGTGTGTAATGTTGACAACCTTGCTGTGCGATACTCCTAACCGGCTTCTATGGAAACAATGGCAGTAGTATGTGTCCTTTATTCCAAAATTTAAACAATTTAGTTTTCCTTTTAGTGGATCTGAAGTTAGAGATAATCCCTTCATTCCAAAATTAGAGATACATATTGTTTTCCACCTAGTTTGGTTTTGAAATCCTATTATTTAAATTTAATGCGGCTTTGATTAGTGATAAAAGTGTCAACTCTATATTCTACTAGAAAGTAGTGTTGAGTACAGTTTTTGCAATTATTAAATCTTAAAGGTATCACAGATTGAATCCTCGAACTTTTCAATGATAAAACCATTATATGGAAATGTATTCCTAGTCTTGTGATGGAAGGATTACATTTCCATGTTGATAATGATATTCCTACTTATATCAACTTTATCATGTCACAGCCATGTCTGTCATCACATGGAGCTACTTTTATAGCTCTGAAGCGTGGTCCTTGACATGTTTTAAAATAGTTCTAGTGATGAAGTATAATAGTTTCTTATGATTCATTTCGTGCTGATATATTGGGCCTGAAGTTTAAACCTACTATTAATTTTGCTCAACACACTGGACTTCATATTTGCCTTTCCTTCTTGCAGGTTGATGTGCATCTGGTACTAATTCCCTATATTTAGAATGGTTAATCAATCCGAAAATGCTGGCTGTTGCTTTCTGGAAGACGACATATTCTACTAACAGATTTGAGATGCGACATAATGCTCTTGTATCATTCCATCTTGGCCGAGGAAATAAGAGAATGAAAATAGTTTCCTCCCTTCTAATTCTTATGTACATAGTGTATATTAAAAACTCACGCACTATTGATTTCGTGTGGACAGTTCTTTGTCTATGCCGTGTAACACTATTTGTTTTTCAAGGGGAAAAAAAAAGTAAAAAAGAGAAATATAAAAAGTACATTACGTTGTACAGTACATTCGTTTATATATATGATCCAGTTTGCTTCGAATTGCGACAGTGGTCAGTAATGGTGCGCGTGCGTACGCGCGGATTCATATACTCACATAGGTGTGTATATTCATACTTGAAATGTAACTTAACCTAAAAAATTGTAAATTTGTAACAGTATTCACTTGTGATGGATGCATTTTAGGATAATATTCGCTTTCAACATCAATGTTTTTTATCGTATATTGCGCGTCATTGGTAACATTTTTGTACACTTCGCTGCACTCCGCGTGCCATGTATAGGAAAATTATGGTGGTACATTTTTGGCAATATGGTTGATGTGGCATCAGCACCTCTCCCCCACCCCCGCGGGCACCCCCCACACCCACACCCACCCAATGGCAGTTAGCATTTCCACTGATAACTTATATAAGCTTTTTGAAAATTTTTATTACTCTACTCGTTACTTTGGATGCTTTTTAAAAATATTTGTATTGTTTTGGCATGTTATGGTTGCAAGCATAAATGTTATTGATAATATGACAATCTTGTTCGCTGAGGCCCCATTTTGATGCCCTTAATTTCAAGATCAGCGGGAGGATGCTAAGTGGTCCTTTCATTTTAATTCAATTCTTCTGTCACAAACTCACTGAGATATTCTTTGAACCTTGTATTTAGAGAGAGAAGAAACCAAAGTAAGGAAAAACTTAGTCTATTTCAAAATTTGAGTTTTTTGCAAAGAAGAGAGGGAAAGAAATCGATGATTGTGTTGTCTTTGAGTTTTTTAAGAGAGATAGATGAGTTGTAGAGAAAATATTTACTTATATTGTGAGAAAGAAAAAAGAAAACTTCACTTCTGAGATCAAAAGAATAGAAGAAAAATTACACTTTTCTCTTGCCTTGTCTGGTCTTCTTTTCTTTTCACCAACAGAATGTAACCGAGTTATGCTGAGTTTTGAATAGAAAAACAAAGAAAAAGAAATTTAAGCACAACATAAACGAAAAGAAGAGAAAATTTAAAATTTGTCTTGAGTGCAATTACTGGGTTTATGACATAAATGGATAGAGAACATATTAATTTTCTTTCTGAGTTCTCTAAAAGAAAAGAAACTATAACTTTTTACAATTCTACCCAAGTCTTATACTTCTTGAGTTCTCAATATTGTTTGAGGGTAAAATTAGAACAATGAAATATTGACACTTTTTTCTTCTTTTTTCCATCCAAATCTTATCATTTTAGTTTCAAAAAAAATCTAGACAAGAAAGTGGAGTCAATTTTCCACCAAAATCTTTTCTTTTCTATTAGATTACTCAGTAACAATAGAAGACATAACTTTTCAATCCATTTTTATTTTTTTCTATCCTCGAAAAATTTCGGTAACATAATCTCAAACTCTTTGACACTACCTGTGAGAGAGTGTTTTAATGTTGAACTTTCAATTTTACAAAATTATGCATGCGATGGAGAGGAGCAGCACAAATTAAAACTCCAGTTATAGGAGATAAATAATAAAAGGAACACGAAATAAAATTAGAACATAGAAAACTGCACAAATAGAGTCAAAATTAAAATGCGGTAATAACACAGCACAATAACATCCTTGCATCTTGTGTAACGCTCGTAGGAAATGACAAGTAAGTGACATCAAACTTAAAATATACAGTTATTTGAAAATGAAAGACTTCTCTATAGCAAACTCAACATACTTAAGTAATTTTGACGTGGAAGAGGAGAAGACCACGAAGCTTTTTTAGAGTTCATTGAAATTATTCCAGAGTTCTTTTTAGCATACATCAAGCTAGAAGAAAAAGATACTCCTAGATTCTTTTATACATGTATTTTCAAAGAATAAGAGAAAATTTTTTGTGATAACATTTTCCGAAATATTTATATTTATTTTCAATGTAAGCAGTAATTACTTAAATTTTCATATTACCCTCATATTAAACGTGTTATGGAGAAGTGACTGATTGACCGCAGATGTTATTATAAGCTTTCTTCCATATAAATTTACCAATGAAGAATGACTAAAAGCCGCTGAAACCAAAACTCTTCAGGTTGCAAATGGTGAAACACAGTGACGGATTCAGAAATGTAATAATGAGTGTGCTAAAATAAAAATTTTAAGAGAATAATACAATTTTTTTCACACTTACAATTTTTTTTTTTGACACTTAAAATTTTTTTATAAAAAAATAATGGGGATCCGCGGGCCCTTACACACCCCCTGTAGATCCGCCCATGGTGAAACACTTACTACACAATATGCTATCAGTTGCTTGGTAGTGTCGCACTTCAATGAAATTCTAGGAAACCCTAGTTACCCTGGCTCTTGTGTGATGGAGGACTTAATTCTTAGGAAAATTCCTACCAATGAATCAGACATGCTAGTTGAGCCTATTATTAATGAGGAAATCTACTCTGCCCTCAAACGCATGAAAAAGAACAAGGAAGGTCCCATGTGACAGTCCCGATTTCCCAACTGTAAGTCGAGTTGTCAGTTTACTATCAACTCACTAGTATAAAACTTATCATTTGCGGCGGTTAAAATAGTTATTTTGCATCGGTTAACAGGAGACGCATATGGAGGAGACACAAAAACATGACCATTTTGCGTCGGTTAAACAGATGACGCAAAAAATTATCATTTGCGTCGGTTAATATAAAGGAGCGACGCAAATGATAAATGTCATTTGCGTCAAACTTTTAAAAGAACCGATGTAAATGATAAATATCATTTGCGTCGAACCTTGAAAAGAACCGACGCAAATGATAAATATCATTTGCGTCGCTCCTTTTAAAAGTGCGACGCAAATGATATTTATCATTTGCGTCGCTCCTTTTATATTAACCGACGCAAATGTGGTCATTTGCGTCGTAGATTTAAGACAACCGACGCAAATGATAATGTTTATTTTTTTTAAAAAAATTCATTTTAAAATATACCATATCCAACTTATACATTAAAAAATTATTTCTAATGCCACAACAAGGCAAAAATACAAAATTGAACTTCATTTGCAAAAGACAAATATATATATATATATATATATATATATATATATATATATATGTATATGTATATATATATACAAATCAAAATTTACAACCTGTTCAATTACAACGTGATATCTATTCCTAAAATTACATTACAAACCTGTTCAAAGGTCATATATTTGTTGTATTCTACTATATTTCGTAAAATTACATTTCAAACATGTTCAAAGATCATATACAGTCATTCATAAAAAATTCTGCCCACAAGTCTCGAATTTCATCAATTTCAAATTTAGAGTATAACTTTTTTCCGCTCAAACCCTATAGAATATTAAAAAATAAATCATTATTAGAAATATAATTAAAACCACTATACAAGGTAAATTTGTTATTAGACTGAAATAGTTAATTATATGCATATAATTAAAAACAATATACCTCGGTCCATTTTGTAAAGAGAGCCCGGTGATGTAACTTGACAATGTCATACATGTACCGCATCACATAGTAGCCGCACTCGACACTTCTTTCTTGTTGAGGACACTATATAAATAGTCAAGTTGATTAAAAATTTGCCCAAATTATATTATACAAACAAGTAAAGTCAACTCTGATTGGATAATTTAGCAACTAATTTATACCTTAACCTCATCCATGTACCAATGCAACTTATTTTTTTTCTTCTTGCCACATTGAGCAATATATACTCTAAATGCCCTACAAAATTAGATATACCTTGAGCAATATATACTCTAAATGCCCTACAAAATTAGATATATATATATATATATATATATATATATATATATATATATGAGTAAATAAATATGTTAAAGGAGTTTTACATGGTTAAGTTATATTAATGAGTTAGGAAATAATATATAATTTACTTACACTGTCATTAATGCCTTGATTTGCATATTCCTTTCCCTCTTCAATGAGTTGAACACATATATTGCATTTTGATCATAAGATATAAGAAGTAACATCCAATGCTCTCTCCATTTTTAGAAATTAAATAACAATGTTAAATTATATTAATGAACAAGTTAACAAAGGAATCTACATAATAACAATGTTAAATTATGTTCTTACTGTTCGAAGTATGACGCTAAGATGAATTTCTTCGACTGACAACCTAACAAAATATTTGTAATGTATCGAGTTGTGCCATTTGGATCATTTATTGCATTTGCTAGTTGACTCGGACACATGAATCCAAAGGATCCGTTAGACATCTCCTTCACGTACCTACAAATGTAATACACAAATTAAACGTTAGTAAGTTTATAAAATAAACTTGTATCAAAATAAAAGATAAATAAACCTGTATGAAAATTATAGTCTCACCTCATGAAAATTTGTATCACACTTATATTCAACCATTCCATTCTACAAAATCTTTGTACATCCTCACTCGAAACATAAATGCATTGTTCGACTTCCCTCGGAGCATCGCAGCAAATGTCATAATCTAAAGGAACTGAAATCAAGTCATCCACAGAAGGCATTGTCATAATAATACTATGTAAGTGTTGACATTTTGCACTCAATTTGAGATCTAATGTTGATGACCCTTTGCTATGAACTTGATTTGTTTGGCCGGGTGGGGACCAAGGTGCTTTACCTTTCTCTGGTAAGATGAGATCCTAATTAGGTATAAAGTTAAACAATAACATTTACATCAATTAAATGAATTGACAACAATCATTTATAATTAATAATGTTAATTTGAAATTTGTTACCTGCCCCAACATTACAAGTTGTTTAGGCCACTGAACAAAGCTACCAGTAGCGTCACCTACTCGTTGATGTTCACTAGTAGGCACGGGAAGGGGAGCGAGTTGAAATTTTGCATTAACATCATCAATGGATACTCTCACGTTGTGTAAGTCCATTTGCTGACCATGAACAACATCACCCGCAAAATTGGGTGGAAAAACAGTCCTTGTAGCCACAACCACTCTGCCAGTCTTAGAAAGGATGACACATAGACGACATGGAGTCGGCTTCTATGTTAATGACATATAAAAACAATTCAGTTAGGATCATATATGGCACTTATATGATAACTCATGATTTAAAGACTTTGCAATTAGTAAAAATAAGTATACCTTTATTTGTAAGATAGGATCCACCGACTGACAGCTACTTTGAATCACTTCATTTGTTGGAATAGGCATACCCATCTGTAATATGATTCAAAATGCCTGTAATCTGAGCATTCAATGTACCAATGACTTCTTCGTACTTGTTATTCATTTGAGTCATTTGTACTTGGTACTCCTCCCTGACTCTATTTGTCACTTTATTTTCAATTTCTTCAGTAATCTTAGCCAACTCATCCATCGCAATTACGCCGCTATGAGACTTGCCTCTGTTAGTCCCAAATACATCTCGTATGTGAACTGTTCCTCCAACCCCTTTGACATGCCCGCCATGCTCCTTCTTTCCAAATGCACGTCACAATATGTCATCATGACTATGAGGAGTCCATGAACCTTCAGAGGCTTTTTCTTTCCATTCCACCTGTACCAAAATCAATTTAATGATTAATATTTCAAGCATATATGTAAATATAAATCTCTATACTAAATACTCTTACCATTTTGTTAATCACATCCCTAGTATCCTTTTTCGGAAAGTAATAACCATCACCTTCATCCCTCTTCCTAACCTCGCCCGAATCCAATCGTAACTACGATCAGTTCGATTGTTTGATATAATCGATGAATTAATGGATTCGGAAGAAGGTAAATAATCAATAGGGTCATCAACCATCCACTTAGTTTTTTTGGATGCATATCCAATTCTTCCAAGATAATGTGGATACTCATTCAATTTCTAGTTCTCCCTTGCCTTGTCATTTTTAGTCTGTTATAAAATGAAAACATGATGTTGTCGTAAGTGAAACAATCATATCACAAAAATCAATAATATACAATATAATTTATACAACTAATATACCTGAAATTCTTCACTTGTATGATCATTCTTGAATTTATCCCATTGCTCTTTACTTATGAAGTCATAGGACTCGCAGGGGTCCTTGTCTAGACGCAAGTATCGACAGACTTGTTGGGTTTCGTACCAGCAAACGCAGCGGAAAAATATGGATTTAAA
>CM025786.1:40659175-40707977 GCA_014636745.2 Centella asiatica
ATATATATATATATATATATATATATATATAATTTAAAGTCATGATTTAATTAAATCAATCTTATTGATATATTAAAATCATTGACATTTAAATTATATCTCCTTGACGAATGTTCTATGTGTGTGACCCTGTAGGTTATTATTACGTTGGCAATAATTTTAAATCATATTATAAAATTATAAACAGTGAGCGGCATCTAGTAATACATCACTGTTACCCAAGTAATAATAAAGTCATAGATTCGACGTTACCTTTTGTGACCAATGTTTCAATGTAATTTAATCCTTTTAACCATGATATCTAAGATTAAATTCAAGGCATGGATGTGTCATCCTCTTTATAATTTAATCTCAGTTTTCTTGATCAATGAGTAAACTATATGAAACAAATCTCTATTTGAGCATGGCCATGCATTTCATAGTTTCACTCAATCAAGAGGCCTATAGATATCACCCCTAATTTATAGGAGGGTTAAATTCCATCTACATCATTCCCATTTCTCACATAACTCATTATGCATCCAACAATCACCTTTATCGTCCACCCGGTTAAAGGTGACTTTTGATAATGTCAAAACGCATAACTCCTTATGTAGAAATGTCATGACTTCAGGTCGAAGGACCATTACATCATTGTCACTATGAGAATTACTTATGACACATAGCATAACGCTCCATGTAGAATTCTCATGGTGGGTCTGTCCAGTACTATGTTCTCTAACATGTACCTATGAATCAACTTAATATATCTCGTATATATTTATGACCAATGAGATATAGCCATCAGTTAATCCACATACTAGTCTCAATGTATTATTGTTGTCCCACTGACAATGATACTCGACTAGGGACATTTAAGAATAATGATACTTTACATATTTATATGGTCTCATATTCAAGTCACATACTTGAATCCATATAATTAGTATCATTCTTCTAAGGACATTTATTATGTTAACATTTATATTACGCAGTAAATAAAACATAATAAAAGTAATTATCATTTAACCAAAAAACATAACATAAACATAGTGTCACAATCATTACATAATTGGCCACTAGGGCATACACTCTAACAAGACTAATCTAGACTTGAAATCCCTCCAAATTTTTGCAACAGATTTTAATGTGTCCTTTTTTCTCACATCATCCTTTATATTCCACTTAGTCTGAAATAGTAAAATAATGCATATAAGAAACTTGTATATAAACTTGAATGGTAATATATGTTAAAACAACTAAATCTTCTTCCCATATCGTATCCTTTAATCCATCACTTACAAGATCCCAACTACGAATATTAATATCCACTTGCACTCTAACTACTGCTCCTATATACGACTTGAATTCAGTAGCATACTTTCCAATTGGATAACCATATTAATCATCAAACTCAATAATTTTCTCTAATTGTTTATTAGCAGATCTTTCTTTCAATTTTTTGCATGATGTTGGACCTCTAGTTTTTTTAGTAGGTCTCTCACTCGAACTGCGCTGGTCCATGATATATAGCTGTTGCATTACACAAAATAAAATAGACAATGTCAAAAACACGGCCAACATAAGCATACAAACTCACTTTACATTACTGAAGAAACAGAAAGTAAGAAAAATAGCAACAGAAACAGATGTTAACTGAAAATTTAAATTGTAAACTATTATCTGCGCATTAATTTTCACATGACAACAAATCTGAATTGGCTGAATTGAGTATGAGATTAACTGAAAATTTAAATCGTAAACTATTTGATTGCTAATTATGTTTTTCCTACGATACTTCTGAAAGATCTTTATTAGTATATTTTACTATTTTATCCTTGCTTTTGTGATTTGTTTATAATAATGTTAAAGTTATTATATTTATTTAGAACAATCAGGGTTGTTAATACGAAAGAACATGATCTTAAAAGTTGAGAATTCATATGTAGGACTTTCTCTTATGACTTTGTGAGATGGATATCAGGGGGGAAAACTTTACCCTTATTTCATGATAATAAAATTTGCAACATGAGCAGAATCATACTTTTTGACCAACAATGTTGTAATTATCATAAGACTGATATTTTGCTAGTTTGAGGTAAAATCAATGCAGTCAGAGGTTTTAATCAATATGTGTCTCACTTGGGGTAAAATGAATGAGGCAGCCTGTTGTTTCCGTGGGGGAAATTATTGAGTCAACAAGCAAATCAAAAAGGATCAGTTGAAAAAATGCAAAATTCTTAGAGTTTAATTAAGAAATTCAAGAATCATGATATGAAACTACTGAAAAAGTGCATGTGTTGGGGCAAAATGAAGAATCATGAGCTATACACCAAACTATCACTTAAAATGGTTTTAGTTAGAGATGACTCCAGCCTCTTATCTTATACAAAAGAATAAAATGTGAGTCACCTACCAATAAGTCAAAATCAAAATCAAACCTTAAATATGTACAACAAAGTTTACAATCACAAGAGGAAAATAGTGATATACAAAATAATTTCCTGATAACAACTGTAACAATAAATATATAATAGAAAAAGAATCCCCATAACACCTATTAGATGCACGAGGTTAAAGAAATGAAAAAAAATAAAATAATAATAATATAATGCATGATATTCTGTCTCAGAACATTAGGGAGTTAAAACAAGTAAAAATGATATCATAAACAAAACAATGATATAAAATATCAGGAAGAGCATTTCGGATTAGTACAAGGTAGCATAACGCCACTGGCAGGACATGCATGTATCTCTTAATAAAGCATTCAAATGGTAACACCAAAATATACCAGCAAATGAAGGAATAGAAGGTACTGACCTTTTTTCTACTGAAGTTGAGTCAATGGAATGAAAAAGTTTGCAAAGAATCTGTCGATCGGGAGCTTAGGGTTTTCAAAATGAGTTGTAGGAGCCTTTTTCAGAGAATGCTGCGAAATGGAAATGAAAAGGCGGTAATATGAATTTCTAGGGACGGTGGCATACTTGTAATTAAACATAACATTTTTGCGTCGGGTCTTTTAAATGACCGACGCACATGTTAAACTATTTGCGTCGGGCCTTTTAAAGGACCGACACAATTTCAAGACTATTTGTGTCGGGTCTTCTAAAGCACCAACGCAAATACATATACATATATTTTTATTTTTTATTTTTATCATGCACAATTATTTGCATCGGTCCTTACAACGACCGACGCAAATAACCTCTACTTTATATATAGAATTCAGTTTATAACTTTGCACAAGGCGTGCCCACACCTTGTTGCAATTTCCAATTTCACAAATAACGAATTTTAACACTAAAATTTCAGCTTGTTATATTTCACAAGGCGCACCCACACCTTATAGATGCGGGTATTATTAAAAAAAAAAAAAGGTTTCTTTCTTATTTAAAAAAAAATGTATTATTTAAGTGTGGTGGAGGATTTTGGTCATTTACTTATTTGTTTTATACTTTACATTTGTTACTTAGTTTGTGTTTCTTTCTTATTTTAAAAAAAACATAAAAAATAAATAAATATGAAAAAAATACATATATTTTTATTTTTTACTTTTTATATGCAGGGATTATTTGTGTCAGTCCTTCCCCCGACCGACACAAATAACCTCCACTTTAAATTTACATTGTTTTTTCCTATTACACTATTTGCGTCAGGCTTTTTCTTCACCCGACACAAAAAATTAGATACATTATTAGACTATTTGCGCCAGGTTTGCTAAAGCACCGACACAATTGTATATACATATATTGTTATTTTTTACTTTTTATCATGCATGGATTATTTGCGTCGGTCCTTTGTCCGACCGACGCAAATAACCTTTAGTTTCAATTTAAATTTTTACTATTTGCGTCGTGTCTTTTTTCCCGACCGACACAAATAATATCTTTTGCATCATATCTTTTCAAGCACCGACACAATTTATTTTAAGATTTTTTTCCTATTAATAGACCACTACGTTGTATAATTTACTTCACAAATCAATCAGCTACAGTTATTGGAATATTAAAACAAATTAAAATTTACAATAATTTGCTCATCGATATTATTTGCATATTTGTAATTACAACTTCTTTAATGTACAAATTTGAAACACTGGTCACTTAGTTTCCATGATCAATCCATAACCCTTCACCATGGTCATTACGTACGTAGTTTGTTTCTACATAATCGTCACCATATGGGGTAGGTAGACCCATAGAGAAAAGGAGGATTCTCATCAAATTGCATATACTCGTCTTCATCAACAACATCATAAATACCAAGAATATTTCTCTTGCCTTGAACAACAATTGAACACTTAGGATCGACGGGGTCTTGGATATAAAATACTTGTTTTACTTGCGTTGCGAGTACAAATGGGTCGTCCACATGACCCCATTGAGAAAAATCTAGCAAAGTAAATCCCTCATCTTTTCTAACACCACGTCGTATATCAATCCAATTACAATGGAAGAGACCAACCTTGAAATCTCGGTACTCAAGCTCCCAAATATCTTCAATCACCCCATAGTATGAGTTTTTCACATCTTTCAATCTTGAATATTTGCCTCTACAAAATTTTGTTGATGAAGTTTCCACAGTAACTCCACTATTTTGCATAGTGCTCTTTCCATCTTGACGCTGGGTGTAAAAAGTATATCCATTAGCATCATAACCTTCATAAGATCTCACAAGCGTGTTGGGGCCATATGCTAACCATTTTATCGTATTAGAAATGACATTTGGTGTATCTGACAACTAGCACATTACACGGTCTTTAAACCATCGAACAAATGAGCGATTATGTTCAGTTGTGACCCAAATGCCACTTTTTGAAGGATTCTGCCTCCTAATCAAATTTACATGACAATCTAAGTAAGGATGAACTTCAGTTATGTGTTGCAGGACATAGAGATGTGCTCTATCGCGCAGTTCACACCCAGGAGAGATCCATTTGGATCCCAATGTACCCTCACCGTGAAGTCTTCCCTCGTGATGAGATTTGGGAATTCCAATTGGATTGACAGCTGCTAAATACTCAGTGCAAAATTCAATAGCCTCCTCAACTGAATATCCTTCAACTATACTAGCTTCCGGTCGATATCGGTTCCTCACATATCCTTTCAAGATACCCATGAATCTCTCAAAAGGATACATATACTGCAAATATACCGGGCCACATAACTTAATCTCTTTAACCAAATGAATAACTAAATGTACCATAATGTCAAAAAATGAAGGTGAAAAATACATTTCAAACTGACATAGTGTGACAACAATATTAGCTTGTAATTTATCCAACGTGATAGGTTCAATCACCTTGTTGCAGATGACATTGAAGAAAAAACAAAGTTTCATAACAACAAGTCTCACGTGATTCGGCAATATCCCTCTAATTGCAATTGGTAATAGTTGTTGCATTAACACATGACAATCGTGTGACTTCATACCCAATAGTTTCAAATCCTTCATCAACACAAACCTTTTGATGTTTGCAGAATATCTATATGGAACCTTCACACCAAACAAACACTTACAATAATCTATATTTTCTTTTTTACACAAAGTATAACAAGCTGGAGGTAGATATGTACGCTTCTCCGATTCTTGCGGTGCTAACTCTAGTCGTATACCCATTTCTTTCATATCTTTTTTGACTTTGATCCTGTCCTTTGTCTTTCCCGGTATATTCAACAATGTCCCAACAATACTATCAGAAATATTTTTCTCAATATGCATAAAATCAAGAAAATGTCTAACTTGTATGTGTTCCCAATACGGGAGATCCCAAAATATGGATCTCTTCTTCCAAAGATTCTTCTTCTTAGGAGGTTGATACAACTTTCCAAATACAACATCAATATCCTTAACCCGCTCAAAGACTTCTTTCCCAATTAAAGGCAAACGGGCTTCTCGAGTCTCGATAAGCCCATCAAAAGCCTTTTTCATCTTACGATAAAGGTGATCACAGGGAAGAAATGTTTGGTGACTCATAAACACATTTTTCTTGCAATTATTTAGACGGTGGTCAATAGTAGCGTCTTCACAAATTGGACATGCTTTAGCTCCTTTGACAGTGTATCCTGACAAGTTTCCATAAGCAGAAAAGTCATTTATGGTGCAAAATAACATCGCACGTAATGTGAAATCCATTTGAGTATTTGCATCAAACACCGTCACATCTTCATCCCATAAAAGTTTTAAATCTTCAACAAGCGGCTGAAGATAAACGTCTATGTTATTCCCATGTTGTTTAGGCCCTGAGATTAACAAGGACAACATAATATACTTGCGCTTCATACACAACCATGGAGGCAAATTATAAATCACCAAAAGAACTGGCCAAGTGCTATGTTGATAGCTTAGAGTGCCATAAGTATTCATCCCATCCGTACAAAGTCCAAGCCGTAGATTCCTAACTTCTCCACCAAATTCAAGAAACTTTCCATCAATGGTTCTCCATTATGGAGAGTCACTCGGGTGTCTAAGCATCCCATATGATTTCCTCCCTTCTGCATGCCACCTTAAATGTTTTGCATCGTTTGCATTTGCAAATAGGCATTTGAATTGTTGCACTATGGGTAAATACCAAACAACCTTGGTAGGAGCCTTTTTTTTTTCATCCGTAGAAGAATCATTACCCTCCCGCTTGTACCGAGATGCTCCACACTTAGGACATGTGTGTAAATTTTCATTCTCATTTCGAAACAACACACAGTCATTTGGGCATGCATGTATCTTCTTCATGTCCATACCTATAGGACACAACATCTTTTTTGCCTCTACATGGAAGTGGGAAGCTCGTTATTCACCGGAAGTATTTCTCGTAAAAGTTTTAACAATTCTGTAAAACTCTTGTCACTCCATCCATTCTTTACTTTAAACTTGCACAACTTCAAAGTTGTTGACAACCTTGTCAACTCGTCGCTGCACCCGGGATACAAAAGTTTCTTAGAATCGCGGACCAAGCTCTCAAATATATCCAGTTGTGGCATTTTATGGTCTTGCAGATCTTGTATCATATCTTCCACCCTATCAATGTCCACATCATCTTCGTCATTATCGATCGATTTATCGCACTCGGTTGCATAATTCAACCTTGAGCTACCAGTCATATTAGAGTCTATTCCCTCACCATACCAAATCCACTTCGTATAACCCTTCATAAAACCCCGACGAAATAAATGTTCACGCACCGTCTCCATGCTAGAATATTTTTTTAAATTACCACAAAGCCGACACGGGCACACAATCGTGTCTTCTTTTCCCTGTTCCTTTTTACTTTTTTGGTGTTCAACCGAACATGTAATAAACTCGTTAACCCCTTTGACATATGCGTCATCGGCATGCAATATATTGTACATCCATGTTTGACGATCCATGTATAATTAAGTAAGCATAACGATTGTACAGATAAAATCAGATGCGGACACATAATAGTTCGAGCATACATACTGATATTTTAAATAAGCCTGTAATAAACGTATTATTTTAATTAACAATGATATACAGTTCAAAGCAGCCTGCCGGGCTGGACAGAAGAAAGAAACTTGCAAAACTCAGCTAAGTAACCCGCCGAAGACGAACTACGTAACCTTTCCCTCCTCTCTTACGAACCCAACGTAGCAAAAGTTATAACCTATGTACTTTCTTTTGGGAAAAGAGAGTACAGAATATTGGGCCGAAGTAAAAAAGGCACTATGAGAAGCTTCCTCTCAGAAAGAATATAATATGACACTAGAGTTCGAGAATAGAGATCTACTTTACTAATATTAGAGAAAATGCGTCGGTTCTTTAAAATAAGAGACGCAAATTTGTTATTAATTTATTTTTTTAATTTTTTTTAAAGATTTAGCGTCGGTCCGTTATCAGAAGCGATGCAAATTCTCCAAACTATTTGCGTCGGTTCTTTAAAACAAGCGTCGCAATTTTTTTTAATTTATTTATAGATATTTTGTGTCGGTTCTTTAAAACGACCGATGCAAATAATCAAAACTATTTGCGTCGGAATTTTATACTAAGCGACGCAAATGTTGACTAATTTATTTTTAAAATATTTTCATAGAATTTGCGTCGGTCCTTTAAAAGAACTGACGCAAATAGTTTTCTTTTATTTACGACAATGCCACCGCGCTACTATATGCGACAGTTCTATTAAACAACCGACACAAATAAGGCGACGCATAAGATATTTTTGTACTAGTGACTATTGCGATTTCGGCTTTTAGCGGAACACCGAACAATCAATGGAACAATAGAACAAATAAATAGATAACCTTTCTTTTATAACATTGACTAGAACAGAGTATGTTCAGTAATTATTACAAATATTATTTGAAAAGATTCTAGTAGCGGAATAACATAACTCTCTATTACAATACCAAAACCGAAATTGTATTCAAGAGCCCTTAACAGCCAATCCTACTGATACATTCTTTCCTTACCCTTGGAATTCTTTTCACCTTTAACTGGAAGAGAAAATAAGCAAGTATAAGCGATAAAGGCTCAACAAGTATTATGCTATAGGACAGTTGAAAGGAATGAAAATTTTGTAGCTAGTTCTGAAATACAATTTTCAAGGCAATGTTAATATGTATGAACAACATTAAGAGTTCAAATTGTTGGATTCCAGTTGCAGATGGGGAGAATCCACATTCTCAGATAGGGGAAAATTGGCAATTTAACGCCTCTGAATGAAGAATAAAAATCCACATAAGCATTTGTTGTCTTTCAGTTCTTGACTTACTAGATCGCCTTAACTCTGTTCAGTACTAGGACTCACTGAGAATATTTCTTACCATTTGATAATAGCAGGCCAAGGCTATCTCAAAATGGTCTGCAGTATACATACGTATGACACTTAAGGTAGATATAATTTCATCTACAGGGCCTGGCAGAATAGAATAACCTATTCTCAATTTTGAGGTGTTCCCTCGTAAGCTTATATAGTGGATAAATCTTGACACCTCAGCAAGGGTCACAAGGTAGACACATAGATGGTTTCTTAAAAAGCATTAGAAGAATTAAATTGAATTGAATAATTCAATATGTCATGTATTGACATGGAATAGATAGGATGCTTGTAAACTAGATACAAGTTGTCAAGCATGTAACAATAAGATCTTAGCTCAAGTTGAACAAATAACTTTTATTCTCTATCAGTACATATACAAAACAATTATGTATACGTAAGAAAACTTCGAGCATTTTCATATCATGTCTTAACGCAGATCGAATCAATTGATCAAGTGTTTAATTGTAATAAGTATCATACTACATGTATGCCTGCATAAACAGCTCTGCTATATGTTGAAGGAATAGTAAATACGTTACTTGCAAACTCATGTATAATGGAACAACTGAGTTATACGTTGTAAGAATAACAAATACATTACTTGCCTTGATCAGGGTGACCACGTATGTTTGGTTTAAGTGTTCCTGCGAGATCTGTTTTTGATCCATAAATGATCAAAAGTTAGAATTATAGTTATGTCTAAGTAACAAGGTTTTTGACAACCCTAAAATCGTTATCTTCGCTTAGCACACAGAAGGAGAGTTTGATTGTATCATAAAAACAATTCAAACAAGATCTAGAACAAGAAGGCAGAGGTTTGCTATTAATCGTTGTTGGTTTCCATTTGGAACAACTACCTAGGAAATCACCAGAAGCATTGCAGAGGGTACTTGATGAGTTCAAGGATGTTTTCCATGAGGATTTTCCACCTAGCTTACCACCTATTAGAGGTATTGAGCACCAAATTGATTTAATTCAGGGAACTCCACTACCTAATAAAGCTGCTTATAGATGTAATCCTCAAGAAACTAAAGAAATACAAAGGCAAATTGAAGAGTTGATGGAAAGGGGTTACGTAAGAGAAAGTATGAGTCCTTGTGTAGTACCAACCTAGGTGGTACCAAAGAAGGATGGAACCTGGTGTATGTGCATAGATAGTAGAGCAGTAAACAACATCACCATCAAGTATAGGTTTCCAATTCCAAGATTGGACGACTTACTAGATGAACTACATGGCTCTATAGTGTTTTCTAAGATTGATCTTCGCAGTGGGTATCATCAAATCAGAACGAGGGAAGGTGATGAATGGAAGATAATATTCAAGATGAAGGTAGGTTTGAATGAATGGCTGGTTATGCCTTTTGGTCTCAGTAATGCGCCTAATACATTTATGAGGCTTATGAATGAGGTATTAAAGCCTTTCCTTGGTAAATTTGTAGTAGTTTATTTGGATGATATACTTGTTTACAACAAAAGTGTTGAAGATCATCTTAAGCACTTAAGATCAGTTTTTGAAGTATTGAGAAAACAGAAGTTGTATGCTAAGTTGGAAAAGTATTATTTCCTTGTGCCAAGTGTGACTTTTCTGGGATACATAGTATGAGGTGATGGCATATCAGTGGATCCCTCAAAAGTGGAGGCTATAAAATCCTTGCCAGTTCCTACCACGGTAACTGAAGTAAGATCTTTTCATGACCTTGCTTCATTTTATAGAAGATTTATCAGAAATTTTAGTAGTGTTGTGGCTCCTATGACAAAATGTATCAAAAAAGGGAAGTTTGAGTGGATTGAAGCTACTCAATGAGCTTTTAAAGAGGTGAAAAAACTGTTTTGTGACACTCCTATCCTAGCCCTTCCAAATTTCTCAAGTCTTTTTGAGGTGGAATGTGATGCTAGTGGGGTTGGTATAGGCGCTATTCTTGTGCAGAAAAAGTGACCTATTGCTTACTTTAGTGAAAAGTTAAATGGAGCTAAACTCAACTATTCCACATATGATAAGGAATTTTATGCAATAGTGAGAGCACTTGATCATTCGAGTCATTATCTGCGGCCTAACCATTTTGTTTTACAATCGGATCATGAGGCATTGAAGTATATCCACGGGCAACAGAAGCTTAACCCCTGTCATGCCAAATGAGTTGAATTTTTACAATCCTTCAATTTTTCTTCAAGACACAAGCATGGGAAAGACAATGTGGTGGCTGATGCATTGTCACAAAGATATACATTGCTTGGTGTACTCAATTCAAGACTGCTTGGTTTTGAGTTAATCTAGGAATATTATAAGTAGGACGTAGAATTCCAACCAACAATTGCAGCATATTCTCAAGGAACCGTAGGCAATTATGTGTTACAAGATAGGTTTTTGTTTAAAGAAAATTGTTTGTGTATTCCATCTTTTTCGATCCGTGAACTGTTGATACGGGAGGCTCATGGAGGAGGGTTGGCTAGACACTTTGGCATTAGTAAAACGTTAGCAATTTTGCAAGAGCATTTCTTTTGGCCGAGGATGTAGGGAGATGTGACTAGGGTGATTGCTTGATGTGCTACGTGCCAAAAGGTAAAGAATACTTTCCACCAGGGGTTGTATACTCCTTTTCCTGTTTCGGACTATCCCTGGGAAGATGTTTTTTTGGATTTCATCGTAGGATTGCCTCCACACAACGGAGAAATGACTCAATTATGGTGGTAGTGGATAGATTTTCCAAAATGGCACATTTTCTGGTTTGCCACAAGACTGATGATGCGTCTCGGATAGCTGATTTGTACTTTAAAGAAGTGGTACGACCGTATGGTGTGCCAAAAACCATTGTTAGTGATCGGGACACGAAGTTCATAAGCTATTTTTGGAAAACTTTATGGAAGTTATTGGGCACAAAGTTATGTTTAAGCACTTCGCATCATCCACAAACTAATGGGCAAATTGAGGTAACCAATCGGATGGTGGGAGTTTTATTGCATGATTTGGTGAGCAAGACAACTAAAGATTGGGATGTCAAACTTTCGCATGCTGAGTTTCCTTACAACCTCTGATGTATTAAATCTAGTAGGATCAAACACAGGTTGAGGAAAATAACTTTAGGAAGACTCCGTAAAGAAATCAATCACCGGGAAATCAACACTAAAGGATCAATCTGTTTTAGTTGCTTAAAGAATTTAATCACCCGCAAGCTAAAACAAATCAGTTGTGAAAGTATAAAGGAATTAACCACCAACTTTCAGGATAATCATAAGTAAAAACTCACACAAATTTATTAATCAAAGTCTGAATCTTCCATACATTATGAACAACTATTTATAAGCTAAATAATGAAGAAAAACCTAATCCTAATTGGAAAGAATATTACAAAGGAAAGAAATATAATCTAATAAGGAAAAATAACAAACCTATTTTAAATAGGAAACAATTACTGAAATAAACACGAAAAATCATCCCCTGACGGATGAAATAGGCTGTGGGAAACTAATTATCCCCTGACGGGTTAAATTACTCTCTGATGACTAGACGAGTCTCTGATGTATACTTATCCGCTGATGATGATGTCAGTCGTATTCTCCGATGCGATAAAAGATCCGTTGATGACATCATCCTTAGTCCCTGATGCCTAAACATCCCCTGACGCCAGTCTCTGATGACTAACTCTCGGCTAAGTCCCGAAGTTACCTAACTCAATATTAACAAGTAAAGTAACAACAGGTTGACAAACACTTCCTAACCAACATCCGGTAAATGCATTGATAGAAAATAAATCTAAGGATATTTCTTTCCAAGCAAGAAGATTTATTCTACCTCCGCTCGAAACTGCATCCGTTCATTTGGCACCCAATGACTCCAATGGATCATCCTCCTCTTCTTCAGAAACAATTGTCCTCAATTGAGCCACATCGTCATCATGAATATAAGGAGCCAAATCACCGATGTTGAATGTTGCACTTACCCCATAATTCCTTGGCAACTTCAACTTGAAGGCATTGTTGTTAACTTTCTCAACAATCTTGAAAGGACCCTTCGATCGAGGCATTAACTTATGCTTCCACAAATTAGGGAACCTTTCCTTCCTCAGATGCAGCCAGACAAGATCACCCACTTGAAAGTCAGGTTGTTTATGATGCTTGTTGGTTAGAGCATTATACCGTGCATTTACCTTCTCATTTCTGGCTCATACTTGTGCATGGAACTTCATCATAGATTGAGCCTTCGCCTTTGCATCAAAATGGACATACTCACCTTTTGGCAAAGGAATTAAATCCACTAGAATTCTTGGATTCTCACTTTATACCACTTCAAAAGGTGAATGTTTTGTGGCGTAAGTAGGAGATTATTGTATGAAAACTCGACATGTGCAAGCTTGACATCACAATCCTTTGTAGTTTTGCTCACCAACCCACGCAACAAGACTCTTAAAGTTTTATTGGTCACCTCAGTTTGTCCATCCGTTTGAGGATGATGTGAAGTACTAAAACACAGTTTAGTGCCTAATAGTTTCCATAGCGACTTCCAAAAATAACTCATGAATTTAGTGTCTCAGTCACTGACTATGGTTCGTGGCACACCATGTAATCAGACTACAGCCTTCAAGTACAAATCAGCCACTCGAGACGCATAATCAGTTTTATGACAAGCCATAAAGTGCGCCATTTTGGAAAATCTATCCACTACCACCATTATTAAATCCTTACCTCTTTGAGTACGCGGCAATCCCACAATGAAGTCCATGGCTACATCCTCCCACGGAGAATTCAGAACAGGCAAAGGAGTATATAACCCCTAATGAAACATGCTCTTCACTTTTTGACATGTCGCACATCGCACAATCACCCCAGTAACATCTCCTTGCATTTTTGGCCAAAAGAAATGTTCTTGTAATATCGCTAATGTTTTAGTGATGCCAAAATGTCCAGCCAAGCCCCCTCAATGAGCTTCCTTTACCAATAATTCTCAAATTGAACAAGATGGAATACACAAACAATTACTTTTAAACAAGAATCCATCTTGAAACATGTATTCTCCGTTAGCTCCTCGTGCACACGACTCAATTATCAGTTAGAAATCAAGGTATCAGCTTGTAGTACTCCTTGATTAATTCAAACCCAAGTAGTTTTGAACTCAGTTCGCCCAACAAAGTGTATCTTTTTGACAATGCATCAGCCACCACATTGTCCTTCCCCTGTTTATGTTTTGAAGAGAAATTAAAAGATTGTAAAAACTCAACCCATTTAGCATGACAAGGATTCAGTTTCTGCTTCCCGTGAATGTACTTCAAGGCCTCATGGTCTGAATGCAATATGAAGTGACTTGGATGCAAATAGTGACTCCAATGGTCAAGTGCTCTCACTATTGCGTAAAACTCTTTGTCATAGGTCGAATAGTTAAGCCTTGCTCCATTCAACTTTTCACTAAAGTAAGCAATAGGCCTCTTCTTCTGCACTAGGATAGCCCCTATACCCACTCCACTTGTATCACACTCTACTTCGAAAGGCCTTGCAAAATCTAGTAGAGCTAAGACTGACGTGTTGCACAAAAGTTCTTTCACCTTTTCCAACGCCTTTTGAGCAGCTTCTGTCCACTCAAATTTCCCTTTCTTTATGCATTTAGTAATGGGTGGTGCAACCACACTACTGAAATTTCTAACAAATCTTCTGTAAAACGAAGCAAGACCATGGAAAGATCTCACCTCCGTTACTGTAGTTGGTACTGGTCAAGATTTGATAGCTTCCACTTTTGAAGGATCAACTGAAACTCCATCGCTAGAAACTATATAACCTAGGAAGGTTATGCTAGGCACCAAGAAGTAACGCTTCTCTAACTTGGCGTATAACTTTTGCTTCCTCAACATATCAAACACCAATCTTAAGTGTTTAAGATGATCTTCTACGCTTTTGCTATATACAAGTATATCATCCAAATACACCATAACAAATTTTCCCAAGAAGGGTTTTAGTACCTCATTCATCAGCCTCATGAAGGTACTTGGTATGTTGCTAAGACCGAAGGGCATGACTAGCCATTCATGCAGACCCACTTTTGTTTTGAATGTTGTCTTCCATTCGTCGCCTTCTCTCATCCGAATCTGGTGATAACCACTGCGAAGATCTATCTTGGAAAACACCATTGAACCATGTAGCTCATCCAACAGATCGTCTAGTCTCAAAATTGGAAATCTGTACTTGATAGTAATGTTATTTACTGCTCTACTATTAATGCACATTCTCCATGTTCCATCCTTCTTTGGTACCACTAAAGTTGGTACAACACAAGGACTCATGCTTTCTCATACATAACCCCGCTCCATCAATTCCTCAATTTATCTCTGTATTTCCTGAGCCTCCTGAGGGTTACATCTATAAGTTTCCTTGTTAGGTAATGATGCACCTAGAATTAGATCAATCTGGTGCTCAATCCCCCTAATATGTGGTAAGCTTGTTGGTAAGTCTTCAGGAAACACATCCTGAAATTCTATTAATAATTCTTCCAATGTAACAACCCAGAAATTTTTTTATCTATAAATAATTTATTTACTTATATTTTTTTTCTTATTAATATGTATAGATAATAAATGATGTTTTTGAATATTTTTGGACCCATTAAAGGGGTTATATTTGTTTGGATATTGGTTGCAAAAATAAGCAATTGATGTTTATATGTGTGGTACCGTTCGTAAGTACTTGAAGAAGCTTTGTGTTTAGTGGTTAAGTCCCCTGAAGGATTTAAGAGTTTAAGTATGATGACATCATTGCCTACGTATAGTAATCAGATTAGTAAGCTGCTTGAGAGGCTGGCTTATGTCAATAAAGGACAACAGGTTTATTACACATGCTTAACTGCTAAGAATCATGATGAGTAGCCATTTTACCGTCCAGATTAACCAATGATTCTATTCCAAGGTTTAATCTTAGCCTACTATAAATACCTCATTCGAAGGAATATTTCAACCTCTTTTCTAAAGATTTTCTCTTCCAAAGTTCTTCTTTAAACCTACCAACTCCATATAATTTCAAGTTCTCTCTTCTGGATGATTACTTTCAAACATACTTTGATTTCTTTCGTCAACCGTAGAGGTAAGAATCCTAAGTTCTCATCTGATTGTTTTTCCATGTCATCCGAGAGTATTAGCCGTGCATACTAGGTTTTTAAGGAAGAATAAAGCTTTAAAAGAAAAGCTGCGTTCTTTTACATATTCATGTTCATGAGGTATCCTGGGTTGAGTTTGTTGTTGTAAGGCCTTCCATTGAAATGGAGACAAGCTCTAATGTTAGTCTCTGATGAGATAAAGTTAGTCTCTGATGAGATAAAGTTAGTCTCTGACGAGATAACATTAGTCTCTGATGAGTTAATGTTAGTCTCCGATGAGTAAATCTTAATCTCTGATGATGATGTCAGCTTTAGTCTCCAATGAGTTAAGATGACATCATCAGTCTCGGTTGAGCTAATTAGTCTCTGAGTATGACGTCAGCCTTAGTCTCCGATGAGTTAAGATGATGTCATCAGTCTTGGTTAAGCTAATTAGTCTCTGATGATGACGTCAGCCTTAGTCTCCGATGAGTTAAGATGACGTCATCAGTCTCGTTTGGGTTAATTAGTCTCTGATGACATCAGCCTTAGTCTCCGATGGGTTAAGATGACATCATTAGTCTCTGATGAGATATTTTAGTTTCTGTCAAGTGAAATTTTTCCCCGACGGGAAACCTCATGCCCTAATAACCATTTTCAAATCTGAATGGTCATCTTTTAAGTATGGATTTCTCATGTTATACCAACAATGATGTTTTACAGAACCTTTTTACAACCAGTATAGTGATTTTAGCTAAGGACCAAGGCAAGTATATATTCATTGCATTTTCTTCCTTACTGATTATGTAGAATCATTATATCGATTTACGTAAATGAATGATGTTAAAGCTTATGCATGATGATGATCTCTTTTATGATTAAGTAACGTACGATCATTGATCCGATGTACGTGAAAAGATGTTAATGATTGAGCTATATGTTTTTGGGTGATTACTAGCTATTTAAAGTCGCTAGCACACCAAAAGATGATGATGATGAGGCAAGGGTGTTGCAGTCATGAACTTGTATGAACACCTGAGCAACTTCCATATGGGTATATAGAAAAATCATCGGTAGTCGACTTTTATCTGTTGAGCACGCCAATGTGTTTGGTAGTCACTGCTTTTAATTGTTGATCGTGCCAATTTAAAATGAGAAAATGTTTTCAAGAAGATATATTCCATATGGGAAGTTAAAGGGCTGTTGAATGCTTTCGCCTGGTATTCTGGTCAATGATGATAGAGAATGATAGACCGAGGCAAGACATCGGTAATCAGACTTTTCGCAAACCATATGCTTTCTGCAAGAGACTATGTATGTCAAATGATGGATCAAATGACCAGGCTGACCAGCTAGGATGAAATTTGATTGTTAAAGGAAGTCAGATAATGATCAGTCTGGTCAGGTGATGCATTATCTGATGAAGAGAGGGCGAATCATGATTTATTGAAAGAGGGTTAACGCTTGATATCACTCGGGTACCCTAAATGATACATGTTTATTGATTATCACGAGGTGTTGGTATTGCTTCACCCAACCTCGAAGAATATTAAAGCTTTTGAAATATCTGTTCTTCTTGCTTATGAATATATACTTGCTGAGCGTAAACGCTCATGTGGAATGTTATGAAATGTTTACAGGTTATGTTATGAAGGCCGAGTCGCCTGATAAAGGAAAAGAGAGAATGGTTTAGTGAGAGCTTCTTGATATCTCTCCTTTGGATGGCCTTTAGAGGGAGAATGGAACAAGAGGCCATCATAGAAATGCTTAGATTGTAAGGCCAGATGGGCCATCTAAAGTTTTGTTTCTGCTGCAGCTTGTTTATTTTCAAGCATTGAGATTTTGTAAGATGATGTATTTGAGAATGTATTTCTCGCATGAGTGTTGTAAATGCTTGGCTGTGTTGTTTGTTTTGCTATTTTGTGATGTTATGTTATAGTTTTCTGGTGTAGCCCGGGGTTCCAGCCTGGGGATCTCGAGGACTATTGCCCAAATTGCTGACAGTGCCCGAGACCCGGCTCGGGGGATTTCTGGGGGTGCCACATCCAAGGCTCCATTTGTTTTCCCTTGTACTTGCTCAACTTGAAACCCAATAGCAATCAACAAGTAGCCCTGTCCCTCTTGTGTCAATTCAATCTTGAATTGTTTTTCCGTTACCATTAAACTTTCCTTGCGTGCACCAAAAGATGATAAAGGTTTCAGAGCCGTCTTCTTATTGCCTACCTTGGCAATGTATATATTTATCCTGCCATTGTACTTGACAAATCTGTCATATTGCCATGGTCTACCCAACAGTATGTGGCATGCATCCATAACACAAACATCACATAACACCTGATCCTTGAATTTGCTAATTTCAAAAGAAATCAGTGCTTGCTTTGTCACCTTAACTTCTCCTCCATCACTCAGCCAATGTAACTTGTATGGTTTAGGATGTGGTGTTGTTGGCCAATTCAACTTATCGATTAACGTAGTAGATACCACGTTAGTACAACTTCTGGTGTCTATGATCATGTTACATAATTTTTCCTTTACCAACACCCTGGTTATGAAGATTCTGTCCCTTTGGTCAGCCTCAAATGGGACTGGCTTGGTTTGGAACAATCTTCGGACTATCAACTGCGAACCATGAGTTTCAGGCTCTTCTTCAGAATCAGCCTCGAAGTCATCTTCAGTTTCTCTCCAGCTAGTTAACTCTTCTTCTTCAATTGTTTTTCTCTCCCTAGAAGCATATGATGCCTCAATCTCTTCAACATCATGGAGAGTCATCACTCTGTTGCTAGGACAATCACGTTGCATGTGTCCGTAGCCTTTACACTTGAAGCAAATTCGTCTATCTTCTGTCGCCAATGGCATAAAAGCCTTACCTTTGTCCTTCTTGAACTTGTCAAAGGTAGGAGTGAATTTTGGCGTAGATGGTGCCTCATTCCTCCCTTCACTTTTGCCTCTTTCCACCATTTTGTTTACTGGCCGTATATAATTATTGGCCTTGGCCTTGACATGCTTCGCAGCTCTCATGGCCACCTTGCATACTTCTTCAATGGACCAGTAGGGTTGTAACTCCACCCTCTCGGCAATATTATTGTTTAGCCCTGTTAAGAACCGAGCAATCTTGTGCTTTGCCCTTTCTTCAAGATCACATAACATGGTGAGTTTCTCAAACTCCACCGTGTATTCTTCCACCGACAGTGCCCCTTGTTTGAAACTTTGTAATTTCAAGAACACATCTTGTATGTAGTCTGTGGGTAGGAAACATTTCTTTATTCTGCTCTTCAAGGCTTCCCAAGATCCAATCCGTGCTTTGCCTTCTCTTCTTCTTTTGTTCTTTAAGTTTTCATACCACAGATTAGTGTAACCCGTGAATTTTAATACTGCCACCTTAAACTTCTTGTAGTCATCATAGTCCTTATATTCAAAGACTCTCTCAATTCTTTGTAACTATTCCAAGAAATTTTCAGGCTTTATGCTGCCATCAAAGTCTGGGATATCTAACCTCAGACCCTTATCGTCATCAGCATTGTCTCTTTGCCTCATAGATACTGGTCTGGCCACTTCTTCTCCTTCTAAATTTGAAGTGCGAATAGATCTTGTACTTCGGTTTGGACTTGTGGAAGGGTTTCTTCTATCTAGTCGTGCGAGGATCTCGTTTATTCTTTAAGTCAAATCATTGATTTGCCTGTCACGGCACAAGTTTTGTGCTTGTTCCATGCTAAGTCCCCGTGGAATTTGTTCTTCTTCTCCAGCCATTACGTTGTAGATGGTAGGTTAAATCAAGAACAACTTGCCACCAAAGCTCTGATACCAAGATGATGTATTTGATCTAGTAGTATCAAACACAGGTTGCGAAAAATAACTTTAGGAAGACTCCGTAAAGAGATCAATCACCGAGAAATCAACACTAAAGGATCAATCTGTTTTAGTTGCTTAAAGAATTTAATCACCTGCAAACTAAAACAAATCAGTTGTGAAAGTATAAACGAATTAACCACCAACTTTCAGGATAATCGTAAGTAAAAACTCACACAATTTTATTAATCAAAGTCTGAATCTTCCATACATTATGAACAACTATTTATAAGCTGAATAATGAAGAAAAACCTAATCCTAATTGGAAATAATATTACAAAGGAAAGAAATATAATCTAATAAGGAAAAATAACAAACCTATTTTAAATAGGAAACAATTACTAAAATAAACACGAAAAATAATAAAGTATAAGAAATAAAACAATTATACCCGTCAGTGGATAATTGAGTGTCGGAGACTAATTATCCCCTGATGGATCAAATACACTATTGGAGACTAAATCATCCTCTGACGGATGAAATAGGCTGGCGGAGACTAATTATCCCCTGATGGGTTAAATTACTCTCTGATGACTAGACTAGTCTCCGATGTACAACTTATCCCTTGATGATGACGTCAGTCGTATTCTTCGATGCGATAAAAGTTCCGCTGATGACATCATTCTTAGTCCTTGATGCCTAAACATCCCTTGATGCTAGTCTCTAATGACTAATTCTCGGTTAAGTCTCGAAGTTGCTTAACTCAATATTAACAAATAAAGTAACAACAGGTTGACAAGCGCTTCCTAACCAACATCCCACAAATGCATTAATAGAAAATAAATCTAAGGATATTTCCTTCCAAGCAAGAAGATTATTCTACCTCCATCCGAAATTGCATCCGTTCATTTGGCACCCAATGACTCGAATGGATCAACCTCTCTCCTACTTATGCCACGAAGCACTCTCCGTTTGAAGTAGTGTATGGTCAAAATCTGAAGATACCTGTGGATTTGATTCCTTTGCCAAAGAGTGAAATATGTTCATGTGGATGTTAAGTCAAAGGCACAAGCTATGATGAATTGAGAAAGTGAGTGCAAAGTACAAGGCTTTAGGCAATAAACATCGCAAGCAACATAGTTTTCAAGTGGGTGATCCTGTTTGGTTGCATCTGTGGAAAGAGAGGTTTCCCAATCTGCGTAAACATAAGCTCATGCCTAGGTTGGGGGTCCTTTCAAGATTGTTGAGAAGATTAATGACAATGCTTTTAAGTTGGATTTGCTAAGAAATTTTGGGGTAAGTGCCACATTCAATGTCGGGGATTTGGCTCCTTATGTGCATGATGATGATGTTGCTCAATTGAGGACAATTATTTCTGAAGAAGAGGAGGATGATCCATTGGATTCATTGGGTGTTGATAATTTTGATGCAACTCTGGGCAATATGATTAATCTCGCATTTAACGGTTTGACTTTAGATTTATTTTTCATTGATGCGTATGCTGGGCATTGGTTGGGGACTACTTGGACAACAACTGTTGTGACGTTAGTCACAAATGATGAGTTAAAGGGAAAACTGCATTAGACAAGGTTGGCGTCAAGGGATGTCGAGGCTGGTGTTAGGGGATGTTGATGCTGGCTTCAGGGGGGTGTCGAGGCTGGCGTCAGGGGGTGCCGAGGCTGGCATCAGGTGGTGCCGAGACTGGCATTAGGGGATGTGAGGGTGCGTGTTAGGGGATAGTTGGATACATATCAGGGGATGTCAATGTGCGTGTCAGTGGAAGACGTCATCAGAGTATAATCTGACGTCATCATCAGGGGGATAATTAATCCATCGGGAGATAATTATCCACTGACAGCTATTTAGACCGTTAGGGGATAATTATCCTCCGACGGCTATTTTTAATCCGTCAGAGGATATTTATCCACTGACGAGGCGCAATTTAAATTTTTACGTATTTTTCTTCTTTTAAGTATTTGTTTCCTAATAGGAATAGGTTTGTTTATTTTCCTTGTTAGATTAGATTTCTTTCCATTATAATATTCTTTCCAAAGTATAATTAGAGTTTATCTCAGCTTATAAATAGTTGTTTATGTTGTACGCTGCAAGACAAACTTTGATATAAAATTTTCATGAGTTTTGAACTTGCAAATTATCTTGAAAGTGGGTGGTTAATTCCTTTAATCTTTCACAACCAGATTTGTTTAGTTTGTGGGTGATTAAATTCTTTAGACAAACTAATACAATCGATCCTTTAGTGCTGATTCTCAATGATTAATTTCTTTATAGAATCAACCTAAAGTTATTGCTTCCACTACTGTATTTGGTTTTTCCAAGATCAAATACATCAAGTGGTTACCTTATTCAAGTGGTTACCTTAGTCAATGCATAAACGCATTGATCCATCCTTCTTCTTCACAAACAAAACAGGGGCTCGCTATGGTGAAACACTAGGACAAATGAAACCTTTATCCAACAATTCTTGCAATTGCATCATCAATTCCTTTAATTCTACTGGGGCCATACGGTATGGTGCCTTTGATATTGGTGTTGTACCAAGGGTTAATTCAATGCCAAACTCTATTATTCGGTCAGGAGATAAGCCTGGTAATTCTTCGGGGAACACGTCCTTATATTATTGAATCACTGGAATGTCATCTATTGAAGATTTCTCTTTAGTAATGTCTTGGAAATAAGCTAGGAAGGTTTCACACCCTTTTTTGACCAGTTTCCTAGCTTGAATGTTGGAAAGAATATGGCTAGAAGAAGTTGGTTTGCTACCATAAAAGGTTATCTTATTATTTTGAGGTGTACTGAGTAATACACATTTCCTAAAACAATCAAACTTAGCCTTATGCTTTCCTAACCAATCCATACACAAGATGACATCAAATTCTCCTAACGTAAAAGGTATCAAATCTGCTGGGAACTCATGTTTTCCCACTTGAATGATACATTGATTTAAAACCTTCGTAATGTGATACGTCTCCTGATTGACAATCATAACCTCTACTAGATGGAGCAACTCTTGCAGTTCTAGTTTTAATTTCTCGACTAAGCGCATATAGATAAAAAATCTAGTTGCTCATGAATCAAATAACATGTATGCTAGTATAGAATTAACTGGAAGCATACATGTCACTACATCAGTGGATTGCAATACATCATTAACAGTCATGTTGTAAGTGCGTGTCATGGGGCATGCAGGAATCGCATTAGATCCTGTTGGTGGCCTCTTTTGTCCTTCAATGAGCTTTCTGGTTTTTTTTGGGGCAATTCGAGAAAATATGATCTGTCATGCCACAGGTGTAAAATGTGGTATTGATGAGTCTTCCCAGATTCTGATTCTGAGGCCTGTTTTGGCTTATTACAGGAAGGTTGGGGCAGTTATGGGATATATGCCCCGACTGTCTGCACCGGTAACATACCCTTAGTCCCTTCAAACAGGGTTCTTTCCCATGGTTCCTATCACACTTGGGGCAAACGCTCCCTTTTTTCAGTTCACTACTCTCTGATGGGTCTCCATTCCAACGACGTTTGTTTTTATTAAAATTGGGGCTAGTAAAACTTCCCACTCCAGGTTCTTGTTTAACTTGTGGACCTCCTTGAGGCCTATTCCACTTCCAGGTTGTGTCATTCTTCTTTCCCTTATCACGATTATATTTTGCGAGGACTTTAGTCCCTCATTTTGCTATCTTATCTTTCTCAACGACAGCATAAAAATCATCCAGTGCCAAGATTGCCACTTTATTACAGAGCCAAGGATTCAGTCCTTGCTCGAAACGTCTTGCCCTACGCCGCTTGGTGTCCTTTTGGTGTGGAGCAAAGCGGGATAGTTTAATGAATTTTGCTTCATACTCGGCTACAGTCATACTCCCTTGTTTTAAATTAAGGAAGTTGATTTCCATTTCATCAGATATACTTAAAGGAAGATTCTTTGCAAGGAACATTTCGGTGAATCTTTCCCAAGGAATTTCCCGGTTGTTATTGTGAGCAGCTTGCTGAGTTAATTCTAACCACTCTACATTCTCCCACCAAAAGTTTGCTTCTCCTGTTAACAGGTAAGCGATAAAGGTACTTTTCTGGAGATTTGTAACCTCACAAATCCTAAAGGCTTTCTCGACCTCCTTGACCCACTCACGGGCTACTATTGGACCTTCATTTCCAGTAAAGATAGGTGGTTTTAAATCCTTGGAATCCTTAAAAGTAACCCTGTGTGTTGGGTTATTGGGTTAGGGATTTGATTGGGTATTCCCAAATGCTTCTCTTAGCAAATTTACAAGGTGTTGCATAGGGTTAGTAGTGTTAGCTCGAGTTTGATCTTCTAGTTGGCGGGGCCTTCCATGACCTCGACGGTTTTCTCCTTCCATTTTCTGTTAAACAACATATATCATTGTAATAACCTTTAAATTCTTCATTTTGAAATTGTTCTCATTTCTAACATTCAATCTATATGCAAAAATAAAGTTCATTTGTTAAGTTAAAGCATAACATGTCACATAAGATGATAAAACAAACTATTTACATGTGTCGTATATTAAAACATAATACAAAATTTTGGAGACATGCTAAATCTCCTCTCCTGGGTTGGCTTACAAACCTATGACAACCTTGGGATAAAATCTTATAACAGGGTCCCTATCAACTATTAGTTTGTAATTTCACAACATCCTTACTAACAAAACATAAACCCCTATTAACAATCTCCTTTACCATTCCCAAAAGTCATTATAGTGGATACTGATTACATATATATGCATACTTAAAATTTTCCTTGTAGTCAGCCTAAAATTACTTTTTGATCCTCAGATCAGGTCTTCCTCACTGAGTCCTGAATAGACCCAACTTACCGTGATATCTTCAAAGGCACAAACTAACCTCAATTGATATTTTGAAAAGGCCATCAAGGCCTCCATCGATGCCTCAGAAATTGGTGCAAATCGTCTTGTTTCAAACATTTGCTAATTAACAGCTTGCATCGCCATTCTATACTGAGCTTCGACATGGCATTTGGCGAACCGCTAGTGCTCCAACATCCGTCTATAACTACAAGCCACCCTGACATGGTGAAAAGTCACCTCCTCCTTATCCCGTAAGTCTGTTTCATAATATCTTAGTTGGTTTTAGAGCCTCTTCTCCGTACTTAAAGCATCTGCAGCCGGAACGGGTACCATAGGTGCTGGTACTGGGGGTGAAATTGGTGCAGGTGGGGTGCATAAGTTGGCTCAAGAGTGTAGGCATGGTGAAACTGAAGGTACAGAAGTTTGTGGGGACAGACTTCCTGACCGTGTGTCTAATCTTTGTATGCGAGCTAGAAGGAACATTTGGTATAATAGTGGGTGGAGAGACATAAGGTGCGACCTGTGCTGGGGTCAGCTCCCTTGAACTCTCTTGATCTAAAGGGAAATCTCCTGCCCTTTGTCCATTTATGTCATCATTACTAGCATCCTCAATGGGAACATCTTCATCTTCAGACATAAGGTTAACAACAGTAGGCTCAGGAACTTCAATTCTAACAGACGTAGGTCTGTGTGATAGAACATCCTCTAAAGTCCACCTATTTGGCCTAACAACTGATAAGGAATTCAGTATTATCAGGTTGGCGTATGTCAGACATCTACAAAGCCATAAGGAACTGAATTAGTCTTTCTAAGTCAAAGGTAATAAATTAATAGATGATAATGTATAGATATAACCAATAAAATAGTACTTTGTTAAACAAAAATTTAAGTACTAAAACTTTTATCTTTCATTGTGTAAAATAACTTATGCACACAATGAAATATATTCACTAATTAGGTTCCTAATATTACGTACACTCATGATATCCCCACTTAAATCTTAATGTTTCTATTCCTAAAATTTCAGGATTGGCTTGTCCAAAACATTAATACGTCCCAACTTTTCTAGTTTGTCTCATAAATAATTTTTTTCGATGTTTACGCTCTGATACTGAGTTGTGACAACCTCGGTTTCGTAACTGTAAGCCAGAGTTGTCAGTTTATTATCAACTATTGCGACTCCGGCTTTCAGCGAAACACCAGACAATCAATGGAACAATAGAACTAATAAACAGATAATCTTTCCTTTATAACATTGACTAGAACAGAGTATGTTCAGTAATTATTACAAATATTGTTTCAAAAGATTCTAGCATGGGAATAACATAATTCTCTATTACAATACCAAAACCGAAATCGTATTCAAGAGCCCTTAACAACCAGTCCTACTGATACATTATTTCCTTACCCTTGGAATTTTCACCTTTAACTAGAAGAGAAAACAAGCAAGTATGAGCGATAAAGGTTTAACAAGTATTATGTTATAGGACAGTTGAATAGGAATGAAAATTCTGTAGCTAATTCTGAAATACAATTTTCAAGGCAATGTAAATGTGTATGAACAACATTAAGAGTTCAAATTGTTGGATTCAGTTGCAAATGGGGAGAATCCACATTCTTAGATAGGGGGAAATTGCCAATTTAACGCTTTTGAATGAAAAATAAAAATCCACATAAGCACTTGATGTCTTTCAGTTCTTGACTTACTAGATCGCCTTAACTCCGTTCAGTACTAGGACTTACTGAGAATACTTCTTACCATTTGACAATAGCAGGCCAAGGCTATCTCAAAATGGTATGCAGTACATACGTATGACACTTAAGGTAGATATAATTAAATCTACCTGGACTGGCAGAATAGAATAACCCATTCTCAATTCTGGGGTGTTCCCTCGTCAGTTTATACAGTGGACAAATCTTGACATCTCAGCGAGGGTCACAAGGTAGACACATAGATGATTTGTTAAAAAGCATTAGAAGAATTAAACTAAATTGTATAATTCAATATGTCATGTATTGAAATGGAACAGATAGGATGCTTGTAAACTAGATACAAGTAGTCAAGCATGTAACAATAAGATTTTAGCTTAAGTTGAACAAATAACTTTTATCCTCTATCAGTATGTATACGAAACAATTATATATACGTAAGAAAAGTTTGAGCATTTGCATATCATGTCTTAATGCAAATCGAATCAACTGATCAAGCGTTTAATTGTAATAAGCATTATACTACATGTATGCATGCATAAACAACTATGCTATATATTGAAGGAATAGTAAATATGTTACCTGCAAAATCACGTATAACGGAACAATTGAGTTATATGTTGTAAGAATAACAAATAGATTACTTGCCTTGATCAAGATGACAACATATGCTTGGTTTAATTGTTCCTGCGAGATCTGTTTTTGATCCATAAATGATCAAAAGTTAGAATTATAGTTATGTCTAAGTAACAAGGTTCTTTATGTAATGTCTATCAAATTGTGTTGAGAGTATATCTACTACTTCTTGAATGCCTCTGATGGTATTGTATAAACTTGAAATGGTTGCACTAGTTACTGTGCATCACGGGATAAATTTCTTAATTGTCAGGGGATAATTTTACTCATCATCAGATAAATCTACCCGTTAGTGGATAATTTATCCGGTCATTAGGGGATAATCCTTGGGCATTAGGGGATAAATTATACTTGTCAGGAGATAATAATGTGATAGGATAATCAACTTATAGTTAGTTTTAGTTGATTTATAGTTTTATAGCTTATTAGGTAAGATTGGTGTGATTAAGTGTGCATCAGGGACTAGCCTAGCCGAGACTTGGCCGAGAACGGGCATTAGGGGATGCTGAGGCAAGCATCAGGGGATGCTGAGGCAAGCATCAGGGAATAATTATAACATCGGAGACTACGACATCAGGGAATAGAATTCAACATCAGAGACTACGAGCGTCAGGGGATCCTTAGTCTCCGACAGTACAAATTTACTATCAGGGGATAGTTAGTTTTTGACAGTGTAATTTGCCTTGTCAGGAGATAGTTATTCTCTGATAATCAAAATTGGTCGTCAGGGGATAATTAATCTACGATAACATAATTATCCACTGACAGTTTCGGTTATTATTTTTCATGTATTTTAATTATTTATGTATTTTTTTCGTATTTGTTTCCTAGTTCTAATAGGTGTGTTTCCTTTCCTTATTGGATTAGATTTCTTTCCAATGTATTATTCTTTTCAATTAGGATTAGGGATCTTAACAGTTTATAAATAGCTGTTCATATTGTACAATAACGAATAATAGTTTTTGATTAATAAAATTCAGAAGTTTCTACAATTTCTTCTTGTTTGTGTGATATAAACAAAACCCTATTCGTGTGATTCGAGTAGTATTGAACGTGTGATTCGTTCAAGAACCTTAAGTTGACTTCTTGTGCGTACATCAACAAGTTGATTTAAGCTATCCGAGGCTCTAGGCTTAAACACCTTACATCAGATAAGGTCTCGGCCGTCAGGGGATAGTTTTTGGCCGTCAAGGGATAGTTTTTGGCCGCCAGGGGATAACTTTCGGCCATCAGGGGATAAATTTGTTTATCGCCAAATTCGTCGGTAATCTATTTGACTATCGCCAAAGTCACTTGGTTGTCGCCAAACTCATCGCTGAACTATATAACCAGTGCTAAACTCGTTGGTGGATAAATTTTATCTGTCAGGGGATATTTTACCCGTCAGGGGATAATTTTGCTCATCAGTGGATAATTTATCCTCCAATGACTAAGTTAACCCATCAATGGATAATTATCCTCTGATGGCGAAATCAACCCATCAACGGATAATTATCTTCTGATGGCTTGCAGTCAAGACTCTGTGTATTTTTTCCATAATTGAAATATGTTTGTTTTAACTTTTCTAAACAGTTGTTTATGTTGAAAATGGACATCAAGAGGAAAAATCATTATCTTTTTATAGACTTAATATAAAACTATTGATGTAGGGTGTTTAAGCCTACAACCTTGGATAGCTTAAATCAACTTGTTGATGTACGCACAAGAAGTCGACTTAAGGATCTTGAACGAATCACTTGTTCAATACTACTCAAATCACACGAATAGGGTTTTGTTTATATCACACAAACAAGAAGAAATTGCAGAAACTTCTGAATTTTATTAATCAAAAACTATTATTCGTTATTGTACAATATGAACAGTTATTTATAAGCTGTTAAGATCCCTAATCCTAATTGGAAAGAATAATACATTGGAAAGAAATCTAATCCAATAAGGAAAGGAAACAAACCTATTAAAACTAGGAAACAAATACGAAACAAATACGGAAATAATAAAATACATGAAAATTATTAACAGAAACTATCAATGGATAATTAAGCTATCGGAGACTAATTATCCTCTGACCAACAAATTTAACTATCGGAGACTAGTTATTCCCTGACAAGCAAATTACATTGTCGGAGACTGACTATCCCCTGACGCATGAATTTGGCTGTTGGAGACTAACATCCCCTGATGGGTAGATTTACACTGTCGAAGACTATTATCCCCTGACACCGTAATCTTTGATGTTGAATCTCATCCCGTGATGTCGTAGTCTCTGATGTTATAATTATTCCATGATGCTTGCCTTGGCATCCCCTGATATCTGTTTTTAGCCAAATCTTGGCTAAGCTAGTCCCTGATGCACACTTTATCACACTGATCTCACCTAATAAACTATAAAACTATAAATCAACTAAAACTAACTATAAGCTGATTATCCTATCACACCAACTATTCTCTCTAATATCATAACATAGTTTTCAAAAATAAAGAATAGCAGAGTTTAAATATATGGAGAATGTTTCTTTGAGTATTTCAAGAGAATAGAGATTATACAAGTGGTCTGTGAAGATGTTTTGATTAGACAAAGTTTCATACAGATTTCTATTCTCGTTAAATGATCAAGTGATTTCTAGGTTTATCTTTCATGTTTCTCAATTAAACTAAATAACTAGTTAAGGCTTTAAAATTACCTTGTGAAGCTTTCCATTCTGCAGCACACACTGTATGAATATTATTTTGAGTTTGAGAGTGTTTAGAGAAGAAGAGTAGTAAGACAAGGGTCTTCTTTATATAGGAGAGTCAGTAAAACAAATATGTATAATGTGGGGTATCTCTCACTTTAGATTAGCATCAGACGTGGAATTAACTAAACCACTAAAATATGATAAACAATTACTTGAACATTACATTCACACGTATGTGTGTACTTCTCACAGATGTCATAAAGTAGTACTCTGTAGTACTAATGACTCAGCGACTGAAATGCTTACTCATTAGGTAGAATTATTATTTAACTCGCTTTCTTTGTAACCGCAGTAATAGTAATCCATACTAATATTATTACTAAACTATTACAGTTTAGGATAATATCTTGAATTGAAATTCATTTCTTTCCGTATTCATAAAAGAACATTTGATCACTATCACAAATAAACTTGTCTAAAATTTAATAAATGCTTTAATAGTTTACAAAAAGTCTGGGGCTTCACACCCCTAGCCCAGATGGCTTTACTATTGACTTCTTCCTTAGTGTTTGGCACATCATTGGAGATGACTTCCTTAATGCTATTAAATTCTTCTTCTCTTCCTCCTGTTTGCCTCAAAAGCTTAACACCACCACTATAGCTCTTATTCCCAAAGTTCCTAAACCAACAACTATGAATGACTTCTGGCCTATTTCCTGTTGTAACACATTATATAAATGCATTAGAACAATCCTAGCCAATAGACTCAAACATGTGCTCCCCCTCATCATTTCCCCAACTCAATCAGCCTTTGTGCCTAATAGATCAATCTCTGACAATATCTTTATTGCTCAAGAACTCTTCCTTGGCTATAAGGCTAACAGTGGCACCCCAAGATGCTCTCTCGAAATTGATCTATCCAAAGCTTTTGACTCTATAAGATGGGAATTCCTTCTCGATCTCCTTCACTCTTTTGGTCCCCTCCCCCCCACCCCAATTTATTTCTTGGGTTAATTCCTGTCAAAGTTAATGGCTCCTTGGAGGGCTTTTTTAGAGGACAGAAAAGCTTAAGGCAAGGGGATCCTCTCTCCTCCTACCTCTTTGTTATTTTTATGGAAACCTTATCTCTTTTGCTTAATTTTAAGTTTCATGCCAAAGCAAAGACCCCAAGTTTAAACCATATTTGCTTCGCTGATGATCTCCTCCTCTTCTGTCATGGGGATATCAACTCCATAAACATTTTACTGCCTGCTATAGATACCTTCTCGCTTCTCTCTGGCCTTTCCGTGAACCCTTCTAAGAGTCATTGTTTTCTCTCTAATTTACACCCCCACAGTCATTCCCAAATCCTTAATGCTACACAATTTCCCCTTGGCACTCTTCCAATGAAATTTCTAAGGGTTCCCATCATCTCCTCTAGGCTCTCTATCTCGGATTGCAAACCCCTAATCGACAAGATAACTCTGCGTTTAACTTCATGGACTAACATTTTTTTTATGTTATTGATGTATTTGATCTGGGAGGATCAAGCACAGGTTGCGGAAAATAACTTTAGAAGGACTCCGTTAATCACCAGGAATCAATACTAAAGGATCAATCTGTTTAGTTTGCTTAAAGAAGTTAATCACCCGGAAGCTAAAACAAATAGGTTGTGAAAGTATAAAGGAATTAACCACCAACACTCAAGATATTTATAAGTAAAACTCACACAGTTTTATTAATCAAAGTCTACCTTTAACAAACATTATGAACAGGTATTTATAACCTGAATAACAAGAAAATCCTAATTCTAATCGGAAAGAATAATACATTGGTAAGAAATCTAATTCAATAAGGAAAGAAATAAAACAAACCTATTACAATTAGAAAACTATTAAAAATAATTTAATAAACTGCAACCGAGAAAAATAGTCTCTGACGAGTTAAATGAAATTAGTCTCTGACAGGCTTAATTTGCACTTAGTCTCTGACAGTACAAATTATCCCTTGACAAGCTTAGTCTCTGACAGTATAATTTATCCCTTGACGAGCTTAGTCTCTGACAGTATAAATTATCCCCTGACGAAGCCTTAGTCTCAGATGACCATTTTATCCCCTGACGCGCGTAGTCTCTAACAACCATTTATTCCTTGACGCGCACATGAGCAACCCCTGATGCCAGTGCACGACAACCCCTAACACATTCCCTGACGCCAGTTCTCGGCAACCCCTGATGCCAGTGCTCGGTCCATTCTCGTCTAAAGTCCAAAATTACTTAACTCCTTATTTACAAGTAAAGTAACAACAGGTTGACAAGTACTCCCTAACCAGTATCCTGCATTAGCATGAATGGAAAATAAATCTAAGGATATTTTCTTCAAAACAAGACTTACTCTTCCATCATGAACTACATCTGATTGCTCAACACCCAATGACTCCAACGGATCATCCTCCTCTTCTTCAGAAACAATTGTCCTCAATTGAGCCACATCATCATCATGAAAATAAGGAGCCAAATCACCGATGTTGAAGGTTGCACTTACACCATAATCCCCTGGCAACTCCAACTTGAAGGCATTGTTATTAATCTTTTCAACAATTTTGAAAGGACCCTCTGACTGAGGCATTAATTTATGCTTATGCAAATTAGGGAACCTTTCCTTCCTCAGATGCAACCACACAAGATCACCCACCTGGAATCAGGTTGTTTGCGATGTATATTGGTTAGAGCCTTGTACCTTGCACTAACCTTTTCAATTCTGGCTCGTACTTGTGCATGCAACTTTACCATAGCTTGGGCCTTTGCTTTAGCATCAGTATGAACATATTCACCCCTTGGCAAAGAAATTAAATCCACTAGAATGTTTGGATTTTGACCATATACCACTTCAAAAGGTGAATGTTTTGTAGCATAGGTAGGAGATCTATTGTATGCAAACTCTGCATCCCAATCTTTTGTAGTTTTGCTCACCAATCCACACAACAAGACTCCCAATGTTCTGTTGGTCACTTCAGTTTTTCCATGTTTGAGGATGATGTGAAGTACTGAAACACAGTTTAGTGCCCAACAGCTTCCATAGTGTCTTCTAGAAGTAACTCATAAACTTTGTATCTCGGACTATGGTTTGCGGTAGACCATGCAGTCGAACCACTTCCTTCAGGTATAGATCAGCCACTCGAGACGCATCATCCATTTTGTGACAAGCCAGAAAGTGTGTCATCTTCGAAAATCTATCTACTACCACCATGATAGAATCAGTACCCCTTTGAGTATGAGGTAATCCCACAATGAAATCCATTGACACATCTTCCCAAGGAGAATCTAGTACCGACAATAGAGTATAAAGACCTTGATGAAATGTGCTCTTTGTCTTTTGACATGTAGCACACCACGCAATAATACCGATTACATCACCCTGTATCTTTGGCCAATAAAAATGTTCTTGTAATATCTCCAAAGTCTTGGTAATGCCTAAGTGTCCAGCTAATCCTCCCCCATGTGTTTCCCTTACCAACAACTGTCGAATCGAGCAAGATGGAATGCACAAACAGTTTCCTTTAAACAAAATTCCATCTTGGAACACATAATTCCCAGTAGTTCCTCGTGAGCATGATTCGATGATTAGTTGGAAATCAACATCTAACTTGTAGTACTCTTTGATCAATTCAAAACCCAATAGTTTTGAACTTAATACACCCAACAAATTGTATCTCCTTGACAATGCATCAGCCACAACATTGTCCTTCCCTTGTTTATGCTTCGAAGAGAAATTAAAAGACTGTAAAAACTCAACCCACTTTGCATGACGAGGATTAAGTTTTTGCTACCCATGAATGTACTTCAAAGCTTCATGGTTTGAATGCAGTATAAAATGACTAGGACGCAGATAGTGACTCCAGTGGTCCAATGACGTCACTATTGCATAAAATTCCTTGTCATATGTTGAGTAGTTAAGCTTGGCCCCATTTAACTTTTCACTGAAATAAGCAATAGGCCTCTTTTTCTACACTAGTATAGCTCCTATTCCCACTCCACTTGCATCACACTCTACCTCGAAAGTACTTGAGAAATCCGGTAAAGCTAAGACCGGTGTATCACACAATAATTCCTTCACTTTCTTAAACGCCCCTTGAGCAACTTCTGTCCACTCAAATTTTCCTTTGTTTATGCATTCAGTAATGGGTGCAACCAAACTACTGAAGTTCCTGACAAATCTTCTGTACAACGAAGTAAGTCCATGGAAAGATCTTACCTCTGTTACCGTAGCTGGTACTGGCCAAGATTTGATAGCTTGTACTTTTGTTGGATCAACTGAAACTCCATCTCCAGAAACTATATATCCTAGGAAAGTCACACTAGGTACTAGAAAGTAACACTTTTCTAACTTGGCGTAAAACTTCTATTTTTTCAACACTTCAAAGACTAATCTTAAGTGCTTAAGATGATTTTTAATATTTTTGCTGTAGACAAGTATATCGTCTAGATAAACACCAACAAACCTTCCCAAGAAAGGCTTTGGTACCTCATTCATCAGCCTCATGAAGGTACTCGATGCGTTGCTAAGGCCAAATGATATGACCAGCCATTCATACAATCCGACTTTTGTTTTGAATGTTGTCTTCCATTTGTCGCCTTCTCTCATCCTTATCTGATGATATCCACTACAAAGATCTACCTTGGAAAATATCACTGAGCCATGCAATTAATCCAGCAGATCATCTAACCTCGGAATTGGAAATCTGTACTTGATAGTAATGCTATTCACTGCCCTACTATCAATACGCATTCTCCATGTTCCATCTTTCTTTGGTATCACTAAAGTTGGTACAACACAAGGACTCATGCTTTCCCTCACATAGCCCATTTCCATCAACTCCTCAATCTGTCTTTGTATCTCCTGTGCCTCTTGAGGATTACATCGATATGCCGCCTTGTTAGGTAAAGACACTCTAGGAATTAAGTCAATTTGATGTTCAATTCCTCTAATAGGTGGTAAACCCGGTGGCAAATCTTCAGAAAATACATCCTTAAATTCTGACAGTAACTCTGCTAAGGCTTCATTTGGTTTTCCTGACACCTGCTCAACTTGAAACCCAACAGCAATCAGCAGATAGCCTTGACCCTCTTGTTCCAATTTAACCCTGAATTGTTTTTCTGTCACCATTAAGCTTTCCTTGCGTGCGCCAAGAGAGGATGGAGGTTTTAAAGTTGTCCTCTACCTTGGCAATATATACGTTTGTCCTACCATCGTATTTGGCAAACCTATCATACTGCCACGGTCTTCCCAACAGTATGTGGCACGCATCTATTAGAAAAACATCACATAGTACCTGATCCTTCAATTTGCCAATTTCAAAGGAAATCAGTGCTTGTTTGGTTACCTTAACTTCTCCTCTATCACCCAGCCAGTGCAATTTGTATGGTTTAGGATGGGGTGTTGTAGTCCAATTCATTTGTCTATTAACGTAGTAGAAACCACATTCGTGCAACTCCGAGTATCAATTATCAGATTGCACAGTTTGTCCTTCACCAACACTCTGGTCATGAATATTTTGTCCCTTTAGTCGGCTTCTAATGGAACTGGCTTGGCTTGCAACAATCTTCGGACTATTAACTACAAACCATGAGTCTTAGGTTCCTCCTTAGAGTTAGCCTCGAAATCATCTTCAACTTCTCTACAGCTAGTTGACTCCTCTTCATCAAGTGTTTCTTTCTCCCTTGAAGCATAGGATGCCTCAATCTCCTCTATGTCATGGAGAGTCATCACTCTATTGCTCGGGCAGTCACAATGCATATGCCCATAGCCTTTACACTTGAAGCAAATCCGTCGGTCCTCTGTTGCCAACGGTGTAGAAGCCTTCCCTTTGTCCTTTTTGAACTTATCAAAAGTAGGAGTGAACTTAGTTGCAGGGTGTACCTTGTTCTTCCTTTCGATCCTGCCTCTTTCCATTGTCTTGCTTACTGGGCGGGTATAATTATTCCCCTTGGCCTTGGCATGCTTCTCAGCTCGTATGGCCACCTTGCGCACCTCTTCAAAGGACCAGTAGGGTTGTAATTCCACCCTCTCGACAATATTATTGTTCAGTCCTGATAGGAACCGAATAATCTTATGTTCTGCCCTTTCTTCAAGGTCACACAACATGGTGGGTTTCTCAAACTCCACCGTGTATTCTTCCACTGATAGTGCCCCTTGTTTGAAACTTTGTAATTTCAAGAACATGTCTTGTACGTAGTCTCTGGGTAGGAAACGTTTCTTCATCCTACTCTTTAAGGCTTCCCAAGTCCCAATTCGTGTCTTTCCTTCTCTTCTTCTCTTATTCTTCAAAGACTCTCTCAATCCATTGTAACCATTCCAAGAAATTTTCAGGTTTCATGCTGCCATCAAAGTCTGGGATATCTAATCTCAAACCCTTGTCGTCGTCAACATTGTGTCTCTGCCTCCTAGGTACTGGACTGGCCACTTCTTCACCTTCTAAGTCTGAAGTGCGAACAGATCTTGTACTTCGGTTTGGATTTGTGGAAGGGTTCCTTCGATCTAGTCGCACAAGGATCTCGTTCATCTTATCTACAAGTTCATTGATTTGCCTATCACGACGCAAGTTTTATGCCTGCTCCATGGTAAGTCCCCGTGGAATAACTTGTTCTTCTTCTCCAGCCATTAGTGTTGCAGGTTGTAGAATAATGCAAGAACAACTCGTCCACCAAAACTCTGATACCAAGATGATGTATTTGATCTGGGAGGATCAAACACAGGTTGGAAAAATAACTTTAGAAAGACTCCGTAAAGAAATTAATCACCAGGAATCAATATACGATTAGAAAACTAATAAAAATAATTTAATAAACTGCAACCGAGAAAAATAGTCTCTGACGAGTTAAATGAAATTAGTCTCCGACATGCTTAATTTGCACTTAGTCTCTGACAGTACAAATTATCCCCTAACAAGCTTAGTCTCTGATAGTATAATTTATCCCATGACGAGCTTAGTCTCTGACAATATAAATTATCCCCTGACGAAGCCTTAGTCCCCAATGACCATTTTATCCCCTAACGCGCGTAGTCTCTGACGACCATTTATTATCTGACGCGCGCAGGAGCAACCCTTGATGCCAGTGCTTGGCAAACCCCTAACGTATTCCCTGACGCCAGTTCTCGGCAACCCCTGACGCCAGTGCTCGACCCATTCTCGTCTAAGGTCCGAAATTACTTAACTCCTTATTTACAAGTAAAGTAACAACAGGTTGACAAGTACTCCCTGACTAGTATCCTGCGTTAGCATGAATGGAAAATAAATCTAAGGATATTTCCTTCAAAGCAAGACTTACTCTTCCATCCATAATTGCATCTGATTGCTCAACACCCAATGACTCTAATGGATCACGTATGCAGGTAGACTTCAACTCATTAAATTTGTTCTCCTTGCTATGCATACATATTGGTCTCAACATTTTATCCTCCCCAAAGATGTCCTTGGTGAAATCAGAAGCATCTGCTGCAAATTCATATGGACAGGCCCTTCTCTACGCAGCCATGGAGCAAACGTTTCTTGGGATGCTATATCCTATCATTTGAAAGAGGAGGGCCACGACTTGAAGCACTTGGAGGATTGGAATCATGCCTTAATTCTTCTAGAATTATGGAAGCTAATCCAATTTAGCCCCTCCTCCCTTTGGTGTAAATGGATCCATGCAAACTACTTGCGAAGGGCTCATTTTTGGACCATGCCTATTCCCTCTTCTTGCTCATGGATATGGTGCAAAGTGCTCAAGCTTAGAGATAAAGCAAATGAATTTATTCATTACAAGGTGCGTACTGGTGACCGTATACTCTTATGGCATGATCCATGGATAACACGTTCTATCATCATTACTCTAGAGTTAATTTCCAACTCGGGCATCTCTTCTAAAGCCAATGTGTCCTCTATCCTTCTTAATAGTGCTTGGAACTTTCCCTCTTCAAATCACCATGAAGTCATTATTTTTCGCTCCAGGTTCAATTACTGCATTCCCATTGGCCTAGTTTCTGATTCTGTAATGTGGGAGGACATAGCTAGGAGCTCAATTAAAGCTTCAAAGATTTGGAACTCTATTCGGCAAAGGAAACCCACTGCTCCTTGGTACCACTTGGTCTGGCATTCATTGCAGGTTCCACGGTTCTCATTCTTATTTTGGATGGCTTGTCGCTAGAAATTGCGCACTAAAGACGGGCTTCTAAGACTGGGTTGTATCTCTGATGCTATTTGTATCCTCTGTGACGGATTTGATGAGACACATGACCACATTTTTTTTAACTGTTAATACTCAAAGCTAATCCTGAAGCAGGTTCTTGCAGTGTCAGGTTTCACTCCCAACTCTTGGAGTCTGGACAATATCATCTCCTCCCTGTCCTTAGGCTCCTCGATTCCTTCACTTGCTATTAAAGTTTATGGTGTAACTATTTCAGCTATTACCTACCATGTGTGAAGGGAACAAAATGCTCGAAGTTTTCAGCAGAAGAGCATGCCAGCCCTGATCCTTGTTAAAAAGGTTTTGAACTGCATTTGGGGCATCCTGGGTGCAAACCACAACTTCTTAAAATTTGCTCACAAGCATCCCAGCCTACTCTCTTGGCTGGACTAATCCCTGTGCCTTCTTCCAAGTGTAGTACCTGCTGTTACAACTTCTACTATGTGATGCCGTATGCTACTAATGTATGCTATTTTTTATATGTGCCTGCTGCTATGTGTCTTCTATCTGTGATGAATATTCAGATATCTCAATGATGAAGGATTATAGTGAGTGTGAAATTGAAGTTGTAAACAATAGTGAAAAAACAGAATGGCTCTCTCTCAAAAAAATTTCTCTCCTTTCTCTCTACCTTTTCCCTAAAATCCCTTCCTGTTGATCCCCTCTTCGCTCCTCCTCTTTTCTCTCTATCGTGCACCTTGTTGCCATTTCTCTTTGTGGAAATGGTAGATTCAGAACCCACCTTAAACCCCACTCTTCTACATCCGTTAGTTACTGACCTAGCGGGAACTGGAAACATGGTTTCTGCAGCAGCTCAAACCTCCGAAAATGACAGATCAGATGCTTTTCAAGCTAGACAAAAAAATGCCACTCTCATGTCCTTCATCTCTTCTCTTGGCTAGAGTTTACAAGACATTAGGAATTTTGAGATTTCAGGCTCTCTTCCATTAGGGACTTCAAATTCAGGAGCTTCAGGTTCTAATTCTTCTGCAGTTCCTGCTCAGGCGTCTATGGGGTTCAAGAAATCTGAAGAAACCCTACCTCTCCAGCCACATTTAGAGGAGGGTGAAGTCATTCTCACGGACTCTCCCCACAAAGATCAGACCCTCTCTAAGGGAAAGCTATCTTGGAGCAAGATTGTGGCCGGAGATGCAAAACCTGCTAAGCTCTCCTTTTTTCCTCCTACACTGGTTGATGGTAAGATTTCTATTAAACCTCCCCTTGAGGTTCTTAAACAAGGTTGCAAACATTGGGAAAATTGTCTGATTGGGTTTTTCCATCATTCTCGCCCCCCTTACATTGTTATTGCTGCAGCAGCTACAAAAATTTGGGGTAACCTAGGCCCTAAATAAGGTTTTCTTGCATAAAAATGCTTATTTATTTCAATTTAATTCAGTAGAAGACTGTGAAAACGTTCTGAGTTTGGGACCTTGGCATTTAGCAAACAAACCGATTTTATTGAAAAAATGGCATGAGGGGACAGATTTATCAAAATAAGATTGCAAGAAAGCTCCCGTATGGGTCAAAGTGTCGGGTATCCCTCTTTCGTATTGGAATATTGAGGGGTTGAGTTACATTAGTAGTGGGCTGGGAAAGCCGCTTTTTCTTGACAAAATCACAAGTAACTTGGATCCTATGCCTTATGCCAGAATGTGCATAGAAATAGGGATAGATTCTAGTTGGCCTAAGGAACTCCAAGTTTCTATATGGGATGAACTTACAAACAAGGAAGCTTCAGTTGTAGTCTCAGTTGAATATCAAAACAAACCCCCTTCTTGCCCCAAATGCTCCATTTTTGGTCATTCTCAATTCAAATGTCCATTCTCCAACTTCCAATGGGTTCCCAAACCCCAACCAAAACCTGTTGACAAGGATAGTCCTATTACTCATCAAGATAAGGAAAATGACAGTTGGATTTCAGTTCATTCAAAGTCTAGTCTCGCGCCCCCTACTCCTGCAGCCACTGCAGCCACTGCAACCACTGCAGCCCTTTCCTCTCCTACAGCCACTGCAGCCACTTCCTCTCCTGCAGCCACTGCAGTCTCTGGGCTTTTTTCTGCAGCCTCTACAGCCACTGCAGCCTCTGGGCTTTTTTCTGCAGACACTGCAGCCACTGCAGCCTCAATGCTTTCTCCTTCTACTCCGCATTCCAACCCTTTCTCCCCTCTTTCCTGTCTAGAGGTTCACTCTCCTGATTCAGATGTTAGCTCTCTAAACCAAGTTCTTATTAGTAAAATCTTGTCAGTCGATGAAAAAGATTTCAAAGATCAGAAACTGAAAGGAATAGTAGCCTTAGATGCTCTGTCCTCTTCCAAGAGGAAAAAGAAGAAGGGTGGGAGACAGGCTCCCACTTAGCTCTCTCCCCTCTCTTCTTATTTTGTTCCATGAATATCTGCTCCTATAATGTTAGAGGCCTCAATAAGTCGACAAAACAAGACGACATTAGATCTTTTCTAACTTCCAATAGCATTACCCTAGCGGGTCTTTTGGAAACTAGAGTCAAGCGGGATAAGGCTCATGCCATTGCCTCCAAACTTCAAGCTAACTGGGAGTGGATTTTCAATTATGATAATCATCAGAATAGTAGAATTTGGATTGGTTGGAACCCTCAAGTTTGGCAAGTTCTTCCTTTATCCTATTCAGATCAGCTTATCCACTGCAAAGTAACTTTTTTGGACCAGAACCTTCATTTTTGGGTTACTTTTGTCTATGCTCATAATACTTACACAATGCGTCGTAGTCTTTGGAATGATCTCATCGAGCTTTCATCTCCTACTCAAAGGTGGACTGTATTAGGAGACTTTAATGAGATTCTTTCTCTTTCTGAAAGCAAAGGGGGGGCGAATCTACAACTCCACGGGAATGGATGATTTTAGGAATTGCATTCTCAATTGTCATCTAGAAGATATAAGATACATGGGTCAATTCCTCTCTTGGAATAATAAACAAGAATCTTACCCCATTGCTAGGAAGATTGATAGAGTTCTGGGGAACCCTCTATGGATGCAAACCATGGACCTTTCTCAAGTATTTTTTGGTCCTAGCAGGCTTTCAGATCACTCCCCTGCAATTCTTCAGTTGGGGCTCAAAATTATCCCTCCTAGGAAGCCCTTTTTGTTTCTAAACCATCTCATCGACATGGAAGGATATCATTCTGCAATTTCGGATGCCTGGAAAGATCCTGTGGCAGGATCAGCTCAATTCTCCCTAGCCTCAAAGCTTAGAAGAGTTAAAAAGAACCTTATTATTCTAAATAAGGACCATGGCCATCTTCATTCCAGAGTTGCTACTGCAAGGGAAGCCCTTCTAACTTTTCAATCACATTTTCAGGATTCTCCTTTAGCAGATTTCAATCAGAAAGAGAAGCAGCTTACTTTTGATCTCTTAAACGCTTTAGAGGAAGAGGAAAAAATTCTAATCCAAAAAGCTCGAGTTCACTGGCTAAAGGTTGGGGATAAAAACAACAAGTTCTTCTACGCAAAAGCTAAAGGCAGATGGAACTCAAACAAAATCTTGGCTCTTGAAGATGATCATGGGGTAATTAATTATGATCAGATTCAGATTAAATCAATTGCTATTTCCTACTTCAAGAATACTCTTGGTGCTGATTTTCGTCCCCCCGGAAGGCACCTTTCAGCTCTCCAAAGCCTTAACGTCAAAAAAGTCCCTCCTAATCTTTTGCTCCATCTTTCTGCTCCTATTTCAAATCTAGAGATTCTGGCCACTCTCAAGTCAATCCCCAAAAACAAATCTCCTGGCCCTGATGGCTTCAATGCAAATTTCTTTATATCTTCTTGGGATATTGTGGGAGCGGATTTCACTAAAGCTATTCAAGCCTTTTTCCACTCTGGAAAACTGCTTAAAGAGCTAAACCACACAGCCATCACTCTTATACCAAAAATTAAAAATCCTTCGAGGATGGGGGACTTTCGCCCTATCTCATGCTGCTCTACTATCTATAAATGCATCTCAAAGATTCTTGCCAACAGACTAAAGAAGACTCTCCCCTTCATTATTTCAAATTGCCAATCAGCTTTTATTCAAGGCAGGAGCATTGGTGATAATATCCTTCTTGCTCAAGAGCTTATGCATAACTATCATCGTGTAGGAGGCACTCCCAGATGTGCTCTTAAGATAGACATAAGCAAAGCTTTTGATTCAGTAAATTGGGAGTTTATCTTTGCAGTTCTGGAAAAAATGGAATTCCCTGAGCAATACATTGGATGGATTAAAGAATGTGTTACTACGGCCAAATACTCGGTAAAAGTTAATGGAGAGCTTTGTGGCTACTTTGAGGGTAAGAAGGGTCTTCGACAAGGTGATCCTCTCTCACCTTATCTGTTCATTATTGCTATGGAAGTTCTCAGCACCATTCTGGATTCTGTTAGCCAAAATCCCAGCTTCAAGTTCCACAGGAAAACAGAAATAGGGGGCTTCACTCACTTAATTTTTGCAGATGATCTGTTGATTTTCTCTCATGGGGACCTCTCCTCTGTAAATATGCTCCTTGAAGGGCTTACAGTATTTTCAAATCTGTCGGGGCTGTCCATTAATTTACAGAAAAGCCTTTGCTTCCTTTCAAATGTTGGGGAGGACATTAAATCCCAAATTTTGGATAGATGTGGCTTTCCTTTAGGCACGTTGCCAGTGAGGTTCTTGGGGGTGCCCCTAATTTCAACTAGACTTTCTTCCCTCGATTGTAAACCTCTGATTGATAAGATCACTTCTAGAATCAGATCTTGGACTAACTGTTATCTATCCTATGCAGGCAGAATTTAGCTTATTAAATCTATCCTCTTTGCCATTCAAGCTTTTTGGACTGCTCACTTCATTTTGCCTACTACAGTTTCTAAAAAGATCACTCAAATTTTTACTCAGTTCCTATGGAAAGGTTCTTCTCTTTCCAATTACGGATGCAAAGTTGCTTGGAAACATGTAGCCCTTCCTAGAAGGGAAGGTGGCCTTGGCATTAAGCAAGTGGAAGATTGGAACAAAGCTCAAATCCTTCACAGGTTGCTGCAGATTATTGACTGGAACTGCAATTCCCCTTGGGTCACCTGGATCCGAAACTATAAACTTTCTCGTTATGGTTTCTGGACAGTTCCTACATCTCAAGACTCCTCGTGGATCTGGAGGAAAATTCTCAAACTTCGAGACCTAGCCCGGGGGTTTATCTCTTATAAAGTAGGAAATGGATGTAATATTCTTACTTGGCAAGACCCTTGGATCTCTTCACAGCCCCTGGCCAACAGGCCAGATATGCCCATTATCTCTAATGCAAATAGCAGTTTTTGCTCGAAACTAAACTCCTTTATATCAGGTAACTCTTGGTGCTTGCCTACATCAAATTACACTCTGCTGATTGATCTAAGAACATCTATTGCTCAACTTCCTAAGCCAAGCAGGGACCATGACATGATTCTCTGGCAAGGAGAAGACATTTCCAAGATCTCTTTAAGTAAAATATGGAACTCGATCCGAATGAAGCTTCCTCTTTCTCCCTGGTGCAACCTGCTATGGAATTCACTTTCTATCCCTCGAATGTCTTTTTTCGGTTGGCTAGCAGTCCAAGACAAAATTCTTCCAAAAATAGTCACACCTTGCCAATTCTGTGATGAACCAGAAGAATCTTCAGCTCACCTTTTCTTTAACTGCAGGTTCAGCTCCTCTATCCTCGCTCGAGTAATGGGCATGGCGGATTGGATTGGCCCTTGGATCTCTTTCACTCATTATCTTGCTCATTTGATGTCCATAAAGCAAACTGCAGAGGCAAAGCTCATCAGTCATTTATGTATAATTACAGTGATATACAAAATCTGGCTCGAAAGAAACTTTAGGAGACATGGAGGTCAAGGTCACAATGACTTACAAGTGGCTCAGGATTGTATTTATACAGTGAAGTCAAGGCTTCACAGTTGGAAAGGTTTTCCTAAAGCGCTGCGCTTACAACCCAGTTTAGCTCACTGGAAATTGCGTTAATTCTCAAATTAAATGGAAATATTTTATATTGTGAATTTGAGCTAGCTGCCAAATAGTGTCTTCTCTGCTGCACTGCTGAAATGTCTTCTCTGCATCTCTTTGTTGTCTACAGAAACTTTTGTGTTTTTTGCTGCTGAATTGATGTGTGTTCTGCTGCTAAATTGATGTGATTTTGCTGCTGCTGCTCCTGCAGAAAACTGCTTCTGCTGTTGGCAGCAGTTCCAATGCTGCATTGTTAGTTATTTGCTGCTGCTGAAGTGGTTATCTTTTTCTACTGATGTTTGGTGTTTGCTGGTGCTAGCTGCTTCTGCTGGTGTCTGCAGAGTTGTTTGTTGCTGATGTCTGTTGTTGTAGTGCCTGCAGTGAGGTTTGCTGCAGCTGTTGCTGGTTGTTGCTGCTGCTGCTGGCTTTCCCTGCTGCTGGTTTTTCCTGCTGCTGTTTTCTGCTTCTGGTTTTTTCTGCTGCAGCGCTGGTTGCATCTAAACCCATCTGCAGTGCTGGTTACAGAGTAGTGCTGCAGTGCTGGTTGCATCACAGCTGGTGATGGCTGCTGATGTAGTGATGTTTTCTGTAGTAGTGGTTCGAGTGCAGTGTTAGCTGTTTAGTTTGCTGCCTTCCAAGTTCAGTTTTAGTAGCCTGTTCTTCGCTTTTTCTTGCACAATTTTGGTCTCAGCAATGGCTTCTTGTGTGTTTTTCTCCTGCTGCAATGATATTGTTTATGCTGCTGTTGCTTTGATGTTGATTCTTTTTTCCTTTGCTGCTGCGATGGTGGTTCCTCTGAGTTATTCTGAGGAATTCATGATAGTGGTGTTGCTGTCTGATCTGCGCAGTTTCCTGTCTCTTCTGCTGCTGCAATAGAGTTGTTTCTGTTGCGTTGCATTGGTGTTGTTTCTTCATTGGTGTTGTTTCTGTGTTTCCTTGCTGCTACAGTGATGTTGCCTCTGTTGTGCTATTGTGAGGAAATCATGTCAGGTTTTGAAATCTTGCTTAGTGTGGCTCTTGCTGTGGGTTTTCGGCTATTGCCTTTCCATGTTTTTTGTTGTTTAGGAGGCGGTTTAGCTTACTCTGGTTCTGTTTAGCTTGCTGCTTTCCTGTTTGGATTTTGTTTTCCTAGCTAGCGTTCTGTGCTAGTAGGCCGGGGGGTATGCCCCTCGTTAGTTCTGTTTCTTCTTTTTCTTCTATTGCATTTCCAATTTAACAAAAAAAAAAAAAAATAAAAAAGATATCTCAATGATATCTTATCAGCAGTTTGGTGCAGTGCTTCAAAGTTTGGTGCTGCACTTCAGAGTTTGGTGTAGTACATTTGAGTTTGGTGCAGCACTCCAGAGTTTGGTGTAGTACATTTGAGTTTGGTGGAACACTTCAGAGTTTAGTGCAGTACACTTGAGTTTGGTGCAACACTTCAGAGTTTGGTACAACACATCAAAGTTTGGTGCAGTACACTTGAGTTTGGTGCTGAAGATTTCATTCCGTCAGGGGATATCAGTCTTGTCAATCGGTGGTAAATTAATGGTTTACTCCCCTGTTCCCAGTGTATAGGGTTGTACTTTTATTGTTTGCTTTCCTTTTGGTTTGTTTTGTTCTGCCTAGCTAGAGTTTGTTCTAATACACCGAGAGGGATGCCTCTCGTATTTTTTGTATCTCCATTTTCTTCTATTTAAATTACGCAACTTCAACAAAAAAAAAAACTTTTAGAAGTTTCTAAATAGTATTCCATGTTTAAAATGTGTTTTAAAGTGCAAATAAATACTGATTTCATCATTTTTTTGTTCCTACTTTTTAATGAAAAATTTGAGGTACAATTTAAAACTTCTTATAAAATATCTAGGGTGTACTTAAATATAAATATTCATTTACGATGCACTTAAAAATATACGGTACTTTTTAAACTTAAACATAAACTACACTTTAAATAGTTTAAAGTAAACTTAAAATATAAAATGACATGACATTGGAACATTGGAATTAATTAAATATAAAATATTTCTCTTATGTGATGTTGTTTTCAATTCATATCATTCAAGATTTATTAAAATTTCGTCATTTGTAATTTAATAATTTTTTTTACTAATTTTAGCATATTCGTTGATATGATCACAAAAAATATATTAATATTATTAAATTATATGTTAATAGTACTAATTGATATATTAAAGCTACTAAATAACTCATCAATATTACTAAATATTTATTTATGCTACAATTGAATCTTTTAAAAATATATCACTTATATATTAGCTTTATATCATAATTTGACTAACATATCATTTTTTCAACTTAAAAAGTTTGATCAAATCTTGGGATACAAATAAATATTTATTCTAAATGAGGGGTAGGGGCCGCATGCTTTATAGTCAAATCGCTTGGTACTTTCATAAAATATTTAACAGAAAAATTATAAGATTTGACCATTGATTTCATTAGTCATCGACTTTCTCTTTTAAAAGTGGGGAGGTTAAAAGTTAGAGAGTTACAAGTTCAAATCTTGTGGGTGAATAAAAAATCTTATAAGATAGTTGATGGATGTGGAGAAGTTAAAGATTTAAATCTTGATAGTTGATGGATGTGTGAGTTTCCTGAATATGTGTGAGATTCCGGTGGGGAGGTTAGGGGATTTTTAATGGAAAGGTTAGGAGTTCGAATTTTGATAGTTGACAGTGACCTCATATGTAATAAAAAAAATGAAAAAAGAGAGAAAAGCTACGATACAAATGCTCCATTTACGAGTATGTCAATAATATGTGTTTAAGTCAAGTCATGATTTGAACCGAGCATTGCTATCCGATCTCTGAAGTACACATATTCCATTTACAAGTGTGTCAATTATTTTTGTTCGAGTCAAGTCATACTTTAAATTTGCTTGCATAATGAAATACACAAACTGTATGGGGGTGATTTTTTATTTCACTTTTGACCTTGTAGGTTATTATTCCATCGGGAGGTCTGAGATGGGTTATTGTATTAAGAAAAAAGATATTGATCTCATTTGTTCAGATTAAAATTATGAGATTTTAGATTTTGTCAATATAAATTATATTGTTAGATTTTAAAATCTAATAATTTTAAATTTTAGAGTCTGACAATATAAATTACATTATTAAAATTTATAATCTCATAATTTTAAGTGGAAGCAAATGAATACATTGTAGTCTTACTGATTTTGTAAGTCGAATAAATCTACCCTCATCCAACTAACCATACATATGTTCTAGAGATTTGTTGATGTAGGATGTTTAAGCCTACAACCTCGGATAACTTAAATCAACTTGTTGATATACACACAAGAAGTCGACTTAAGGATCTTGAACGAATCACACGTTCAATACTACTCGAATTACATGAATAGGGTTTTGTTTATATCTCACAAACAAAAAGAAATCGTGCAGAACACTATTCTGAATTTTATTAATCAAAATTTATCTCTTTTTGTACAATACAAGCAGCTATTTATAAGCTGATAGAATTCCTAATCCTAATTGGAAAGAATAATACATTGGAAAGAAATCTAATCTATTAAGGAAAGGAAACAACCCTATTTCAACTAGGAAACTAATACAAAACAAATACGGAATTAAACAAAATACATGAAAAATAATAATCGAAATTTTCAGTGGATAATTGAGCTATCGAAGACTAATTATCCCCTGATAGGCAAATTTGCCTATCGGAACTAGTTATTGTTGGGATTCGTCAGGTCTAAACGCAGTAGAAAAATACGATATAAAACACCACAAGACGAAACCCAAACCCGATGATCTATGCGAGATAATTTAATACAGATGGTTTAAGATTTTACCGAAAGGTAATGTCGAATCTACGACTTTATTATTACTTGAGTAACAGTGATGTATTACTAGATGCCGCTCACTGTTTATAATTTTATAATATGATTTAAAATTATTGCCAACATAATAATAACCTACAGGGTCACACACATAGAACATTCATTAAGGAGATATAATTTAAATGTCAATGACTTTAATATATCAATAAGATTGATTTAATTAAATTATGACTTTAAATTATATATTAGTAATCTGTATAAAATAGAATCCTTTGGAAGGAAATACAAATATATATTTATTTGTACATATATATTAATTAAGTGAGACTTGATTAAATATATATATCTAATAAATATAAAATTAGGATTATAATTCTCCTAATTAGATTAGATTTTGGAATTACTCTATAAAATGCTATATATATATATGATATATCAGCTATTCTCTAAAACCAACGTTTCACGTATTCTAAGAACCCTAGTTGCTCATAAGAGAGAAACTAGATTTCAGAGATATAGAGAGAAAAGAGAGATACAGATCGTACAACTAGTACTGTAACTCTTCATATTCGAATCGTGAGACGGTTCGTGGGTGTTCGTGTGGATACCGTAGAGACGTTGTCCTGTTGGATTGCGTTAAAGATTTGGAGACGATCAACACCTTCGCCAAATCCTCAGATTCGCACAATTAATCGGTAAAATCTTAAACCATCTGTATTAAATTGTCTCGCATAGATCCTTGGGTTTGGGTTTCGTGTTGTGGTGTTTTATATCATATTTTTCCGCTGCGTTTAGACCCGACGAATCCCAATAGTGGTATCAGAGCTATATGCGAGACGTTAATATGGATTTATGTGTTTAATTGTATTCGATATATTTGTTATACGTCGTTAATACAAGTTTACAGAATTTGATGTTGAATATTTATGATATTTTGCATGTATGGATATTCTGGAATTGCGAATTCTGATTATATTTGATACATGCTTATTGGGTATTTTGCATATTTGATATGTAAGTCGGTCGATGGGGTGTTGGGATTATGTTGGCTTATACGATTCTGGACATATAGGATATGTTTCGATTTCTGGAATTGTTTAAGAATTCCGTATATTAGAATTCTTAGTCTCTGATGAAGGAATTCTTAGTCTCTGATGAAGGAATTCTTAGACTCTGATGACGTCATCTTTAGTCTCCGACAGGCTAAATTTTAGTCTTTGGTGACGTCAGCATTAGTCTCCGACAGGCTAAATGTTAGTCTCTGGTGACGTCAGCCTTAGTCTCCGACAGGCTAAATGTTAGTATCTGGTGACATCAGCATTAGTCTCCGACAGGCTAAATGTTAGTCTCTGGTGACGTCAGCATTAGTCTCCGAC
>CM025786.1:40716040-40729170 GCA_014636745.2 Centella asiatica
TTATAATTGATAATTATTATGTAATTTATAAACTATTAAAAATATAAATTAAAATAACCACGCTACTATGTGTTATATTATTCAAAATAAAAATAATATATTTTATACAAATAGTAGTGAAATAAGATTTTATAGTGAATAGAAAGATAATGCTTAAATGGTAGTTCAGTAATAAATAATGCCTAAATAGTAATGTAATAAGATTTTGACGAGAATTTTATTTAATTATTTAAATTATTTAAGTCATAAATATTAAATGATATAGTTTATATAATTTACATGATTATAAATTATAATTGATAATTATTGTGTAAGTTATAAACTATTAAAAATATAAGTTAAATTGAAATAAAATAATCATGTCAGTAAGAGTTGTAATACCCCAGATTTGTGTAAATATTATTATAACAATAAGACTGTTAATAAATAAATTTTAGTCAAATTTATTTACGAGCATAAGCAATTATTCTTTTATACATATAAAAAGAAATAAATTTTAGTATAAGATATTAGCTGAATTAATTTATATAGTAGTAAAATGAATTACTACTACTATCATTACGAGAGGGATGACTGAGTAGTAACAACGTATGATGAGTAAGCGTTTCAAGAGCTGAGTCATTTGTAGTATGATGTACTACCATTTGACACCTATTAGTAATTCATACTTACGTGTAAATGTAATGATCATGTAATTGTTAGCATATTTTAGTGATTTAGTAAATTTCACGTCCGATGTTAATCTAAAGTGAGAAATATCTCACACCAGATATTTTGATTTCCTTTGACTCCCCTATAAATAGGAGGACCATTGCCTACTACTCATCTTTTAAACACTCTCACCTCAAAATAATATCTCTTCAGCGTATATTGCAGAAGTAAAAACTTGCAAGGTAATTTTAAAAACTTTTATTAAGTTATTTATTTTAACTATTTGGTCATTTAACTTAAAGAAGAGGTTGCATGAAACCTAGGATAACCTAAATGTAATCTTTTCCCGATAATCTTCTCTTAAGAGATCAACCACATGAATAATCTCTATTCGAAAAAGAATTCTATAAACTTTTTCATCCTTTATACCTTGAAAAGATTGTATTTTGTCCTTCTGATATTCACAAAAGATAAAACAAATATATGTTCATTATGGAAGAACCCAACTGCAAGCTATCGGAGGATAAATATTCATTGATGAATTGTTTATAGCTATCGGAGGATAATTTAGATATTGATGAACAAATTTTGTTAGTCTCTGATGGGTAAACTTATGTTTGTCTTCGATAGGTAAAATATCTTAGTCATTGAAAAGCAGAATGCTTGTGGCACCCCCAGAAAATCACCCGAGCTGGGCCCCGGACACTGCCAGGGATTTGGGTGACAGTCCCCGATATCCCTAGGCTGGAACTCCGGGCTACACCAGAAAACAACAACACAACATCATAACAGCAAAACAAAAAACACAGCCAAGTCTTAACAACATACCTGTGGAAAATATATTCCCTAAATACATCATTACAAAATCTTAAGGTCCACATCATCTTACAAAACCTCAAAGCTTGAAAAGAAACAAGCTGCAACGGAAACAAAACTCTAGATGGCTCATATGGCCTTACAACTATAACACCCTTAAGCCATTCTCTCATTCCCTTTCTTAGGGGACTCAGCCTTTACGACATAACCTGAAAAACATTCATAGCATTCCACATGTGCGTTTACGCTCAGCAAGTATATAACCATAAGCAAAAAGAATCAGATAAAAGCTTTAATATTCACTGAGGTTGGACGAAGCAATGCCAAAACCTCTTGATAAAACAATAAACATATATCATCTAGGGTGCCCGAGTGATATCAAGGGTTAACCCTCTTTCAATAAATCACCTGACCAGACTGATCATTATCTGACTACCATACATAATCAAATTTCATCCCAGCTGGTCAGCCTGGTCGTTTGATTCATCATTTGACATACGTAGTCCTTCGCAGAAAGCATATGGTCTACGGAAAGAATCACATTACTGATGCCTTGCCTCGGTCTATCATTCTTTATCATCATTGGCCAGAATACCAGGCGAAAGTATTCAACAGCCCCTTAACTTTCCATATGGATATATCTTTTTGTAAACATTTTCTTGATTTTGAATAGCCTTGATGTGCTAATCATTTAATAGCAGCGACTGTTAACAACACATATTGGCCTGCGCAACAATTAAAAGACAGTGATCATCACAGGCGAAATTATATATATCCATACAGAAGTTACTTGGGTGTGCATACAAGTCCATGACTTGCAACACCCAAACATCATCTTTATCATCATTTGGTGTGCTAGGAAATTTAAACAGCTAGCAACCATCCAATAACACATATTTCAATTATCAACATCTTTTCACGTACATCGGATTCAATGATCGTACGTTACGTAATCATAAAACAATTCATCATCATGCATAGGCATTAACATCATTCATTTACGTAAATCGAATCAATGATTATACCTAATCTGTAAGAAAGAAGTGGAATGAATATATACTTTCCTTGGTCCTTAGCTAGATTCACTATACTGGTTGAGAAAGGGTTCTGTAAAATATCATTGTTGGTATAACATGAGAAATCCATACTTAAAAGATGGCTATTCATATAGAAAATGTTGTCATGGCATGAGATTGCCCTTCGGGAAAAATTTTCACTCGTCAGAGACTATTAAACTCATCAGAGACTGCTGAAGTCATCTTTACTCATCGGAGACTAAAGTTGACGTCATCGGAGACTAATTAACTCGTCAGGGACTGATGACGTCATCTTAACTCATCGGAGACTAAGAGTGACGTCATCATCAGAGACTAACGTATCTCTCATCAGAGACTATGGATGACGTCATCAGGGACTAAACTTAGCCTGTCGGAGATTAAGGATGACATCATCAGAGACTAACATCAACACAGTCGGAGACTAATGCTGACGTCATCAGAGACTAACATCAACACAGTCGGAGACTAATGCTGACGTCATCAGAGACTAACATCAACACAGTCGGAGACTAATGCTGACGTCATCAGAGACTAACATCAACACAATCGGAGACTAATGCTGACGTCATCAGAGACTAACATCAACATAGTCGGAGAATAATGCTGACGTCATCAGAGATTAACATCAACACAGTCGAAGACTAATGCTGACATCATCAGAGACTAACATCAATACAGTTGGAGACTAACTTTAGAAGCTGTCTCAGATACAGGGTCGTCTTCCTTATTTCCCCAAGGGTGGTGATCTCAACTACAACTCCATAAATCAACTCTCAACATCTTTTAAGCTATGAGCAACACTTCTAGATACAAAAGAATATAATCCTTTCTTTTTCTTTCTTAAAGTCTTGCTCCTACAGCCAAACTTCTCGGATACCAAGTAAAAAGAAAGGCAAAAGAGAACTTAAAATTCTTACCTCCTGGGTTGACGAAAGAAATCAAAGCTTGTTTGAAAGTGATTGTCCAAAAGAAAGAACTTGAAATTAAACGGATATGGTAAGTTTAAAGAAGAACTTTGGAAAAGGAAATCTTTAGAAAAGAGACTGAAATGTTTCTCCGAATGAGGTATTTATAGTAGGCTGAGATTAAGATTTGAAATAAAATGATTGGTTAATCTGGACGGTAAAACGGCTGCTCATCATGATTCTTAGCAGCTAAGCATCGTAATAAGCCTGCTGTCCTTCATGCATATACGTTTAATCCACTTGATGACACACAAGCAGCTTATTAATCAAATTAACATACGTAAGCACTGATGTCATCTTCTTGAGTCCTTCAGAGGACTTAACCAACAAACACAAGCTTCTTTTAAGAGCTTACAATACGGTACTGCATATATATATAAACATCATTTGTTTATTCTTGCAACCAACATCAAACAACTATACCCCTTTAATGGGTCCAAAAATATTCATACAATCAAAAGCGTCATATAATAACCATATTCATATTAATAAGAAAATAAAATAACATAAAATAAAATAAAATGAGTGAATAAATTATTTATAGATACAGAAATTTTTTTTTCCAGGTCGTCACATTCTCCCCTTCTTATAATAAGTTTCGTCCTCGAAACTTTACTGGTGAAATAGTTGAGGGTACTTTTGCATTATCATTTCTTCTAGTTCCCATGTAGCTTCTTCAACGTTATGATTTCGCCATAAAACTTTTACAGATGCAATTTCTTTATTTCTTAAGACCTTTACCTGACGATCCAAAATTTGCATGGGCATCTCTTCATAATGCAAATTTGGTTGTAGCTCAATGGGTTGGTAGTCAATAATGCTAGAATGATTTCCTCTATATGGTCGTAACATAGAGACATGGAAAACATCATGAACATGACTTAGAGCTGGAGGTAATGCTAGTTGATAAGCCACTTCACCTATACGACGAAGTACCTCAAAAGGACCAATAAAGCGAGGACTTAATTTCCCTTTTCGTCCAAAGCGCAAAATACCTTTCCAAGGTGAGATCTTAAGCAACGCATAACCTCCTACTTCTAGTGCTTGATCTCTTCGGTGTTGGTTTGCATATTGCTTTTGTCGATCTTGAGCTGCTCTTATTTTAGCTCGGATTGTCCGGATTGCATTCTCAGTTTGTTGAACTATTTCAGGTCCTTCTAACTTTCTTTCTCCAACTTCATTCCAATATAATGGTGTTCTGCACTTTCTTCCATACAAAGCTTCAAATGGAGCCATTCCTATGCTGACCTGATAACTATTATTATAAGCAAACATGACGAGTGGTAGATGTTCATCCCATCGTCCTCCAAAATCCAAAGAACATGCTCTCAGCATATCTTCTAAGGATTGGATTGTTCTTTCAGATTGCCCATCAGTTTGCGGGTGGAAAGCGATACTCATGTCCAATTTTGTTCCTAAATATTCTTGAAAACTTCACCAGAACCTAGACGTAAAACGAGGATCACAATCAGATACAATTGAAATTGGCACTCCATGACGGCTAAGGATTTCCTTCACATACAATCTGACCAATTGGTCCATCTTGTAGGTATCCTTAATAGGTAGGAAATGCGCAGATTTAGTCAATCTGTCCACTACTACCCAGATTGTATTTAATCCCTTTTGAGTTACTGGCAACCCAATCACAAAATCCATTGTGATATACTCCCACTTCCATTATGGGATGTCCAAAGATTGCAACAAACCACTAGGCTTTTGATTTTCTGCTTTAACTTGTTGGTAGGTAAAACATGTGTTTACCCATTCAGCTATTTCCTTCTTCATATTAGGCCACCAAAATTTTTGTTTCAAATCCTGATACATCTTTGTTCCACCTGGATGTATCGAAAACTTAGAGTTATGGGCCTCCTGTAGTAAATTTCTCTTTAATTCCAATTTTGTCGGAATCCAGATTCTATTCTCAAATCTCATCAATCCATCATCGTGGATCCGACATTTCCCATTTTCTCTCCTTAACAACTTTTCCCTATCTTCCACATACTCTTCTTGAGTTTCCTTGATAATAGTTAGTAAGTTTGGTTTTACACCAATCTCTTGCTCTAACTCTTTCTTTTGTTGAGTTGTGATAACACTTAATTGTAACCTCTCCAAATCCATTCTAGCTTCTTCTTGGATTGTTATCACATTCAACCTTTCACATCTGCTTAGAGCATCAGCCACAACATTTGCTTTGCCAGGATGATAGTTGATCGAGCAATCATAGTCTTTAATTAACTCCAACCACCGTCTTTGCCTCATGTTCAGTTCCTTTTGGGTGAATATGTACTTTAAACTCTTATGGTCTGTGTAAATTTTACACTTCTCTCCATACAAATAATGCCTCCAAATCTTCAATGCAAAAACGATCGCGGCCAATTCTAAGTCATGTGTTGGGTATCGTTTTTCGCAATCCTTAAGTTGCCGAGATGCATAGGCAATAACTTTTCCATGCTGCATTAGCATAGCTCCAAATCCATTCATCGAGGCATCGCTATAGATCACAAAATCTCCTTTGTTATCAGGTAAACTTAGTACAGGGGCGGTGGTTAACCTTTTCTTTAATTCATGAAAACTCTTCTCACAAGTTGGGGTCCAATCGTACTTTTCTGTTTTCCTTGTCAGATTCGTTAATGGAACTGCTATCTTAGAAAAATCTTGAACGAATCGACGATAGTATCCTGCTAACCCTAGAAAACTTTGCACTTTAGTAGGTGTCTTTGGTTGTGGCCAATTTATAATGGCTTCAACTTTAATGGGATCAACAAAAATTCTAGATTCGTTGATCACATGACCTAAAAATTTCACCTCTCTTAACCAAAATTCACACTTTGAAAATTTGGCATAAAGTTTTTCTTGTCTCAATGTCTCCAATGTTATTCTTAAATGTTCATCGTGTTCTTTTCTCATCTTAGAATATATGAGAATGTCATCTATGAACACAATGATGAACTTATCCAAATATGGTTTGAAAACTGGGTTCATCAAATCCAAGAAAAAAGCTGGGGCATTGGTGAGTCCAAAAGGCATTACCACAAATTCATAATGACCATAACGGGTTCTGAAAGCTGATTTAAGGACATCTTCCGTCTTAATCTTTAATTGATGATATCCTGATCTCAAGTCAATTTTCGAGAAGTACTTTGCTCCCTTGAGTTGGTCGAACAGATCATCAATCCTAGGTAAAGGATACCGGTTCTTCACCGTCACCTTGTTCAATTCTCGATAATCAATACATAACCTCAGTGATCCATCTTTCTTCTTTACAAATAAAACAGGTGTTCCCCAGGGTGAAACACTTGGCCTAATGAATCCTTGATCCAACAACTCTTGTAGTTGTATCATGAGCTCCTTTAATTCTGAAGGGGACATCCTATAAGGAGCTATAGAAATTGGAGCAGTTCCTGGTACTAACTCAATTCCAAATTCAACTTGTCTATCTGGAGGTATACCTGGTAATTCTTCTACCCTCTTGTCATAAACATGAACTAAAAACGCTTCACATCCTTTGCATAACATTTTATTAGCTTGTAATACTGTAAGAAGATGAGAGGGTTTAGTAGACTTATTCCCAAAAAATGTCACTTTGCTTTTTGAGGGTGTTCTTAGGAAAACCTTCTTTTTCCTGCAATTTATACTAGCTTGGTATTTATGTAGCCAATCCATGCCTAGTATTAGGTCAAACTCTCCTAATGTAAAAGTTATTAGATTTGCAAGGAAGTCATGCTTTCCGATTCTTATACTACAATCCGGTAGTATACTCTTGGCAACGTACACCTCTTGATTAGCTATTATAACTTCTAGAGGTGTTTCTAAACATTCAGAAGTAAAATTTCTATTCTTAGGAAATGGAGACATGACCTTCCTGAACAGAACTAAAACATCTCCTTGTAGTTCCAGCTACACGCCTAATTCCTGTGGTTGATATTGCTGCGGAGGAAATCTCGGTTGGAAAGCAATCGGTGCTTGGTTTGGGCAATTACTGGCAGTATGCCCAGATCGATGGCATTTGAAACACAAATTGGTTCCTATTAAACACTGGGAAGTTTCATGGTTCCTTCCACATTTGCCACAAATAACAATCCTCCTTTTATTCTCACTTAAATCCGTACTGAAATTTCTTTTCCTATTATTATCATTATACCTACTTCCTTCCCCTTGTTTCATCACGACCGAACTAGTTTGCGATTTTCCTTGTCCTCCAATCTTTTGATTAAAATTGTTACTAAAATAACTTCCTTTCTTCTATCCTTCCCTGCGTTTCTCCCAATTGAATTCCCACAGTAACTTGCCACTTTTCTCTACTACCTTTGATCTTTGAACCACTTCAGCATAGTTGTTTAGACATAGAATAGCAATCTTATCATGCAACCATGGATTTAATCCATGCTCAAACCTTCTAGATTTTCTGCTCTCCGTATCTACCAAATGTGGAGCATACCTTTGAAGTTCATTAAACTTCTTCTCGTATTCTTCCACAGTCATGCTCCCTTGTTTTAACTCTAAAAATTGTTTTTCTAGCTCATCTGCAACACTGGTTGGAAAATACTGGCTATAGAAAAATTCTTTAAACTGGGACCAGGTGACAATTTGCTCAATTTCAAGATCTGCTGGATCATTCCTAACTGTTAATCTCCTAGTCATTTCTAATCGTTCAGTATTCTCCCACCAATAACTAGCTTTTTCTTTTAATAGATATGTAGCATATTCCGTCTTAAGATCATCAGTTATTCCGGCAATACGAAAAGCTTTTTCTATCTCCTTAATCCAAATCTGAGCGGCAGTGGGACCTCCATCACCATTAAAAGTAGGTGGACAACTATTGGTGAAATCCTTAAATGTCACCCTCCTAGATTGTACTTGTGGAAGTACTTGGTTATTGTTATTCTGGGAGGCTTCCTTAATCATGTTTACTAATAAGGCAATAGGATTCTCCTGATTATCATTTCCTTGATTATTGTTCAGGTTGGGGTTCTCTTGGTCAGCTTGGTTGGTAGCTTGACGTGTTCGAGGTCTTCCTCTTGGGGCCATTTTCCTATAAATTAAGGAAAATATAAACTTACTATTAACAGTTCCTTCTTTCTCCTTAAAGAACAACATGTAAACAAAAAGGAAAGAAAGAATTCTAAATTAAACCATCAAAATATATATATGAAGTAACAAAAGTTACATTATAGCAAATTTGTACAATAAAACTTCCTCGTTACAACATTAAACAAAAACATAACAACATTGATTACTACTAAAGTCTAATACAAGGGTTGGGAATCAAGTTCAGTTATTGTTCTGCGTGCAAAACGACATGCTCCTTTGACCTTCTCTAGAAGGTTATACATCAACTGATCTCGATCTGCTATAGTGGGCTGGCGCATCCTAAAATAATGACTAATTGAGATCACAACTTCTGTCAAGGTCTCCGTGAGAACTAAGGACACATCCTGAAATGATACCCTCCAGAGGTCCAACAGTCTGCTAGTTCTTTGATGAGCCATCGCCTGACGCATCATAGTGGTATTACGTGTTGCCAACTCTGATTGTGTCATACGGATTCTACGTTGAAGGTAATAACAGAATCCATTTGGAAAAGGCAAAGGTACTGAATTTTCTGGTGGTGGTACTGCAGGTGCAACATTTGGTAGGGTAACTGGTGTAGAAACAACATGTGGAGTGGCTGACACCGTAGGTAATGTGTGCCTATCAGCAGGGAAACCTCTTATTTGGGAAGGATCTAAAGTTGGAGAATCTGTTTGATCATGGGGTGAGGAAGGATTCTTCATATGAACTGAGAAACTTGACCCCTCAAATGGGTTGGTTGGGTTTTGCTTAATTCCGCCAGGTTCTACAGACTCCTTAGCATGATTATTAGAACCTCTAGGTATTTCAAAATGAAAATCTTGAGTTGGTTTATTCACTCTTTTACAAGGTGTCACTCGCCAACATGCACCTGTCCTCCCTCGGTTGGCATCCAACAGATAGTGTTTACCAGGCTTGCAAGGTCGAGTAGCATTACTACTAGGGATATGTTCCTGTTCTGAACTTTTAATCATAGGTGCCTTGCCCTTATCTATATGTCCGGGAGTAGGAGGATTCATCTATAAAGGAAACATAGCTTAAATCAATGTCAACTTAACATTTATAATAAGGATCTATCATATATAATATTACTGCAACAGAATATACAATATATTCAGCATGAATTTATCTATCTTACAACCTTATAAACAATCGAGACTCAACTCAGACATCTATTTCTTATTCAGCTTTCCTTATCCTTCAGTCGTTTACTCACTTTACTATATCCCAATTTCTATTTTCCAGCAGAGAACAAGTCTCATAGCTGGTGCTTGGCTGCTGTTGCTCTGATACCAACTGTGGCACCCCCAGAAAGTCCCCCGAGCCGGGCCCCGAACACTGTAAGCGATTTGGGTGACAGTCCCCGAGATCTCCAGGCTGGAACTCCGGGCTGCACCAGAAAACTACAACACAACGTTATAACAGCAAAACAAAAAACACAGCCAAGCCTTAACAACATACCTGTGGAAAATATATTCCCTAAATACATCATTACAAAATCTTAAGGTCCACATCATCTTACAAAACCTCAAAGCTTGAAAAGAAACAAGTTGCAGCGGAAACAAAACTCTAGATGGCTCATATGGCCTTACAACTATAACACCCTTAAGCCATTCTCTCATTCCCTTTCTTAGGGGACTCAGCCTTTACGACATAACCTGAAAAACATTCATAGCATTCCACATGAGCGTTTACGCTCAGCAAGTATATAACCATAAGCAAAAAGAATCAGATAAAAGCTTTAATATTCATTGAGGTTGGACGAAGCAATGCCAAAACCTCTTGATAAAACAATAAACATATATCATCTAGGGTGCCCGAGTGATATCAAGGGTTAACCCTCTATCAATAAATCATGATTCGCCCTTCATTCATCAGATAATGCATCACCTGACCAGACTGATTATTATCTGACTACCATCATACATAATCAAATTTCATCCCAGCTGGTCAGCCTGATCATTTGATTCATCATTTGACATACGTAGTCCTTCGCAGAAAGCATATGGTCTACGGAAAGAATCACATTACCGATGCCTTGCCTCGGTCTATCATTCTTTATCATCATTGGCCAGAATACCTGGCGAAAGTATTCAACAGCCCCTTAACTTTCCATATGGATATATCTTTTTGTAAACATTTTCTTGATTTTGAATAGCCTTGACGTGCTAATCATTTAAAAGCAGCGACTGTCAACAACACATATTGGTGTGCTCAACAATTAAAAGACAGTGATCATCACAGGCGAAATTATATATATCCATACAAAAGTTACTTGGGTGTGCATACAAGTCCATGACTTGCAACACCCAAACATCATCTTTATCATCATTTGGTGTGCTAGGAAATTTAAACAGCTAGCAACCACCTAATAACACATATTTCAATTATCAACATCTTTTCACGTACATCAGATTCAATGATCGTACGTTACTTAATCATAAAAGAATTCATCATCATGCATAGGCATTAACATCATTCATTTACGTAAATCGAATCAATGATTATACGTAATCCGTAAGAAAGAAATGGAATGAATATATACTTTCCTTGGTCCTTAGCTAGATTCACTATACTGGTTGAGAAAGGGTTCTGTAAAATATCATTGTTGGTATAAGATGAGAAATCCATACTTAAAAGATGGCTATTCATATAGAAAATGGTTGTCATGGCATGAGATTGCCCTTCGGGAAAAATTTTCACTCGTCAGAGACTATTAAACTCATTAGAGACTGCTGACGTCATCTTTACTCATCGGAGACTAAGGATGACGTCATCGGAGACTAATTAACTCGTCAGGGACTGATGACGTCATCTTAACTCATCGGAGACTAAGAGTGACGTCATCATCAGAGACTAACGTATCTCTCATCAGAGACTATGGATGACGTCATCAGGGACTAAACTTAGCCTGTTGGAGACTAAGGATGACATCATCAGAGACTAACATCAACACAGTCGGAGACTAATGCTGACGTTATCAGAAACTAACATTACAACAGTCGGAGACTAATGTGTTGGGTTTCGTAGAATAAAACTAAAAAAAACGAAACACAAACCCGAGGATCTATGCAAAACAATTTAATATAGATAGTTTTTAAGATTTTACCGATTAATTGTGCGAATCTGAAGCTTTGGTGAAGGTGTTGATCGTCTCCAAAGACTTTAACGCAATCTAACAGAACTACGTCTCTACTGTATCCACACGAACACCCACGAACCGTCTCACGATTCGAACGAGAAGAGTTACAATACTAGTTGTACGATCTCTCTTTTCTCTCTATATCTCTGAACTCTAGTTTCTCTCTTATGAGCAACTAGGGTTCTTAGAATACGTGAAAACGTTGGTTTCAGAAAATAGCTGATTTCCTTCCAAAGGACTCTATTTCATACAGATTACATATATTAATATATATATATATGTATATAATTTAAAGCCATGATTTAATTAAATCAATCTTATTGATATATTAAAATAATTGACATTTAAATTATATCTCCTTGACGAATGTTCTTTGTGTGTGACCCTGTAGGTTATTATTACGTTGGCAATAATTTTAAATCATATTATAAAATTATAAACAGTGAGCGGCATCTAGTAATACATCACTGTTACCCAAGTAATAATAAAGTCATAGATTCGACGTTACCTTTTGTGACCAATGTTTCAATGTAACTTAATCCTTTTAACCATGATATCTAAGATTAAATTCAAGGCATGGATGTGTCATCCTCTTCATAATTTAATCTTAGTTTTCTTGATCAATGAGTAAACCATATGAAACAAATCTCTATTTGAGCATGGCCATGCATTTTATAGTTTCACTCAATCAAGAGGCCTATAGATATCACCCCTAATTTATAGGAGGGTTAAATTCCATCTACATCATTCCCATTTCTCACATAACTCATTATGCATCCAACAATCACCTTTATCGTCCACCCGGTTAAAGGTGACTTTTGATAATGTCAAAACGCATAACTCCTTATGTAGAAATGTCATGACTTCAGGTCGAAGGACCATTACATCATTGTCACTATGAGAATTACTTATGACACATAGCATAACGCTCCATGTAGAATTCTCTTGGTGGGTCTGTCCAGTACTATGTTCTCTAACATGTACCTATATATCAACTTAATATATCTCGTACATATTTATGACCAATGAGATATGGCCATCAGTTAATCACCTACTAGTCTCAATGTATTATTGTTGTCCCGCTGACAATGATACTTGACTAGGGACATTTAAGAATAATGATACATTACATACTTATATGATCTCATATTCAAGTCACATACTTGAAACCATATAATTAATTAGTATCATTCTTCTAAGGACATTTATTATGTTAACATTTATATAACGCAGTAAATAAAACATAATAAAAAAAATTATCATTTAACCAATACCATATCATAAATATAGTGTCACAATCATTACATAATTGGCCACTAGGACATACACTCTAACATAATGCTGACGTCATCAGAGACTAACATCAACACAGTCGGAGACTAATGCTGACGTCATCGGAGACTAACATCAACACAGTCGGAGACTAAT
>CM025786.1:40729180-40791745 GCA_014636745.2 Centella asiatica
AATGCTGACGTCATCGGAGACTAACATCAACACAGTCGGAGACTAATACTGACGTCATCGAAGACTAACATCAACACAGTCGGAGACTAATGCTGACGTCATCAGAGACTAATATCAACACAGTCGGAGACTAACTTTAGAAGCTGTCTCAGATACAGGGTCGTCTTCCTCATTTCCCCAAGGGTGGTGATCTCAACTACAACTCCATAAATCAACTCTCAACATGCTTTAAGCTATGAGCAACACTTCTAGATACAAAAGAATACAATCCTTTCTTTTTCATTCTTAAAGACTTGCTCCTACAGTTAAACTTCTCGGATACCAAACAAAAAGAAAGGCAAAAGAGAACTTAAAATTCTTACCTCCTGGGTTGACGAAAGAAATCAAAGCTTGTTTGAAAGTGATTGTCCAAAAGAAAGAACTTGAAATTAAACGGAGATGGTAAGTTTAAAGAAGAACTTTGGAAAAGGAAATCTTTAGAAAAGAGACTGAAATGTTCCTCCGAATGAGGTATTTATAGTAGGCTGAGATTAAGCTTTGAAATAAAATGATTGGTTAATCTGGACGGTAAAACGGCTGCTTATCATGATTCTTAGCAGCTAAGCATCGTAATAAGCCTGCTGTCCTTCATGCATATACGTTTAATCCAGTTGATGACACACAAGCAGCTTATTAATCAAATTAACATACGTAAGCACTGATGTCATCTTCTTGAGTCCTTCAGAGGACTTAACCAACAAACACAAGCTTCTTTTAAGAGCTTACAATACGGTACTGCATATATATATAAACATCATTTGTTTATTCTTGCAACCAACATCAAATAACTATACCCCTTTAATGGGTCCAAAAATATTCATACAACCAAAAGCGTCATATAATAACCATATTCATATTAATAAGAAAATAAAATAACATAAAATAAAATAAAATGAGTGAATAAATTATTTATAGATACACAAATTTTTTTTCCAGGTCGTCACAATGCTAGTCCCCAACAAGTTTGGTGTTGGCTTATAAGTCTGGCGACAAGTTTGGTGCTAGCTTATAAGTTTGGCGACGAGTTTGGCAATGACTTGTGAGTTTGGCGCTGAACAACTTATTCACTGATGAGTTTGGCGCTGAACAATTTATTCCCCGATGAGTTTGGCGATAGCCAACTTATCCACCGATGAGTTTGGCGATAGCCAACTTATCCACCGATGAGTTTGACGATAGCCAACTTATCCACCGATTAGTTTAGCGATAGCCAACTTATCCCCTAATGACTGAAAGTCATCCCCTGACGACTGAAAGTCATCCCCAGATGACCGATAATCATTCACTGACGAGTAATTTATCCCCTGACGGGTAGATATCCATTGATGAGTAATTTATCCCCCGACGAGTAATGTATCCCCTGACGGGTAGATATCCACTGATGAGTAAATTATCTCCCGATGGGTAGCTATCCCTTGATAGCATAAAACTTATCCCCTGACAAGTATAATTCATCCCCTGATGCAGAATAACCAGTGCAATCATTTCACGATTATATAGATGCAGACTTAGCATTATTTAAATATTATGACCTTATTACCTAAACATAGCTATAGTTCTAATTTCTTTTAATCATTTATGAATCATAAAACAGATCTCGCATGAACACATAAACCTATCATACAATTATCACCAAGGCAAGTAATATATTTGTTATTCTTCCAACGTATAAATCTGTTATTCCATTATACGTAATTCTGCAAATAATGTATTTACTATTCTTCAACATATAACAAAGTTGTTCATGTAGGCATACATATGGTACGATGCTTATTGCAATTAAACGTCTGATCCAGTAACTCGATCAGCGTTAAGACATGTTGTGCAAATACTTGAACTTTTTCTTATGTATACATAGTTGTTTCGTGTACGTACTGATTCAAAATAATTGTTATTTGTTCAACCTGAGCTAAGATTAAATGCTTGACTACTTGTAACTAGTTTACAAGCATCTTATCTGTTTCCATGTCAACACATGACATATTGAACTATTCAATTCAACTCAATTTATCTAATATTTTCTACAAGGTTAGCTGTGTGAATACCTTGTGACCCTCATTGGAAATTATAAGGTTAGCTATGTGAGTACCTTGGTAATCTTCACTGAGGTTTCAAACTTTATCCACTTTACAAGATCTAATGTTTCCTACAAGGTTAGCTGTGTGAATACCTTGTGACCCTCATTAGAAATTACAAGGCCAGCTGTGTGAGTACCTTGGTAATCTTCATTGTGGCGTCAAGATCCATCCACTTTATGAGCATGAGAAGGGAATCAACCCGGATGTGAGAATGGGTTAGTCTATTATGCTGGGCCCTAGAGATTGTAGATGTAATTAAATCTACTAAATGTCATACATATGTACATAGCATACCACATTGAGATAAGTCTGGCTTGCTATTGTCAAGTGGTAAGAGATATTCTAAGTAGGCCCTAGTGCTGAACGGAGTTAAGGCGATCAAGTAAGTCATAGTACTGAAAGACGTCAAGAGAGCTTATGTGGATTCCTTCTTATTTCTTTATTTCAGAAGCTTTATATTGCCAACCTTTCTTATATCTAAAAATATTGATTCTCCCCATATGTAACAGAAACCCAGCAGTTGAATTCTTAATATTTTAACATTGTCTTGAAAATGGTAGTTCAAAACTAGCTTTAAATTCTCATTTCTTTTAGTTGTACTATATTATATTACTTGTTGAACTTTTATCACTCATACTTGCTTGATTCTCTTTGAGCTAAACCCGAGAAAGAAGAAGGTTTAAAAGGTATGGAAAGGTCGTGCCAATACCAGTAGAACTGGTTGTTCTGGGCTCATAAATATGATTTTAGGTTTGGTTTGATCTTGCTTTTAAGAAAAGTTATATTATTCCGCTACTAGAATCTTTCAAAATAATGTTTGTAATAATCACTAAGAATACTCTATTTTAATTACTATTATAAAGGAAAAAGGTTATTTATGTGATAGCTCTTTTGTACCACCTTTGATGACCCAATTTTCCATTGAAGACCTAACTCAACAGTTAATATGAAACTGATGACACTGGTCTATGAATAGGGGAAATTGAGGCTGTCGCAATAGTGTTGTGGTTCAATATACCACGCTACTAATACAGGTGCATATAATATTTAAAAATAATTTAGGGTTTAGAATACACATCACTAATAGAGACATGGATGATATAAACTGACATCAAAGGATAATGTAAACAACCATCAATGTGACGACCCGGAAAATTTGTTTATCTATAAATAATTTATTCACTCATTTTATTTTACTTGATGTTATTATATTTTCTTATTAATGGGAATATGGTGATTATATGACGCTTTTGGTTGTATGAATATTTTTGAACCCATTAAAAGGGGTTATTGTTGTTTGATTGTTGGTTGCAAGGTTAAGCAATGATGTTTATTTTTGATGACGTCATTGTGTACGTATGCTAATTAGAGTAGTAAGCTGCTTATGTGTCATCAAGTGAATTAAACGTATATGCATGTAGGACAGCAGGCTTATTACAATGCTTAGTTGCTAAGAATCATGATGAGCAGTCATTTTACCGTCCAGATTAACCAATCATTTTATTTCAAAACTTAATCTCAGCCTACTATAAATACCTCATTCGGAGGAACATTTCAGTCTCTTTTCTAAAGATTTCCTTTTCCAAAGTTCTTCTTTAAACCTACCATCTCCATTTAGTTTCAAGTTCTCTCTTTTGGACAATCACTTTCAAACAAGCTTTGATCTCTTTCGTCAACCCAGGAGGTAACAATCTTAAGTTCACTTTTGCCTTTCTTTTTGCTTGGTATCCGAGAAGTTTAGCTGTAGGAGCAAATCTTTAAGAAAGAAAAAGAAAGGATTATATCCTTTTGTGTCTAGAAGTGTTGCTCATAGCATAAAGCATGTTGAGAGTTGATTATGGAGTTGTAGTTGAGATCACCACCCTTGGAGAAGTGAGGAAGACGACCCTGTATCTGAGACAGCTTCTAAAGTTAGTCCCCGACTGTGTTGATGTTAGTCTCTGATGACGTCAGCATTAGTCCCCGACTGTGTTGATGTTAGTCTCTGATGGCTTCAGCATCAGTGTCTGAAAAATTAGTCCCCGATGACGTCAGGCTTAGTCTCCGATAGAGTTAAGATGACGTCATCAATCCCTGATGAGATATTAGTCCCCGATGACCTCAGGCTTAGTCTCTGATAGAGTTAAGATGACGTCATCAGTCCCTGATGAGATATTAGTCCCCGATGATGTCATCCTTAGTCTTCGATGAGTAAAGAAGACGTCAGCAGTCTCTGATTAGTTAAATAGTCTCTGACGAGTGAAATTTTTCCCCGATAAGGCAACCTCATACCCTGATAACCATTTTCTACATGAATGGCCATTTATTAAGTTTGAATTTCTCATGATATACCCACAATGATGTTATGTAGAAACCTTTTTCAACCGATATAGTGAATTTTAGCTAAGGGCCAAGGCAAGTATATATTCATTCCACTTTCTTTCTTACTGATTACATAAAATCATTAATTCGATTTATGTAAATGAATGATGTTAAAGCTTATGCATGATGATGAATTCTTTTATGATTAAGTAACGTACGATCATTGAATCCGATGTACGTGAAAAGATGTTGATGATTGAACTATGTTTTATTGGGTGGTTGCTAGCTGTTTAAATTTCCTAGCACACCAAATGATGATAAAGATGATGTTTGGGTGTTGCAAGTCATGGACTTGTATGCACACCCAAGTAACTTCTGTATGGGTATATATAGTTCTGCCTGTGATGATCACTGTCTTTTAATTGTTGAGCACGCCAATATGTGTTGTTGGCAGTCGCTGCTTTTAATTGATTAGCACATCAAGGCTATTCAAAATTGAGAAAATGTTTACAAGAAGATATATCCATATGGAAAGTTAAGAGGCTGTTGAATACTTTCGCCTGGTATTCTGTCCAATGATGATAAAGAATGTTAAACCGAGGCAAGGCATCGGTAATGTGATTCTTTCCACAGACCATATGTTTTCTACGAAGGACTACGTATGTCAAATGATGAATCAAATGACCAGGCTGACTACCTAGGATGAAATTTGATTATGCATGGAAGTCAGATAATGATCAGTCTGGTCAGGTGATGCATTATCTGATGAAGAGAGGGCGAATCAAGGTTTATTTGTTAAAGAGGGATAACCCATTGATATCACTCGGGAACCCTAAATGACACATGTTGATTGATTATTCAGGAGGTGTTGGCATTGCTTCGCCCAACCTCAATGAATACTAAAGCTTTTGAATTATCTTTTCCTCCAGCCTATGAATATATATATTTGCTGGGTGTAAACGCTCATGTGGAATGCTATGAATGCTTTTCAGGTTATGTCGTGAAGGCTGAGTCCCCTAAGAAAGGGAAGGAGAGAATGGCTTAAGGGTGTTATAGTTGTAAGGCCATATGAGCCATCTTAAGTTTTGTTTCCGCTGCGGCTTTTTTCTTTTCGAGCTTTGAGATTTTGTAAGATGATGTGGACCTTAAGTTTTTATTGATGTATTTGGGAATATATTTCCCCATAGGTATGTTGTTAAGGCTTGGCTGTGTTATTTGTTTTGCTGTTATGTTGTTGTGTTGTAGTTTTCTGGTGTAGCCCGAAGTTCCAGCCTGGGGATCTCGGGGACTGTCACCCAAATTGCTGACAGTGTCCGGGGCCCGGCTCGGGGGGATTTCCGGGGGCGCCACAGTTGGTATCAGAGCAACAGCAGCCAAGCACCTGCTATGAAACCTCTTCTCTGCTGGAAAATAGAAATTGAGAATTAGTGAAGTAAGGAAATGACTGAAAGGTTAAGGAGAGCTGAATAAGAAATAGATGTCTAAGTTGAGTTTCGATCGTTTATGGGTTATTTGATAAGGTATAAGGTTATAAGATAGATCAATTCATGCTGAATATATTGTATAATCTTCTGCAGTAATATTATGTATGATAGATCCTTATTATAATGTTAAGTTGACATTGATTTAAGCTATGTTTCCTTTATAGATGATTCCACCCACTCCAGGACATGTAGATAAGGGCAAGACACCTATGATTAAAAGTTCAGAGAAGGAACATATCCCTAGTAGTAATGCTACTCGACCTTGCAAGCCTGGTAAACACTATCTGTTGGATGCCAACCGAGGGAGGACAGGTGCATGTTGGCGAGTGACACCTCGTAAGAGAGTGAATAAACCAACCCAGGTTTTTCAATTTAAAATACCTAGAGGTTCTGATAAACATGTTAAGGAGTCTGCAGAACCTGAGGGAACTAAGCAAAACCCAACCAATCCGTTTGAGCGGTCAAGTTTCTCAGTTCATATGAAGAATCCTTCCTCACCCCATGATCAAACAGATTCTCCAACCTTGGATACATCCCAAATAAGAGGTTTCCCTGCTGATAAGCACACATTACCTACGGTGTCAGCCACTCCACATGCTGTTTCTACCCCAGTTACCCTACCAAATGTTGCACATGCAGTACCACCACCAGAAAATTCAGTACCTTTGCCTTTTCCAAATGGATTCTGTTATTACCTTCAACGTAGAATCCGTATGACACAGTCAGAGTTGGCAACACGTAATACCACTATGATGCGTCAGTCAATGGCTCATCAAAGAACTAGCAGACTGTTGGACCTTTGGAGGGTATCATTTCAGGATGTGTCTTTAGTTCTCACTGAGACTTTGACAGAAGTTGTGATTTCGGTTTGTCATTATCTTAGGTTGCGCCAGCCCACTATAGCAGATCGAGATCAGTTGATGTATAACCTTATAGGGAAGGTCGAAGGAGCATGTCGTTTTGCACGCAGAACAATGAGTGAACTTGATTCCCAATCCTTGTATTAGGCTTTAGTAGTAGTCAATGTTGTTATGTTTTTGTTTAATGTTTTAACGAGGAAGCTTTATTGTATAAATTTGCTATAATGTAACTTTAGTTACTTAATATATATATATTTTGATGGTTTAATTTAGAATTCTTTCTTTCCTTTTTGTATACATGTTATTATTTAAAGAGAAAGAAGGAACTGTTAATAGTAAGTTTATATTTTCCTTAACTTATAGGAAAATGGCCCCAAGAGGAAGACCTCGAACTCGTCAAGCTACCAACCAAGCTGACCAAGAGAACCCCAATCTGAACAACAATCTAGGAAATAATGACCAGGAGAATCCTATTGCCTTATTAGTAAACATGATTAAGGAAGCCTCCCAAAATAACAATAACCAAATGCTTCCACAAGTACAACCTAGAAGGGTGACATTTAAGGATTTTACCAATAGTTGTCCACGTACTTTTAATGGTGATGGAGGTCCCACTGCCGCTCAAATTTGGATTAAAGAAATAGAGAAAGCTTTTCGTATAGCAGGGGTAACTGATGATCTCAAGACGGAATATACTACATATCTATTGAAAGAAGAAGCTAGTTATTGGTGGGAGAATACTGAATGATTAGAAATGACTAGGAGATTGGCAGCTAGGAATGAACAAGCAGATCTTGAAGTTGAATAAATTATCACCTGGTCCCAGTTTAAAGAATTTTTCTATAGCCAGTATTTTCCAATCAGTGCTGCGGATGAGCTAGAAAAACAATTCTTAGAATTGAGACAAGGGAACATGACTGTGGAAGAATACGAGAAGAAGTTTAATGAACTTCAATGATATGCCCCACACTTGGTAGATACTGAAAGAAGAAAGACGAGAAGGTTTGAGCATGGATTAAATCCATGGTTGCATGATAAGATTGCAATTTTATGTCTAAACAACTATGCTGAAGTGGTTCAAAGATCAAAGGTAGCAGAGAAAAGTGGCAAATTATTGCGGGAATTCAATTGGGAGAAACGCAGGGAAGGATAAAACGCAGGGAAGGATAAAAGAAAGGAAGTTATTTTAGTCACAATCTTAATCAAAGGATGGGAGGACAAGGAAAACCACAAACTGGTTCGGTCGTGATGAAACAAGGGGAAGGAAGTAGGTATAATGATAACAATAGGAAAAGAAATTTCAGTGCGGATTTAAGTGAAAATAAAAGGAGGATTGTTATTTGTGGCAAATGTGGAAGGAACCATGAAACTTCCCAGTGTTTAATAGGAACCAATTTGTGTTTCAAATGCCATCGATCTGGGCATACTGCCAGTAATTGCCCAAACCAAGCACCGATTGCTTCCCAACCGAGATTCCCTCCGCAGCACTATCAACCACAAGGAATTGGTCGTGCAGCTGGAACTACAAAGAGATGTTTTAGTTGTGGTCAGGAAGGCCATATCTCCACTTCTTGTTCTCAGAAAAAGAGTCAGGGTAAACCCCCATTAGTAGGACCTAGCATGACAGTCAATCGACCTCAAGCTAGAACTTACAATATGACTGCGCAGGATGCACTATTGTTTAATGACGTGGTTTCAGGTATGGTTTTGATTAATTCAATTGAAGTACATGCTTTATTTGATTCTGGTGCAACTAGATCTTTCATATCTGAAAGTCTTCTTAAGAATAGAAATTTTACTCTTGAATGTTTGGAAACACCTCTAGAAGTCATAGTGGCTAATCAAGAGGTATACATTGCCAAAAATGTATTACCTAATTGTATTATAAAGATAGGAAAGCATGACTTCCTTGCGAATCTAATACCTTTTCCATTGGGAGAGTTTGATCTAATACTGGGCATGGATTGGCTACATAAATACCAAGCTAGTATAGATTGCAGGAAAAAGAAGGTTTTCCTAAGAACACCCTCAAATAGTAAAGTGACATTTTATGGGAGTAAGTCTACTAAACCCTCTAATCTTCTTACAGTATTACAAGCTAATAAAATGTTACGCAAGGGATGCGAAGCATTTTTAGTTCATGTTTATGACAAGAAGGTAGAAGGATTAAATATTTCAGATATCCTAGTATTAAAGGAATTTGAAGATGTATTTCCTGAAGAATTACCAGGTATACCCCCAGATAGACAAGTTGAATTTGGAATTGAGCTAGTACCAGGAACTGCTCCAATTTCTAAAGCTCCTTATAGGATGGCCCCTTCAGAATTAAAAGAGCTCATGATACAACTACAAGAGTTGTTGGATCAAGGATTCATTAGGCCAAGTGTTACACCTTGGGGAGCACCTGTATTATTTGTAAAGAAGAAGGATGGATCACTGAGGTTATGTATTGATTACCGAGAATTGAATAAGGTGACGGTGAAGAACCGGTATCCTTTACCTAGGATTGATGATCTGTTCGACCAACTCAAGGGAGCAAAGTACTTCTCGAAAATTGACTTAAGATCGGGATATCATCAATTAAAGATTAAGACTGAAGATGTTCCTAAGTCAGCTTTCAGAACCCGTTATGGTCATTATGAATTTGTGGTAATGTCTTTTGGACTTACCAATGCCCCAGCTGTTTTCATGGATTTGATGAACCGAGTTTTCAAACCATATTTGGATAAGTTCATCATTGTGTTCATAGATGACATTCTCATATATTCTAAGACGAGAAAAGAACATGAAGAACATTTAAGAATAACACTGGAGACATTGAGACGAGAAAAACTATATGCTAAATTTTCAAAGTGTGAATTTTGGTTAAGAGAGGTGAAATTTTTAGGGCATGTGATCAATGAATTTGGAATTTTGGTTGATCCTATTAAAGTTGAAGCCATTATAAATTGGCCACAACCAAAGACACCTACTGAAGTGCGAAGTTTTCTAGGGTTAGCAGGATACTATCGTCGATTCGTCCAAGATTTTTCTAAGATAACAGTTCCATTAACGAATCTGACAAGGAAAACAGAAAAGTATGTTTGGACCCCAACTTGTGAAAAAAGTTTTCAAGAATTAAAGAAAAGGTTAACCACCGCCCCTATACTAAGTTTACCTGATAACAAAGGAGATTTTGTGATCTATTGTGATGCCTCAATGAATGGATTAGGAGTTGTGCTAATGCAGCATGGAAAAGTTATTGCCTATGCATCTCGACAACTCAAGGATTGCGAAAAACGATACCCAACACATGACTTGGAATTAGCTGCAATCGTTTTTGCATTAAAGATTTGGAGGCATTATTTGTATGGAGAGAAGTGTGAAATTTACACAGACCATAAGAGTTTAAAGCACATATTCACTCAGAAGGAACTGAACATGAGGCAAAGATGATGGTTGAAGCTAATTAAAGACTATGATTGCTCGATCAACTATCATCCTGGCAAAGCAAATGTTGTGGCCGATGCTCTAAGTAGATATGAAAGGTTGAATGTGATAACAATCCAAGAAGAAGTTAGGATGGATTTGGAGAGGTTACAATTAAGTGTTATCACAACTCAACAAAAGAAAGAGTTAGAACAAGAGGTTGGTGTAAAACCAAACTTACTAACTATTATCAAGGAAACTCAAGAAGAATATGTGAAAGATAGGGAAAAGTTGTTAAGGAGAGAAAATGGGAAATGTCGGATCCACGATGATGGATTGATGAGATTTGAGAATAGAATCTAGATTCCGACAAAATTGGAATTAAAGAGAAATCTACTATAGGAAGCCCATAACTCTAAATTTTCGATACATCCAGGAGGAACCAAGATGTATCAGGATTTGAAACAAACTTTTTGGTGGCCTAATATGAAGAAGGAAATTGCTGAATGGGTAACTACATGCCTCACTTGTCAACAAGTTAAAGAAAAAAAATCAAAAGCCTAGTGGTTTGTTGCAATCTTTGGATATCCCAGAATGGAAATGGGAGTATATCACAATGGATTTTGTGGTTGGTTTGCCAGTAACTCAAAAAGGGTTAAACACAATTTGGGTAATAGTGGACAGATTGACTAAATCTGTGCATTTCCTACCTAATAAGGATACCTATAAGATGGACCAATTGGTCAGATTGTATGTGAAGGAAATCCTTAGTCGTCATGGAGTGCCAATTTCAATTGTATTTGATCATGGTCCTCGTTTTACGTCTAGATTCTGGTGAAGTTTTCAAGAATATTTAGGAACAAGATTGGACATGAGTACCGCTTTTCACCCGCAGACCGATGGGTAATCCGAAAGAACAATCCAAACCTTAGAAGATATGTTGAGAGCATGTTCTTTGGATTTTGGAGGACGATGGGATGAACATCTACCCCTCGTCGAGTTTGCTTATAATTATAGTTATCAGGCCAGCATAGGAATGGCTCCATTTGAAGCTTTGTATGGAAGAAAGTGCAGAACACCATTATATTGGAATGAAGTTGGAGAAAGGAAGTTAGAAGGACCTGAAATAGTTCAACAAACTGAGAATGCAATCCGGACAATCCAAACAAAAATAAGAGCAGCTCAAGATCGACAAAAGCAGTATGCAAACCAACATCGAAAAGATCAAGCACTAGAAGTAGGAGGTTATGCGTTGCTTAAGATCTCACCTTGGAAAGGTATTTTGCACTTCGAACGAAAAGGGAAATTAAGTCCTCGCTTTATTGGACCTTTAGAGGTACTTCGTCGTATTGGTGAAGTGGCTTACCTCCAGCTCTATGTCATGTTCATGATGTTTTCCATGTCTCGATGTTACGAACTTATAAAGGAAATCATTCTAGCATTATTGACTACCAACCCATTGAGTTACAACCAAATTTGCATTATGAAGAAACGCCAATACAAATTTTGGATCGTCAAGTAAAGGTTTTGAGAAATAAAGAAATCGCATCTGTAAAAGTTTTATGGCGAAATCACAATGTTGAAGAAGCAACATGGGCACTAGAAGAAATGATGATGCAAAAGTACCCTCAACTATTTCACCAGTAAAGTTTCGAGGACGAAACTTTTTGTAAGGAGGGGAGAATGTGACGACCCGAAAAATTTGTTTATCTATAAATAATTTATTCACTCATTTTATTTTACTTGATGTTATTATATTTTCTTATTAATGGGAATATGGTGATTATATGACGCTTTTGGTTGTATGAATATTTTTGGACCAATTAAAAGGGGTTATTGTTGTTTGATTGTTGGTTGCAAGGTTAAGCAATGATGTTTATTTTTGATGATGTCATTGTGTACGTATGCTAATTAGGGTAGGAAGCTGCTTATGTGTCATCAAGTGAATTAAACGTATATGCATGTAGGACAGCAGGCTTATTACAATGCTTAGTTGCTAAGAATCATGATGAGCAGTCGTTTTACCGTCCAGATTAACCAATCATTTTATTTCAAAACTTAATCTCAGCCTACTATAAATACCTCATTTATTAAGTTTAAATTTCTCATGATATACCCACAATGATGTTATGCAGAAACCTTTTTCAACTGATATAATGAATTTTAGCTAAGGACCAAGGCAAGTATATATTCATTCCACTTTCTTTCTTACTGATTACGTAAAATCATTAATTCGATTTACGTAAATGAATGATGTTAAAGCTTATGCATGATGATGAATTCTTTTATGATTAAGTAACATACGATCATTGAATCCGATGTACGTAAAAAGATGTTGATGATTGAACTATGTGTTATTGGGTGGTTGCTAGCTGTTTAAATTTCCTAGCACACCAAATGATGATAAAGATGATGTTTGGTGGTTGCAAGTCATAGACTTGTATGCACACCCAAGTAACTTCTGTATGGGTATATATAGTTTTGCCTGTGATGATCACTGTCTTTTAATTGTTGAGCACGCCAATATTTGTTGTTGGCAGTCGCTGCTTTTAATTGATTAGCACGTCAAGGCTATTCAAAATTGAGAAAATGTTTACAAGAAGATATATCCATATGGAAAGTTAAGGGGCTGTTGAATACTTTCGCCTGGTATTCTGTCCAATGATGATAAAGAATGTTAAACCGAGGCAAGGCATCGGTAATGTGATTCTTTCCGCAGACCATATGCTTTCTGCGAAGGACTACGTATGTCAAATGATGAATCAAATGACCAGGCTGACTAGCTGGGATGAAATTTGATTATGCATGGAAGTCAGATAATGATCAGTCTGGTCAGGTGATGCATTATCTGATGAAGAGAGGGTGAATCAAGGTTTATTTGTTAAAGAGGGATAACCCATTGATATCACTCGGGAACCCTAAATGACACATGTTGATTGATTATTCAGGAGGTGTTGGCATTGCTTTGCCCAACCTCAATGAATACTAAAGCTTTTGAATTATCTTTTCTTCCAGCCTACGAATATATATATTTGCTGGGCGTAAACGCTCATGTGGAATGCTATGAATGCTTTTCAGGTTATGTCGTGAAGGCTGAGTCCCCTAAGAAAGGGATGGAGAGAATGGCTTAAGGGTGTTATAGTTGTAAGGCCATATGAGTCATCTTAAGTTTTGTTTCCGCTGCGGCTTGTTTCTTTTCGAGCTTTGAGATTTTGTAAGATGATGTGGACCTTAAGTTTTTATTGATGTATTTGGGAATATATTTCCCCACAGGTATGTTGTTATGGCTTGGCTGTGTTATTTGTTTTGCTGTTATGTTGTTGTGTTGTAGTTTTCTGGTGCAGCCCGAAGTTCCAGCCTGGGGATCTCGGGGACTATCACCCAAATTGCTGACAGTGTCCGGGGCCCAGCTCGGGGTATTTCCGGGGGCGCCACAATCAGAGGATAATATCGACTGATGAAAAATTTATCCTTTGTTGAGTTAATATTTGCGGATGGATAATAAAGTAATAGATGATAAAAGTTATCCACTGAACTAGACTATAAGTGGACAAAAACATTATATGATAATATAAATTGTCATCATAGGATAATGTAAACAACCATCAGATGATAATATCAACTAATGAAGAATTTATCCTCCGATGGGTTAATATCTGCTGATGGATGATAAAACAACAGAGGATAAAAGCTATCTGTTGAAATAGACTATCAATGGATAAAAGTATTATAGGATAATGTAAAATGTCATCAGAGAATAGTGTAAACAAACATCAGATGATAATATCGACTGACGAAGAATTTATCCTCCTATGGGTTAATATCTGTTGATGGATGATAACACAACAGAGTATAAAAGCTATCTGTTGAAATAGACTATCAATGGATAAAAGTATTATAGGATAATGTAAAATGTAATCAGAGAATAATGTAAACAAACATGAGATGATAATATCGACTGATGAAGAATTTTTTCTTCGATGGACTGACAAAGAATTATCTACCGATGTAGTGTCTGCTACTGCGACATCTGCTGATGCATTATCTACTGCAGAGAAGATATCCACCAAGGCATGAATTCAATCAATAAGTTTTCAATCTTTGATATACTCTAAACTTTTACTGAGATTTTATAACATTATCCAATAGTAATATCAGTTGCTGAACTAATTTCTCCTGGTGCAGTATCTGCTGCAGAACATATAACTTTTGATAATTATCCAAAATTTTACTAAGATTTTATAACATTATCCAACAAAATTTACACAGCCAGAGGATGCCAAGTTATGCAGAATATCAGTTACTAGAATACACGTCAGAATACCAACACAAAACAGAATACTAAGTTATGCAATTCAAAACACAATCATTGCAATTCAAAACCAACATTACAATACCAGATACAATCAAATAAAAATCCATACTAATACAAATTAATAGAAAGACACATCTCTGACTTTTCTTCCATGAAGTTCATGTGCAATCCTATATCTAAATGTGAAAATAACTGCCTTCGTCCACTTAACCTCCTCGATATTGTAATGTTAAGTGAAATAATTCATATATTTCATTACAAATACCGCACAATCATCGCAACCATCTTTTTTTGGATGATTTTCGACAAATCTTACATTCAGCATTTCATTGGGGAAAAAATCTCCACGCGATGAATGAAGCATTAAATTAATCGCCCCAAATCTGCAAAATTAAAGATATTTATTTATTTATTTATTTGTTAAGTTGGGAATGATATAAAGAGAAAAAAGGAAACAGAAAAAACGAGGGGCATACCCCCGGCCTACTAGCACAAACCGCTAGCTAGGGAGACAAACCCAAAAAAGGAGAAAGAAGCAACAAAGCAATTAAACAAAACTGAACAGAAGACAACAAACGGAAAAAAAAAAACAAAACCGCTCCTTCTACCTAAACTAGGAAGGCAGCAAACTAAACAGCTAACACTGCAGCCGAAACAATACTGCAACAGCAAACACCACTGCATCAGCAGCCATCACCAGCAGTGATGCAACCAGCACTGCAGCAGAAAATACCGAAAGCAGAAAACAGCAGCAGAAAAAACCAGCAGCAGCAGCAGAAAATACCAACAATAGCAGTTGCAGCAAACATCACTACATACACCAACAGCAGCAAACATCACTGCAGAAACCAGCAGAAGCAGCAAACACCAGCAGCAAACACCAAACATCAGCAGAATAAGCAAATTCCACTTCAGCAGCAGCAAATAGTTAACACTGCAGCATTCAAAACTGCTGCCAAACACCAACTGCAAACGAGAGAATCTAAGGAAGCAAATAATTCTTCGAGAATTAAGTTAAATTCCATCTTGCTAGCCTAGGATGTAAGAGCAAAGCTTTGGGAAAGCTCTTCCAGTTGTGGATCTTGAGCTTAACTGTCGAGATACAATCCTGAGCAACACTGTTTATAGTACGACCTTGACCTCCGTGTTTTCTATGGTTTCTTTCAAGCCAAACTTTGTAGATCACAGTTACAAGGCATAAATGGCTGATGAGCTTCGCCCCCACTGTGGGTTTGATGGTATCCAGTCGAGTAAGGTAGTGATTAAAGGATCTCCATGGACCATACCAATCTGCACCTTCCATATCTTTAGATAGAACTTTTGAGCTAAACCTGCAATCAAAGAAAAGGTGAGAAGTAGTTTCTTCTTGAGCTTCACAGAATTGGCAAGCGTCTACACTTCTGGGAAGGATTTTGTTTAGGATAGCTAGCCAAGCAAAAAAAGACATTCGAGGGACTGAAAGGGAATTCCAAAGCAAACTGCACCAGGGGGAAGGAGGATATTTCTTTCAAATTGAGTAAAGATATTATGTGCAATAATTATAATATACGAAAAATAATGACATACCACCGTAATCAATTGCTCACCCCAAATCTCCTATGTCAGATTACTAACTTTTGTCATCTCATACAACGAATTATATAAATACACGCATCATTCTTTCACATCATATATCAAAAGGGCATTGATGTATTTGATCTGGTAGGATCAAACACAGGTTACGAAAAATAACTTTAGGAAGACTCCGTAAATAATTTAATCACCAGGAAATCAACACTAAAGGATCAATCTATTTAAGTTGCTTAAAGAATTTAATCAACCGCAAGCTAAAACAAATCAGTTGTGAAAGTATAAAGGAATTAACCACCAACTTTCGGATAAATGTAAGTAAAAACTCACACAATTTTATTAATTAAAGTCTGTATCTTCCATACATTATGAACAACTATTTATAAGCTGAATAATCAAGAAGACCTAATCCTAATTGGAAAGAATATTACAAAGGAAAGAAATCTAATCTAATAAGAAAAATATAATAAACCTATTTTAAATAGGAAACAATTGCTGAAATAAACACGAAAAATAATAAAGTATAAGGAATAAAACAACTGTACCCATCAGTGGATAATTGAGTGTTGGAGACTAATTATCCCCTGACAGATCAAATACACTATCAGAGACTAAATCATCCCCTGATGGATGAAATAGGCTGTCGGAGACTAATTATCCCATGACGGGTTAAATTACTCTCTAATGACTAGACTAGTCTCCGATGTACAACTTATCCACTGATGATGATGTCAATCGTATTCTCCGATGCGATAAAAGATCCGCTGATGACATCATCCTTAATCCTTGATGCCTAAACATCCCCTGACAGTAGTCTCTAATGACTAATTCTCGGCTAAGTCCAAAAGTTTCTTAACTCAATATTAACAAGTAAAGTAACAACAGGTTGACAAACACTTCCTAACCAATATCCCACAAATGCATTAATAGAAAATAAATCTAAAGATATTTCCTTCCAAGCAAGAAGATTTATTCTACCTCTGTCCGAAGCTGCATCCGTTTGTTTGGCACCCAATGACTCCAATGGATCATCCTCCTCTTCTTCATAATCAATTGTCCTCAATTGAGTCACATCGTCATCATGAATATAAGGAGCCAAATCACCGATGTTGAATGTTGCACTTACCCCATAATTCCTTGGCAACTCCAACTTGAAGGCATTGTTGTTAACTTTCTCAACAATCTTGAAAGGACCCTCCAACCGAAGCATTTACTTATGCTTCCGCAAATTAGGGAACCTTTCCTTCCTCAGATGCAACTAGACAAGATCACCCACTTGAAAGTCAGGTTGTTTACGATGCTTGTTGGTTAGAGCCTTATACCGTGCATTTACGTTCTCAATTCTAGCTCGTACTCATGCATGTAACTTCATCATAGCTTGAGTCTTCTCCTTCCCATCAGAATGGGCATACTCACCTGTTGGCAAAGGAATTAAATCCATTGAAATTATTGGATTCTCACCGTATACCACTTCAAAAGGTGAATGTTTTGTGGCGTAAGTAGGAGATTTATTGTATGCAAACTCGGCATGTGCAAGCTTGACATCCCAATCTTTTGTAGTTTTGCTCACCAACCCATGCAACAAGACTCCTAAAGTTCTGTTGGTCACCTCAGTTTGTCCATCCGTTTGAGGATGATGTGAAGTACTAAAACACAGTTTAGTGCCCAACAGTTTCCATAGCGTCTTCCAAAAATAACTCATGAATTTAGTGTCTCGATCGCTGACTATGGTTTGTGGCACACCATGCAATCGGACTACATCCTTCAAGTACAAATCAGCCACTCGAGACGCATCATCAGTTTTATGACAAGCCATAAAGTGCGCTATTTTGGAAAACCTATCCACCACCACCATTATTGAATCGTTACCTCTTTGAGTACGAGGCAATCCCACAATGAAGTCCATGGCTACATCCTCCCATGGAGAATTCAAAACAGGCAAAGGAGTATATAACCCCTGATGAAACGTGCTCTTCGCTTTTTGACATGTCGCACATCGCACAATTACCCCAGTAACATCTCCTTGCATTTTTGGCCCAAAGAAATGTTCTTGTAATATCGCTAACGTTTTAGTGATGCCAAAATGTCCAGCCAAGCCCCCAATATGAGCTTCCCTTACCAATAATTCTCGAATTGAACAAGATGGAATACATAAAGAATTTCCTTTAAACAAGAATCCATCTTGAAACACGTACTCTCTGTTAACTCCCCGTGCGCACAATTCGATTATCGATTGGAAATCAAGGTCCAGCTTGTAGTACTCCTTGATTAATTCAAACCCTAGATTTATTTTCTATTAATGCATTTATGGTATTCAAAACTGTGGCATTAAATAGTTAACACTGCAGTATTCAAAACTGCGGCCAAACACCAACTGTAAACTAGAGAATCTAAGGAAGCAAATAATTCTTTGAGAATTAAGTTAAATTCCATCTTGCTAGCCTAGGATGTAAGAGCAAAGCTTTGGGAAAGCCCTTCCAGCTGTTGATCTTGAGCTTAACTGTGGACATACAATCCTGAGCAACATTGTTTATAGTACGACCTTGACCTTTGTGTTTTCTATGGTTTCTTTCGAGCCAAACATTGTATATCACAGTTGCAAGGCATAAATGGCTGATGAGCTTGGCCTCCACCATGGGATTGATGGTATCCGTCGAGTAAGGTAGTGGTTAAAGGATCTCCACGAACCATACCAATCTGCACCTTCCATAACTTTAGATAGAACTTTTGAGCTAAACTTGCAAACAAAGAAAAGGTAAGAAGTAGTTTCTTCTTGAGCTTCACAGAATTGGCAAGGGTCTACACTTCTGGGAAGGATTTTGTTTAGGATAGCTAGCCAAGCAAAAAAAGACATTAGAGGGACAGAAAGGGGATTCCAATGCAAACTGCACCAGGGGGAATGAGGATATTTCTTTCGAATCGAGTTCCAAATGGTACGTAAGGATATTTTAGTGATGTCTCCATCTTGCTAGAGGATCAAGTCTTGACCACTGTGGGTAAAAGGGACTTAGGCAATAGAAGTTCTAAGATGAATGAGCAGAGTATAGTTTGATGTTGGAAGGCACCAAAAGCTACCTAAAATATAGGAGTTGAGTTTAGAAAAGAAGCTGCTATTAGCATTTGAAATAATGGGCATGTATGGCTTGTTGGCAAGGAGCATAGAGGAAACCCACGAATCCTGCCAAGTGAGAATATTACAACCATTGCCAACTTTATAAGTGATTAATTGTAGGGTTAAATCTCTGAGTTGGAGAATTTTCCTCCAGGCCCATGAGGAGTCTTGGGAGATAGGAACAATCTAGAAACCAAACCGAGTGAGCTTATAGTTCCAAATCCAAGAGACCCAAAGGGATGAACAGTTCCAGTCTATAATCTGCAACAACCTGTGAAGGATTTGAGCCTTGTTCCTATCTTCAACTTGCTTAATTCTGAGGCCTCCTTCTCTTCTTGGGATAACAATATGTTTCCATGATACCTTACAGCCATACTTGTTAAGAGAAGGGCCTTTCCACAGGAAGTGAGTGAAGATTTGAGTGATCTTTTTGGAGACTGCACTAGGTAAGATGAAATGGGAAGTCCAAAAAGCTTGGGTGGCAAAGAGGATGGATTTGATGAGCTAGATTCTGCTTGCGGAAAAGAGGTAAAGGTTGGCCCAAGATCTGATGCGCAAGGTGATCTTATCAATCAGCGGCTTGCAATCAAGGGAGGAGAGCCTGGAGGAAATGAGAGGTACTCTTAGGAACTTCACTGCAAGAGATCCTAAGGGAAACTTTGGGGAAATTGTTTGATTGGGACTTTCCATCATTCTCGACCCCCTTACAACATTATTGCTTTTGCAGCTTTTAAAGTTTGGGGTAACCGAGGTCTTCTAAAGGTTTTCTTACATAAAAGTTATTTCATGTTTCAATTTAATTATGTTGAAGACTGTGATAATGTTTTGAGCTTGGGGCCCTGTCACCTAGCAAGCAAACCGATCCTTTTAAAAAAATGGCGAGAAGAGACTGATTTCTCCAAAGAAGATTGCAAGAAAACTCCCATTTGGGTCAAAGTTTCTGGAGTTCCACTTTCTTACTGGACAATAGAGGGGCTCAGTTACATTGGAAGTGGCTTGGGTAAGTCTCTATTTCTAGAAAAAGTCACAAGCAAGCTTGAACCCATGCCTTATGCTAGAATGTGCATAGAAATTGGAGTTAACTCTAGTTGGCCTAAGGAACTTCTTGTTTCTATTTGGGATGAATTTACCAATATGGAAGCTTCAGCTGTGGTCTCTATTGAATATCAAAACAAACCTCCTTCTTGCCCCAAATGCTCCATTTTTGGGGGTTCCCATCTCAAATGCCCTCTTTCAAATTTCCAGTGGATCCCTAAACCTAAACCCAAACCTGCTGTCATTGAAGCTGCCCAAGTGACTTAAGCCCCCAAAAATTTTTCTGTGGACAACGGTGTCCTCCCCAAGCCTGCTGTCACTGAAACCCCCAAACCCAAACTTGTTGTCACTGAAACCCCCAAACCTCAACCTAAACCTGCTGTCACTGAAACCCCCAAAAATTCTGTGGACAGCGGTGTCCTCCCTAAGCCTATTCCCTCCCTTCCTTTTTCTTTTGTCCCTGTGACGTCCGTGAATTTTTGCCCACCTCCTTCTACACCTCACCCAACCCTTTCTGTCCTCTTTCTAGCTCAGATATCCCCTCTCCTGAGTCTGACTTTTGGTTCCCTAAACCAAGGTCTGATTAGTAAACTCTTGACAGTTGATGAAAAAGATTGCAAAGATCATAAATTAAAAGGCTTAATCACTACTGATGTTTCATCCTCCTCCAAGAGGAAAAAGAAAAAGGGTGGGAGGCCTTCACCCCCTTAGCTTTTGTTCTTTGTTCCTTGAATATCTTTTGTTCCATGAATATCTGCTCCTATAATGTTCGACACCTTAATAAGTCACAAAACAAGACGACATTAGATCTTTCTTAAATTCTAATGGGATTACCCTAGCGGGTATTTTGGAAACTAGAATTAAGCATGCCAAGGCTCAGGCCATTGCCTCTAAAATTCAAGCTAATTGGGAGTGGATTTTCCATTATGATTATCATAGGAACGGCAGAATTTAGATTGGTTGGAACCCGTGCGTTTGGCATGTCACTCTAATTTCCTCTTCTGACCAGCTTATTCACTGCAAGGTTTCTCTTTTGGATTAGGACTTAAATTTTTTGATTACGTTTGTTTATGCTCATAATACTTACTCTATGCATCGCAGCCTTTGGAATGAACTATCTTCCTTAGCCTCCACTACACAAAGATGGACTGTTTTAGGAGATTTCAATGAGATTCTTTCTCAGTCACAAAGAGTGGGAGGTTGCACTACTTGGTCGCTAGGTATAGATGAGTTTAGGGACTGCATTGATAGCCGTCACCTGGAAGATATCAGATTTTTGGGTCATCACCTCACTTGGAGAAACAATTAAGAATCCTTCCCCATTGCCAGAAAGCTAGACAGAGTTCTAGGGAACCCGGAATGGATTCTGACCATGGACCTCTCAGATGTTTTTTTTGATCCTAGCAGGTTATCTGATCATTCTCTAGCTATCCTCCTGTTAGGCCTCCAAACAATTCCGGCTAGGAAGCCCTTCCTCTTCTTAAATCATCTCATTGACTTAGAAGGATATCACTCTGTTGTCTCTGATGCTTGGTTAGACCCAGTGATTGGTTCAATGCAATTCTCTTTGGCCACAAAGCTTAGGAAAGTTAAAAAGAACCTTATTAAATTAAATAAGGAGCATGGCCACTATCAATCCAAAGTTTCTGCAGCTAGAGAAGCTCTTCTCTCTTTTCAATCTAGTAATCAGGCCACTTTCTCCGCAGCTTCATGTTTGCAAGAGAAACCTCTTTCTAAAGATCTCCTGAATGCCCTTGAGGAAGAAGAGAAAATTCTCTCCCAAAAATCTCAGGTCCATTGGCTCAAGGTGGGTGACAAAAATAACAAATTTTTCTTCGCTAAAGCTAAAGGCACATGGAACTCAAACAAAATTTTGGCTCTCGAAGATGATATGGGAGTCCTTACTTATGACCAGTCTCAAATCAAATCAATTGTTATTGCTTTCTTCAAGAATTCTCTTGGCTCAGACTATACTCCAGCTAGCAGGAATCTTAACATGCTCCAAAGCCTTAACCTCAGGAAAGTCCCTCATGACCACCTGCTCTCCCTTTCGGCTCCTTTTTCAAATATGGAGATTCTGGCCACCCTCAAATCTCTTCCCAAAAACAAATCTCCAAGCCCTGATGGTTTCAACGCCAACTTCTTTATTTCCTCTTGGGATATTGTGGGAGCTGATTTCACTAGGGCAATTCAAGCCTTCTTCCACTCTAGGAAGTTTCTCAAAGAGCTAAATCATGCAGCCATCACTCTGGTCCCTAAGGTTAAAAACCCTTCAGTGATGGGTGATTTTCGCCCAATTTCTTGCTACTCTACTGTCTACAAATGCATTGCAAAGCTCCATGCCAACAGACTAAAGAAGACCCTTCCCTTCATTATTTCTAATCGACAATCATTTCTAAAGATGACCCTTCCCTTCAGGATTTTTATGTCAATGTGATGTCCAAAATCGATTATTATAAGTTGGTGTATAAGTAATCCACCAAAAGTGATGTGAAAATACTAAACTCAATCTTTAAATGATTATTTTAATCAAGTGAAAACAAAAAGGGAGGAGAGACCTTGAGGAAACACACTATAGAAGAAAACGGTAGTGTAAATAGTTGACCAAGGACTACTGTGTGCTAATAATGTAACCATGATATATTAGGAAGTTGGCTGCATACAATGTATCCACTGATGAACCAACTTAACTGTACAATCTAACCATGGTTACCAACCTAGTTATGCATGTACATATATTTTAAAAAGGATACTTTCTGTGCAAGGATACCAACAAGAGATGTTTTTCTGTCCAACTGAATGTCGGCTATTATAAGTGATTGACTGATATTTTGGTAGTAGTTACACCGACCAAACTAGCCAATCACATCACTCCAAAAGTATATTTCTAGTCAATCAAGCCAACGACTGAGAATTATTCATCAAAATGATCCAACTGCTCTAGTTGATTTGTAAGAACTATAAACACATTACATGAGGTATAATTCTAGTCTCACTTACAAAAATTCTCTCTACCCGACACTCACATAAATTTCATTCTTCCTTTTCAAAGAGCAATTGTCCTTTTCAAAAGTAGCATGAGTATTCTAATTCTTTATTTTTTTTTGTTAAATTAGGTGATATATAAAAAAGAAAAGAAATATACAATATTAACGAGAGACATCCCCCTCACCCTACTAGAACAGAACTCTAGCTAGGTGAACCAAGGAACCCCAATAAAAGAGACAAACTACAAAGTCATAAAAGGGATAGCAGATCCGCTGACGAACAAAGCGTATCTATTGACAACAAGATAACAGCTGATACGAGCAAAACCCCCCTGAAAGTCAAATATCCCCTGAAGCATACAAGACATCCCCTGACGCAAACCAGATAACACCTGGCGCCCAAACAAGCACCCCCTGATAGACCGAAGGGATCCCCTAACACGAGAAAGCATCCCTTGACTCCCAAGTAAACATCTCCTAACTCCAAATTAGCCATCCCCTGACAGGAAAAAGGTATCCCCTGACGTGTGCTAATATTCACTGAGGCAAGCAAGGAAACCCCTAATACAGGAAAGGCAACTCCTGACACGAACAGACAACCCCTAATACGTGAAGCTTAACCCCTGATGTGCGAAGCTTATCCCCTGGCACACACCAAAGCATCCCCTGACACTATATTTGGGCCAGATCTTGGCTAAGTTACACATCCCCTGACCTTTGGCAACATATCCCCTGATGCATGCTTCATATCTCTTGATGCAGCATATCTCCTGACATCTCCTGATACGAGCTTTAATTACCATTTTGAGCAGTACGAGGAAGTAACCAGTTCCAATAACAGGGAATAAGATTGCTGAGCTTGTGGAATTTTCGAGAGCTATGCAATTTACTTCTAACTATATTAACACAAGCAGATGCTAAACAAATTTTACGAATAGGAGTTCCATGGTGCATCCTAGTATTCCTTTCACCCCAAATCTTGTAGACATAGACAGAAAAGACAAGACGTTTGATGTAAGACCAAAACTTGTGATTTGTGTCCAGGAGACAGTCGTCCAAAACTTGATCCTAGTCTGTCCATTGAAGGTTACTGCCAAGAAGGTGGAATAGCTCGCCCAAAATCTTATGAGAATTACCTACAGGAAAAGAACAAGTGATCCATAGATTCATCAAAAGAGTTGCACAAGGAACAAGGGAGAACATATCATGGAAGGAGTCGTTTGTGGAGACCCAACCAGAGAATGAAAGAGAAACGAGGAATTTGTAGAGGAAGCCAAGCTATTTTCTAGATAGGATTTTGGGGCCTCCTAAGTCTAATAGATTCCCATATGTGGCTGACTTTAATTGAGTTGATGTCGCGTCCACTCCAAGAAATAGTGTCTGAGCAGTTTTGGCAAATAGGAATTGAAGAGATTTTATGTTTCAGATTGAGGACAGACACATAGTAGTTTGCTAGAAAGCACTGGTCACCGGAGATGATGGAGCTTATATGGGAATTGAAATCAAGCTGTAATTCCTGGACAAGAAGATCATTTGTCTTGTAACATAAAGGGGCTAAATAATACCACAGATCTTGCCATAAATAGAAAGTGTTGCCATTTCTAAGGTTATATTTTAGGTATTTGAGAGCCAGGGGGTGTAAGTTTAGAATTTTTCACAAACTCCAAGAGCATTTAGAAGGAAATTTTGAGGTCCAGAGCTTGCATTTCCCCAGGAGTGTACATCGTGCCCACTCTACCCAGAGATTCGTGGATTAATTAGGGAAAGAAGAAGATGAATATGTTGTGCTTTTTTCCATTCCTCCACCTTTTTAATTCCAAGCCCTCCCTCCTTAAAAGGGAGAGAAACGGTAAACCAGGCTATCTGGGAAGAGCTTGATCCCCTCTAGAGAAAGGACATAAGAAGTTTGTCAATTTTCCTAGCAACATACTTGGGAAAAAGGAACATTCTGCTCCAGTAAGATTGAATAACAAAGAGAACCGAACAAATAAGTTGTCTTCTACCTGCAAAGGATAGAAACTTGTTAGTCCAGGAATTTATTTTCCTAGTAATCAACTGGATAAGGGGTTCACAATCAGAAGCTCAAAGCTTTTTGGAGATAAGCGGGACACCGAGGAACTTGACAGGCTCATTGGTGACATGCATTTAGGATAGAGCCAGGATCTCTTGCAGATGTTTAGACTTTACATTGCAGCAAAATAGTTGGCTCTTGTCTGCATTCCTTTGGAGACCCAAAAGGGAGGAGAACATATCCAAAGCATGGAGGAGGGTTTTGACTGAGGGTACTTCACCTTTGCAAAATAGCATGAGATCATTAGTGAAAATGAGGTGGGAAATTTCCCTAGCTCTCTAGTGATGAGAGAATATCGAATCCTCGGTTTCCTTGGCCAAGATCATACTGAGCACCTCCATGACAATTACAAATAAGTAGGGAAATACAGGGTCTCCTTGACGTATCCCACGTTTTCCTTGGAAGTAGCCGCACAGGGAGCCATTGACTTTAACTGAGAACATGGCTGTGGAAATACACGATTTTATCCAGCCAACAAATTGAAAAGGAAAGTTCATCAGCTGCAAGGTATCAAAGAGAAAATTTCAACTGACCGAGTCAAAAGCTTTGCGAAGTTCAATTTTTAATGCACATCTAGGTGGCCCTGCTTCCCTGTGATAACCTCTCAATAATTCTTGAGCATTAAGGATATTGTCTCCAATTTTTCTACCCTTGACAAAAGCGGCTTGTTCTGGTGAGATTAAACTTAGAATGACCCTTTGTATTCAGTTTTCCAGAATCTTAGAGATACACTTGTAGAGAGTGTTATAGTAGGAAATAGGTATGAAGTCACCCATAATAGTTGGATTTTGAACCTTTGGGACCAGAGCAATAACAGTAGCATTAACCTCTTTAATCATCGTACTAGTATTAAAGAAATGTAGGACAACTTTTGTAAAGTCATCCCTAACAATGTCCCAAGAGCGGAGGAAGAAATTAACATTAAAACCATCAGGCCCAAGTGCTTTGTTCCTTTTCATACTCTTCAGTGTGTTAAAGACCTCATCTGTAGATATGGGATTAACCAACTGAAGGGCCAAATCCTGTGGCAGAGATTTAGCTATGAACTTTTGAAAAGTCTCTTTCCCCAGGTAAGGGCCTGGGGAGGTACCTAGGAACCACTGCTTCCCTCTTAATATCGTCTTGATCGTGGAGAGTGTTGCCTAGTTTATCATTAAGCATTAGGATTTTGTTCTGGTTCCACCAATTCTGCAACTAAGCAAAGAAGAACTTAAAGTTCTTGTCCCCACAGTCAAACCATTAAACTCTTGATTTTTTCCTTAGGATGCTTTCCTCATTAGCCATAGCGTCCTCAAGAGCTGCTAGAAGAGTCTTTTCAGTATCAATAGTAGACTGGTTGATATCAGCAGGAGACTATTGTAAGAGTAGTTGAAACTCAAGGTGGTCCTTCCTTGCCCTTACTGAGGAAACCGAGTTCTTTTGATGGTCGAAGTTTAGTTTGATTAACCCTTTCTTGGTGATCCTCAATTTTTCGGCAAGAACAAACATAGGGGACTCCTAGACTTGAGTATTCCAGGCCTCAGATACCACAGTACTAAATCCATCCAGATCCAATAGATAGTTCGAGAATTGAAAAGGTTTAAAAGAGGGCTTGATTTTAATACCTGCATCAAGGATGATAGGAGCACGATCAGACAAGCCCCTGGCCCCAAAAATGGCAAAATAGTGTGGCAAGTTAGTGAGCCAGCAGTCATTCCCCAAGATTCTGGTAATCTTCCTAGATATCGAGAAATTCTCTTGACCATTCCACCATGTATGATGAGGACCAATCGCCCTAATATCAGTGAGATTGCAGTTAAGTAAGCAGTATTTGAAATCACGCATCCCCGCATCACAGACCCCCCCGTCCTCCCCATGCATCATCCAAATTGAGGATGGCATTGAAGTCTCCAAGCACAAGCCAACTACCTTGCATACTAGCATTGATAGTGCATAAATCTGCCCAGAGTGATGTGGCCATAGACGGGAAGGAATCAGATGGTGGGCAAGAGCTCAGGTTACGGGGTCCAGCTACTAGGTCAAAAACTAATTGGAAAGAAGTTTGTCAAATGCAAATTTGTTTGGTGAATTATGATGAAGGTATTGAAACTTGGGAATGGGCTGAAAAGCGTTGTGATTCACCAAGGAATTCTTGCGTTTCTGTCATTATTTTGTTTTCAAAATTGGAAACAAATTTGTTTTAAGTTTAGTCAAGTCTGCCGAGAAATGACGCGTCAGGGACTACGCATGACGCGCCAGGGACTAATGATGTGTCAGAGACTACGCATCAGGGACTAATGACGTCATCCGAAGAATGACATAACGCATCGGAGACTAACACTGACGTCACACGAGACTAACAAGCATCGAGGACTAGTGACGTCATCAGCGGGGGTTTTCTACTTGTCAGGGACTAGAGATGACGTCATCAGAGACTGTAGTCTTCGATAGTTAATTTTCTCGGTTTTCTTGTTTCGGTTATGGACTTCATATATTTTATTTGTTTCCTAGATTAAATTGGATTGATTACTTTCCTTGTTAGATTAGATATCTTTCAGTAACAAATTTCTTTCCATTGTAAATTCTTTCCAATTAGAATAAGGGATTTTAACAGCTTATAAATAGCTGCTTCTATTGTAAAAAAAACTAACTTTCTTTTGATTAATGAAATTCAGATTTATTCTGTCATTCTATATTGCTTGTGTGATATAAACAAGATCCTGTTCGTGTGATTCGAATAGCCTTGAACGTGTGATTCGTTCAAGAACCCTAAATTGGCTTTTTGTGCGTATATCATTAAGTTGATTTAGTTATCCGAGGCTGTAGGCGTAAACACCCTACATCATATTAGTATCAGAGCTTAGCTCACGTTGGGAGTTTGAATTCAAGGGCGTGTGATTCATTCTTGTTTTTCTGGTTTCATACGTAAAGTTTATTCTGGAGTATTGTGTTCAGATTACAATTTATATTCAAAGTTAACCATGTCTGATTCAAGTGGGCCCGATAATATTGGCGAAACAGGGTTGCCTCGTGGAGCTACCTTACAAGACGCAAAGATCCATCATTTGCAAAATCAATATGCAACGATGACTACGCAACTGGATCGATTGGAAGAGATGATGGCCAGATTGTTGGGACATAACAACAATCATGCACGAGAAGCCGAAGGTCAAGAACAAGAACTGGAAAATAATGATCGTAACAATCCACATAATGTTCGTGAAAGTAATTCAAACATAAAGCTTAAAGTTCCTTCTTTCACCGGCAGTAGTGATCTGGAAGAGTTCTTGGAGTGGGTTCAAAAGGTCGAAAAGATCTTTGAGTTCCAAAACTACACAGAAGAAAGAAAGTGTAAATTGGCAGCTTTGGAATTCTCGAAGTATGCAAGCCTATGGTGGGATAACCTAATGGCCCAGAGAAGACGAGATGGTGATGAACCCATTACTAGTTGGCGCATGATGAAAAACCTGATGAGAAAAAGGTTTGTTCCTGATTATTACAAACAGGAGTTATACTTACATCTGCAAACACTTAGACAAGGAGGCATGAGTGTAGAAGATTACGTTAAAGAATTTGAATCATTGAAGTTGCGATGTGAACTGGTCGAGCCGGAGGAGCAAACTATTGCTCGATTCCTAAAAGGATTGCGTAAAGAAATAGCAGATACGATTGAACTTATTCTATATGTATTTTTTGAAGATGTTGTCAAGCATGCTGTGAAAGTAGAGAGACAATGCAAAACAAACGCAAGCAGGACTTACTCAAAACCTATCAAAAACACCAACTCTTGGAGATCGGAGGATAGGAAGTCTGAACCGAGTGAACTCAAGAGCAAAGGCAAAGAAAAGGTTGAAGAAAGTATGGCCAAGAAAGACAAGCCCAAGAAGGATTTAAGCAATATTACTTGTTATAAGTGTAAGGGGTTAGGCCATTATGCTATGGATTGCCCTAACAAGAAAACCTTCACTATGCAAGAGGTACGAGAGGCGTTTATGAGGGAAACTGTCTCTGAAAGTGACTCTGAATCCGAAGAGGAGCATGATAGTGAGTGTAAAGATCTTGAAGTGGAGTGTGATAGTGGGGAGCTACTAGTATTAAGGCGTCTACTTAATACCAAAATAGTAGACGAAATCGACCAACGTGAAACCATATTCCAAACAAGGTGCACCGTAATGAAAAAGGTGTGCAACTTACTTATTGATGGAGGAAGCAGTACAAACGTGGTTTCAAGTGAAGTTGTGGAGAAACTGCAACTCAAGACAATGAAGCACCCAAATCCATACAAACTCCAATGGATTAACCAAGACAACGTGGTGAATGTCGACAAGCAAGTCTTGATTCCATTTTCAGTTGGCAATGTATATACGGATGAAGTAATGTTCGATGTTGTACCACAGATGGATGCATGTCATATGCTTCTGGGAAGACCTTGGCAGTTTGACCGCTATGCCATGCATGATGGAAAGCATAACACTTATGCTTTCCACAAGGAGGGCCGGAAGATTGTATTAAAGCCTATGACGCCAAAACAAATTTTGGATGATCGTAAAGTTAGGGCCAAAGGAAACAAAGCTTCAAAAGTAAAAGAAGCAAGGGAGACCTTATTAGCAAGTAGACAAGAAATAGAAAAAAACTTGCGCAAAGGTGGGATTGTTGTATTACTATTAGCACGTGAAATATTGATGTTAGAACCACTAATTAGTAATTCACAGCTTCAGAGAGTTTAAAGCATTATTTCCCACGGAATTACCTAAAGGATTACCACCAATCCGAGGCATTGAGCATCAGATTGATTTAATACCGGGAGCATCATTACCAAATAGAGCAACCTACAGATGTAACCCAGAGGAGACGAAGGAATTGAAGAGGCAAGTTGATGAGTTGATTGAAAGAGGATATGTTCGCGAATCCATGACTCCGTGTTCAGTTCCAGCTTTACTAGTACCGAAAAAGGATGGCTCAATAAGAATGTGTGTGGACAGTCGCGCAATCAACAAAATAACAGTTAAATATCGCTATCCAATTCCTAGACTCGATGATATGTTGGACAAGCTGCATGGAGCTGTGGTGTTCTCAAAAGTTGACTTGAAAAACAGATATCATCAAATTCGCATGCGAGAAGGAGATGAATGGAAAACTGCATTCAAGATTAAGCATGGGTTATATGAGTGGATGGTTATGCCATTCGGATTATCAAACACACCAAGCACTTTTATGAGACTCATGAACCATGTCTTGCGCAGATTCATAGGCAAGTTTGTGGTGGTATACTTTGATGACATCCTAGTCTACAGTAGCAGTATGGATGATCACTTAGTCCATCTACGTGAAGAGTTTGTTGTTCTAAGTGAAAATCAGTTATATGCTTGCCTGAAGAAAAGTATATTTGCTTAAGACAAGTTGATATTCCTAGGATACGTCATATCTAAGAATGGAATAGAAGTCGATAAAGAGAAGGTAAGAGTAATAAAGGGATGGCCAGAACCAAAATCAGTAAGTGACATAAGGAGTTTTCATGGTTTGGCTTCATTTTACCGACGATTTGTGAAGAACTTTAGCACAATTGCATCACCTATGCTTGAGTGCCTAAAGAAAGGAGGTGAGTTTAGGTGGACAACAGCCACCCAAGAAAGCTTTGAACTACTGAAGCAAAAGTTGTGTGAGACGCCTGTGTTGGCATTACCAAATTTCAACAGCAATTTTGATATTGACTATGATGCAAGTGGTGTAGGCATAGGTTCTGTCTTGATGCAAGAAGGCAGGCCAGTGGCATATTTTAGCGAAATATTAAGTGGGGCAAGCCTGAACTATTCCACTTATGAGAAAGAATTTTACTCACTAATCTGAGCTTTGGAGACATGACAACATTACCTCTTACCCAAGGAATTTGTAATTCATACTGATCATGAATCCTTGAAGTACATTAGGGGACAAGGCAAACTGAACTGCCGACAAGCCAAGTGGGTTGAATTCTTGGAAACCTTTCCATACATGATTAAATACAAACAAGGAAAAGGGAACGTTGTAGCCGATGCACTATCAAGGAGGTATACTCTATTACCATTGCTTAATTCTCATTTGTTGGGATTTGATTTGATCAAGGAACAATATGTACATGATCCTTTCTTCGCTAAAGTCTTAAAAGATTGCGGCAAGGGTGCAAATGGACAATATTTTGTGTATGATGGATTCCTTCTCAAGGGAAAACGAGTGTGTATACCAAAGTCATCTTTACGTGAACTGCTAGTCAGAGAAGCACATGGGGGAGGTCTGGCTGGTCACTTCGGTGAAGGAAAAACATTAGAAGCTTTAAAAGAACACTTTTATTGGCCGAGCATGGATCGTGATGACACCGAGTAATTGAAAGATGTGTTACATGTGTACGAGCTAAAGCACATCAACAACCACATGGGCTGTATATGCCATTACCAGTTCCAAATCATCCCTGGGTTGATTTGAGCATGGATTTTGTGTTGGGGTTGCCACGAACAGCAAGAGGAAAAGATTTCATCTATGTTGTTGTTGACAGATTTTTGAAAATGGCACATTTTATTCCTTTCCATAAAACGGATGATGCTACACATGTGGCTGATTTATTCTTTCGAGAAGTAGTATGTTTGCATGGAATGCCAAAAACAATTGTGAGTGATAGAGATGTTAAATTCCTTAGTTATTTTTGGAAAACGTTATGGCATAAGCTGGGAACAAAACTGTTGTTTAGCACAGCCAGTCATCCGCAGACGGATGGACAAACTGAGGTGGTCAACCGAACCTTGGGAACTTTACTGCGCGCCTTCGTGGGAAAATCTTTGAAAGACTGGGATGAGAAGCTCGCATATGTTGAATTCGCTTATAATCGGAGTGTGCATTCTGGTTCTCGCTTATGTCCATTTGAAGTCGTTTATGGCTTTGCACCATTAACTCCGTTGGATATGTTACCAATCCCAATTGAGCATGCAATCAATTTGGAAGGACAAGCTAAAGTAGAGTTTGTCAAAAGGCTACATGGGGAAGTTCAAGAGCGGTTGCAACGAGCCAATGAGGCTTATATTCGACGCCTAAAGAAAGGAAAGAAAAGTCATGTTTTTAAAGTTGGAGATTTAGTTTGGATCTACCTACGTAAAGAGTGATTTCCTTTGAAACGCAGGTCTAAGCTACAAAAGAGAGTCGAAGGACCATTTCGAGTACTTGAGAAAATTAGCGATAATGCATATAAAATTGATCTTCCTAGTGATATTGGAGTTTCAATCACTTTCAATGTTTCTGATTTGATTCCCTATATTGGTGATGATAATGGAGAAGATTTGAGGACAAATCTTTTCCCACAAGGAGGGGATGATGTGGCCATAGATGGGAAGGAATCAGATGGTGGGCAAGAGCTCAGGTTACGGGGTCTAGCTACTAGGTCAAAAACTAAGAAGTTTGTTGTGAGTTTGTCAAATGCAACGTGTTTGAAGGTTGAAGAATTAAAAGCTTTGGGGCTTTGTTTGGTGAATTATGATGAAGGTATTGAAACTTGGGAATGGGCTGAAAAGCGTTGTGATTCACCAAGGAATTCTTGCGTTTCTGTCATTATTTTGTTTTCAAAATTGGAAACAAATTTGTTTTAAGTTTAGTCAAGTCTGCCGAGAAATGACGCGTCAGGGACTACGCATGACGCGCCAGGGACTAATGATGTGTCAGAGACTACGCATCAGGGACTAATGACGTCATCCGAAGAATGACATAACGCATCGGAGACTAACACTGACGTCACACGAGACTAACAAGCATCGGGGACTAGTGACGTCATCAGCGGGGGTTTTCTACTTGTCAGGGACTAAAGATGACGTCATCAGAGACTGTAGTCTCCGATAGTTAATTTTCTCGGTTTTCTTGTTTCGGTTATGGACTTCATATATTTTATTTGTTTCCTAGATTAAATTGGATTGATTACTTTCCTTGTTAGATTAGATATCTTTCAGTAACAAATTTCTTTCCATTGCAAATTCTTTCCAATTAGAATAAGGGATTTTAACAGCTTATAAATAGCTGCTTCTATTGTAAAAAAACTAACTTTCTTTTGATTAATGAAATTCAGATTTATTCTATCATTCTATATTGTTTGTGTGATATAAACAAGATCCTGTTCGTGTGATTCGAATAGCCTTAAACGTGTGATTCGTTCAAGAGCCCTAAATTGGCTTTTTATGCGTATATCATTAAGTTGATTTAGTTATCCGAGGCTGTAGGCATAAACACCCTACATCACAGAGGGATTTCCTTTCTGAGGCTAGGTTGAAGGCAATAGCATTTGCTTATTAAGATTTAACTCTAGTCTCCAAAAGACCCACAAAAGAGATACCATTATTCGCAAGGAATACTTTAATATCCTTTTGCCTACAAGATTTGTTGATGCCCCAAACATTGTAGGTACTTATCTTTATCAAAAGATAGAGAAGGAAGGTTATTTTTTCCCCTTCCCTGAGTATTTTAATTCCTTCTTTAAAGCTTAAAGAGGTAAGAGATTTATACCAATCGTATGCTTTGTTCCATTTTGATTTCTGTCCTTATTCATTCATATCATATTGTAAAACACTTTGTTCAAAATACATGTTTTAAAAACATACCCATAACATCAGGAGTTATTAGTTTTGCATGCTAAAAGAAAAGAATAAGAAATATTGAAACATACTAACTATACAAACTATATTAACTTCCAAACAATTTTTATATTAGTAGTTAAAACACCATGCTTGTGTCTTAGACAACCAGAGTTATTGAGGTTTAACAGTGTCCATAAGAATAAGAAACAATAAGGAATACTCACATTTTTTCTCTCAACCTCTCTAAAGATAAAATAAGGCTTTAAGAACTGCATGACTCTTCAACTATAAAAGCTACAGTAGACTGCAGTAGTACTTGTTGCAACTGTGTGTGTATATGTTCTGAGAAGAAAGGATATACACTGTAGAAAAGATGATGAGGAAATGCCTTAAGTGAGGTTATCTATTGATGACACAATCCATTAAAGAATGAAAAGGTCACCCACTATAACCGAGAAAAGTTTTAACTTAGTCTCTTACAGTTCAGAGTTAGTCTCTAGTAGGCTAAAAATGTTAGTCTCCGAGAGTTTAAAATATTAGTCTCCGATAGTGTAAACTGTTAATCTTCGATAGTATAAACTGCTAGTCTCTGATAGAACAATCTCTAATAGTGTAAACTGTTAGACTCCAACAGTTCAAGTGACTAGTCTCCGATATTTCTAGTGACTAGTCTCCGACAGTTCAAGCTTAGTTCCCGAGAGAGGTAAAAGTTAGTATCTAATAGGTTTGAACAAAGGTATACTCGATGATAAACATGTTATTCCCTGATGAACACATTATTTCCTGATGGATGTGTTACTTACTGATGAAAATCTATCCCCTGACAGACTAAGAAATCATCCCCTGACAGGCTAAAACTTATTCCCTGACGGGCTGAGAATATCTCCTAATGGGTCAAATATGTTCCCTGACGAGCAAAACTATACTTTGATAAGTTAAAAATCATCCCCTGATGGATTAAAGTTGTCCTTCAATGGGTTAAAGTTATCCCCTTATGGATTAAATTTATTCCTTAACAAGCAAGGATCTCCCCTGATGCCCAGGATGTTATTCCCTGATAATATTATCCACTAAGGTATATTTTGGCTATAGTCAAATAGATTATCGACGAGTTTGACTGATCTATTGGAGTCATTGAGCATTAAACAATCGGAGGCAACTATGGATAAAATGGTAAACATCGCATTGAAGGATATATCCTTAGATTTATTTTCCATTGATGCATGTGCAAGGCATTGGTTAGGAAGCACTTGTAATTTTGCAGTTACTTTACTTGTAAATATGGAATTGTGCAACTTGGGGACTTAGCCGAGAACTGGTCGCGAACTGGCATCGGGGTGTGCCGAGAATTGGCATTAGGGGATGATCTTGCGCACATCAGGGGATGCTCATACGCGTGTCAGGGGATGACGTCATCAATGGTTAGCTAGGATTTTGTGTGACATCATCAGGGGATCGAGAAATTCATCGGTGGACAATTATCTGCTAATGACTGTTTTGGCCATCAGGGGATAATTATCCTCTAATCGCCAGATTTACCCGTCATGGGATAATTAACCACTGACGACCAATTAACCACTAACGGGTGCAGATATTTTATTTCTTATATTTTGTTATTTTCTGTGTTTGTTTTGTATTTGTTTCCTATTTAAAATAAGTTTGTTATCTTTCCATATTAAATTAGATTTCCTTCCAATTTATTATTCTTTCCAATTATGATTAGGATTTTTATTCAGCTTATAAATAGCTGCTTGTAACCTACGTTGTACGACAGAATTTGATTCATACAATTGTTTGAGTTTTTACTTGCAATTATCTTGAGAGTTGGTGGTTAATTCTTTTTAACTTTCGCAACTGATTTGTTTTAGCTTGCGGGTGATTAATTTCTTTAAGCAAACTAAATAGATCGATCCTTTAGTGTTGATTCTCAGTGATTAAATTTTTTACAGAATCTTCCTAAAGTTATTTTATCACAGCCTGTGTTTGATCTTCCCAGATCAAATACATCATCTTAGTATCAGAGCTTTGGTGAGTGTTTAGTCTTGTAGTAACTTACAAACTACAACATCAATGGCTGGAGAAGAAGACCAGATTCCACGAGGACTTACCATGGAGCAAGCACAAAACTTGCGTCGTGATAGGCAGATAAATGACCTAACAGATAAGATGAACGAGATCCTAGAAAGATTGGATAGGAGAAACCCATCTACGAGTTAAAACAGAAGTACGAGATTTGTTCGCAGTTTAGATTCAGAGGAAGAAAAAGTGGCCAGAGCAGTACATCGGAGGGATAGGGAAAACACTGATGATGATAAGGGCTTGCATCTAGATATTCCAGATTTTGATGGCAGTATAAAGCCTGAGAAATTCCTGGAGTGGTTACAACACATTGAAAGAGTCTTTGATTATAAAGACTATGATGACCACAAGAGATTCAAGGTGTCTGTGCTAAAATTCATAGGTTATGCTAACCTGTGGTATGAAAACATGAAGAACAAAAAGACGAGAGAAGGAAAAACACAAATCGGGTCGTGGGAAGCTTGAAAAATCAGAATGAAGAAACGTGTCTTTCCTACGGATTACGTGCAAGATGTTTTTTTGAAATTACAAAGTTTCAAACAGGGAGCACTATCGGTGGAAGAGTACACGATGGAGTTCGAGAAACTCACAATGATGTGTGATCTCGAAGTGACCAACAAAACATTGAGAGTTTTGTTAAGGGTTTGGTAAGTAAGACTACAAAGGATTGGGATGTCAAACTCTCACATACTGAGTTCGCATATAATCGATCTCCTACCTACACCACAAAGCATTCACCTTTTGAAGTGGTATATGGTCAGAATCCCAAGATGGCAGTGGACTTGATTCCTTTGCCAAAGCGTGAATATGTCCATACCGATGCTAAAGCAAAGGATCAAGCTATGATGAAGTTGCATTCACAAATACGGGCAAGAATTGAGAAAGTTAATGCAAGGTACAAAGTCCTAGCCAATAAGCATCGCAAACAACCTGACTTTCAAGTGGGTGATCTTGTCTGGTTGCATCTGAGAGAGGAAATATTCCCTAACCTGCATAAGCATAAGTTAATGCCTCGGTCAGAGGGTCCTTTGAAGATCATTGAAAAGATTAATGACAATACTTTCAAGTTGGAGTTGCCAGGAAATTATGGTGTAAGTGCAACATTCAACATCGGTGATTTGGTTCCTCATATTCATGATGACAATGTAACTCAATTGAAGACAATTGTTCCTGAAGAAGAGGAGGATGATCCGTTGGAGTCATTGAGCATTAAACAACCGGATGCAACTATGGATAAGATGGTAACCATCGCATTAAAGGATATATCCTTCGATTTATTTTCCACTGATGCATGTGCAAGGTGTTGGTTAGGAAGCACTTGTAATTCAACAGTTACTTTACTTGTAAATATGGAATTGTGCAATTTGGGGACTTAGTCGAGAACTGGCATCAAGGGATGGTCCTGCGCGCATTAGGGGATGCTCATACAGGCGTCAAGGGGTGACGTCATCAGGGGTTAGCCAGGTGTTAGTGTGACGTCATCAAGGGATCAAGAAATTCATCGGTGGATAATTATCTGTTGATGACTATTTTGGCTATCAGGGGATAATTATCCTCTAACGGCCAGATTTTCCCGTCAAGGGATAATTAACCATTGATGACCAATTATCCACTAACGGGTGTAGATATTTTATTTCTTATATTTTGTTATTTTTCATGTTTGTTTTGTATTTGTTTCTTATTTAAAATAGGTTTGTTATCTTTTTTTTTTTTTTGTTAAGTTGGGTATAATATAAAAAAAAGAAATAAAATTACAAAAGTAATGAGAGGCATGCTCCCCGACCTGCTAGAACAAATAGACTCTAGCTAGGAGAAGAAGAAATTAACTACAAGCAAACAATAACAGACAGGGCATACCCTGACAGTAGCATGTCCTACCTATCCCTTGACAGCTAAAGTAGGCGACATCCCGTGACCCAAGCAGTTATCCCCTCACGGGTCAAAAGGTTTGTCAGTGGATAATTATCCCCTGATGACAAAAGGTAGTCATCAGCGGATAGTTATCCACCGAAGATTAATTAGAACCATTGATGACGTCACTAAGCTACCAGATGATGCCATCCCCTGAAGTAAAGCTCACCTTCCCTTGAAGCTTGGCTCGAAGTCCCCTGACACAAGAAGAAGTATTCAACCTAGTCTCGACAAAGCTACTCTTACCCTAACTCCTGGTAGCGTAATCCGTAATGCATGTCGTGGATCCCTTGACACGACTAGGCCTTCCCCTGATGGTCATTAGATATCCCCTGATGTAGGCACGACAACCCCTAACATGGCATGTAACCCCTGACGTCCCAAGAGCTATCTTCATGACAACCCCCGATGCAATCTAACATCTCCTAAAGCAACCCATAGCCTCTGACCATGAGCAACCATGCTGAGCTTTGTTTACAATATTATAAATGAGCAGTTCCATAATGTAACCAATTCTGATAACAAAGAAAAAGTTTGCTAAGCTTGTGGAATTTCTGAGAGCTATGTAATTTACTTTTAATTATATTAACACAATCAGAAGCTAAACAACTTTCAGGAGTAGAGGTACCATTATGGATCCTAGAATTCCTTTGACCCAGATCTTGTAGACAAAGACAAATAAGACTAGGCGTTTGATGTAGGACCAAAACTTTTGATTTGCGTCCAAAAGAAAGTCACCCAAAACATGATTCCAATCTGTCCATGAAAGGTTTCCATCCAGGAGGTGTAATAGCTCGCCTAGAATCTTACAAGAATATCTGCAGGAAAACAACAAGTGATCCATGGATTCATCAGCAGAATTGCATAGGGAGCATGGGAGAACATAACGGGGAAAAAGCCTGTTGTGGAGACCCAACCAAAGAATAAAGGAGAAGCGAGGGATATGAAAAGGGTGCCAAGCTATCTCCCATATAGGATTTTGGGGGCTCCTAAGTCTGATGGATTCCCATATATGGCTAACTCTGACTGTGTTTGATATCCCATCCATTCCATAAAATATTGTATGAGCAGCTACCACCAATAGGAATAGCGGAAATCTTGTTTTTAACATTGATAATAGATACATGGTAGTTCATTGGAAAGCACCATTTTTCACCAGAGATGATGGAGCTTACATGAGAATTGAAATCAAGCTATAGTTCTTGGACAAGAAGATCAGTTGGCTTGTAGCATAAAGGGGCCAAATCACACGAAGGCTCTTGCCATAAAAGGAAAGTATAGCCATATCCAAGGACATATTTTAGTTATTTGAGTGCTAGGGGGCATAGATGTAGAATTTTTTGCCAACTCCAAGAGCAGTTTGAAGGAATCTTTGCAGTCCAGAATTTGCATTTCCCTAAGAGTGTAATTCGAGCCCACGCTACCCAGAGATTCCTTGTTAAATTAGATTTCTTTCCAATGTAATATTCTTTCCAATTAGGATTAGGATTTTTATTCAGCTTATAAATAGCTGTTTGTAACGTACGTTGTAAGATAGACCTTGGTTAATACAATTGTGTGCGTTTTCACTTGCAATTATCTTGAGAGTTGGTGGTTAATTCCCTTAAACTTCCACAACTGATTTGTTTTAGCTTGCAGGTGATTAATTTATTTAAGCAAACTAAACAGATTGATCCTTTAGTGTTGATTCTCGGTGATTAAATTATTTACAGAATCTTACTAAAGTTATTTTTCCACATCCTGTGTTTGATCTTTCTAGATCAAATCCATCACTAATGCTAGTCAAATGACTTTGGTGGTGGTCAAATAGATTACCGACAAGTTTGGCGCTTTGTAAAAATGAGAGTTTGCCACCTTATGTAGAGTTTGACGTTGGATTGTTGAGTTAGGTGATGAACAAATTTTATCCCCTGATGGTTGAGAGCTATCCCTTGATGGCAGAGAAATTATCCCCTGACGAACAAATGTATCCCCTGATGGCTATTCCCTGACGGCTATGTCGCATCCCCTGATAGTAACATTATCCCCTGATAACCACTTATATGCCTCAATGGCTATCCACTGATGCGCAATTCAACCTTAAAATACAAATTTTTTTTTCTTGTTAGAGAAGAAAGCTTACTCAAGCAGAAGTCGCGGGTTAAATGGCTTAGTGAAGGGGACAAAAATTCTAAGTTCTTCTTCTTCAAACTTAAATCAAACTGGAATGTTAGCAAAAATTGTTTGATTCAGGTTGACTCTGGTCACCTTATACATGGGCATGATGGAGTTCAGAATGTTGCTATCAATCATTTCAGAAATATCCTTAGTCCTATCACTGATGATCACTTTTTGGACCTCAGTAATCTTCCTGTCCATAATGCCATATGCCATGATGATTTCAACATCCTAAATGCTTGTGTCACTAAGGATGAGATTTTGTTGGCTTTCAAATTATTGAAAAAGAACAAGAGCCCAGGTCCAGATGGCTTTAATGTTGAATTCTTAACTTTCACTTGTGATATCACTGGTAAGGACATTATTGCTGCTATTTTGGCTTTCTTTAATAAGGGATGCCCTCTTGGCAATTTCAACAATACCTCTTTAGCCTTGGTTCCAAAGATTGCTCACCCATCCTTGATGCATGATTTTAGGCCTATTTCATGCTTTACAATTGTTTACAAGATCATTTAAAAAGTCATTGCCAATCGTATGAAAAAAGTGCTCTCTACCATTATTTCTCCTTCCCAAGCAGCTTTCATCCATTACAGAAAAATTGGTGATAAAGATGTATTTGATATGGTAGGATCAAACACAGGTTGCGAAAAATAACTTTAGGAAGAAATTAATCACCGAGAAATCAACATTAAAGGATCAATCTGTTTAGTTTGCTTAAAAAATTTAATCACCCGCAAGCTAAAACAAATCAGTTGTTAAAGTATAAAGGAATTAAGCACCAACTTTCGGATAAACGTAAGTAAAAACTCACACAATTTTATTAAGCAAAGTCTCTATATGAATATTACAAGCAACTATTTATAAGCTGAGGTAAAACCTAAACCTAAACCTAATTGAAAAGAATTTACAATGGTAAGAACTCTATTATGGAAAGACATCTAATGTAATAAGGAAAATAATCATCCTAATTCAACCTAGAAATAATTTCCAAAACAAACACGGAAAATAATAAAATATAAGAAATAACACAACTGTACCTGTCAGTGGATAATTGTCTGTCGGAGACTAATTATCTCCTGACTAAGCAAATACACTATGGGAGACTAAATCATCCCCTGATGGATGAAATAGGCTGTCGGAGACTAATTATCCCCTGACGGGTTAATTTAGTCTCTGATGACTAAACTAGTCTCCGATGTACAATTTATCTGCTGATGATGACGTCAGTCGTAATCTCCGATGTAATAAAAAAAATCTGCTGATGACATCATCGTTAGTCCTCGATGCCTTAAACATCCCCTGACGCCAGACGCATCCCTTGACGCCAGTTCTTGCCCAATTCTCGGCTAAGTCCTGAGATTACTCAACTGTTTATTAACAAGCAAAGTAACAACAGGTTGACAAGAACTCCCTAACCAATATCCTGTATTTATATTAATGGAAAATAAATTTAAGGATAACTTCTTCAGAAAAAGGTTTATTCTCCCACCCAAAGCTACATCTGTTTGTTTAGCATTCAATGACTCCAACAGATCAGATAACATCCTCATTGCTCAAGACATTGTGAGGAACTACCATCTGGATAAAGGCCCCCCTAGGTGCTCTCTGAAAATTGATCTTCAAAAAGCTTTTGATTCTGCTACTGGGTTAAGGAATGCATTTCCACTGTCACCTACACTGTCAAAGTTAATGGTTCTCTTTGTGGTCTTTTCAAGGGCTCGAGGGGTATCAGACAGGGTGACCCCATCCTTCCACTACTTTTTGTAGTGGCTATGGAGTTTCTTACTTCTATTACTAATATGGAAATTAAGAAGTCTAACAACTTTTCATTTCATTGGAGAGCCTCTACTATTCATCAAACACACCTTTGTTTTGCAAATGATTTATTTATATTTTGTAAAGGTGATATTTCCTCAGTTAACACTTTCAAGCAAGCACTAGACAATTTCTCGCAACTTTCTGGTATGAACGTTAACAACTCAAAGAGTTTGTGCTTCCTCTCCGGGGTTGATGGTCTTAGTAATGTTCAGATTCTCCAACTTCTAGGCTTTCCTCAGGGTGTGCTACCAGGAAAGTTCCTTGGCGTGCCTCTCATCTCTTCTAGGCTACAGGCAAGAGACTGCGATACTTTAGTGGACAGAATTACTAGCAGAATTACATCATGGTCTTCGAAATTTTTATCCTATGCTGGTAGAATTCAGCTCCTTAAGGTGATACTTTTTTCCATTCAATCTTATTGGGCTCAACACTTCATGCTGCCCAGTTACATTCACAAGAAGTTCCAAAGTATTTTCACTAGATTCTTATGGAAAGGTTCTACTCTTAACAACCATGGGGCCAAAGTTTCCTCGGTGAAGCTTTGTTCTCCTAAGGATGAAGGAGGTTTGGATTTTAAATATTCAAGGGGATAGAATCGTACTCATTTGCTTTACAGGGTTTGGCAAATCATAAATCCTCAATTTCAATCCTTATGGACATTATGAATTCGTAATACTATCATTAAAAAATCCAATTTTCGGTCTTTGAAGGCTACTGCCCAATCCTCGTGGTCTTGGAGGAAAATCATATCCCTTAGAGACACTGCTAAAAATTTCATCTATTACTCTATTGCTGATGGTTCAAGAGTGAGCCTGTGGTTTAACCCTTGGCACATCTCACAACCATTAGCCAGTTCTGTTAATAACCCAATCATTCTTGAATCTGGTCTAGGGAGGAATGTTGTGGTTTCAGATATCATGTTCAATGACAATTGGAGGCTCCCACTTTCTAATCATCATCTTATTAACACTTGGAGGAACACTTTTGACTACCTTACTCCTTTCAACATCATTAGTCATGATATTGTGCACTGGAATAATGTTCCTCTTAATTTAACTAATGTTACATGCATATGGTCTGATATCCGCACAAGGAACCAAAAACTTATTTGGAATCCTGTTATTTGGAATAATCTTGTTGTTCCGTGCTACTCTTTCATCAACTGGATGTGTTGCCATAAAAGCCTATGGACTTTGGATAAACTATTTAGATTTGGCCTGAATATCACAAATCTGTGTGTCTTGTGCAACATTTAACCTGAAACTTTTAACCACTTATATTTCCAATGCAACTATTCTCTCAAGATCGTTCATGCTATCTTTCAAAAAGCTGGTTGGTATGGTTCCAGTTTTATATGGAATACACTTCTAAACAACCTCAGTTCTTTAAATTTTAATTCTTTTAGAAACCAACTAATATGGTTCAGTTTCAACACTATTGTCTATCACGTCTGTTTTGAAAGAATAGCAGGATGCATGGTAAAGATAGTAGGAGCTCACATACCCTTATAGCTAAAATTATTTTTATCATCAAAAGTATAGGAGGATAGGTTTTAGACTTCCTTAGTGGCATCTCTTTCTCTAGTTACAATTTTTCCTGCTGGTTTTGCTGGTTGTTTGCTGTTGTTGTATGTTGTTGTTGTATGCTGGTTGTATGCTGGTTGTATGCTGCTGATGTAGGGTGTTTAAGCCTACAACCTCAGATAGCTTAATTCAACTCGTCGATATATGCACAAGAAGTCGAATTAAGGATCTTGAACGAATCACACGTCTAATACTACTCGAATCACTCGAATAGGGTTTTGTTTATATCTCACAAACAAGAAGAAATGTGCAGAACACTTTCTGAAATTAATCAAAGTCTATTATTATTTTTGTTGTACAATATAAGCAGCTATTTATAAGCTGTAATTAAATCCCTAATCCTAATTGGAAAGAATATTATATTAGAAAGAAATCTAATCCAATAAGGAAAGGAACAAACCTATTATCCCCTGACAGACAAATTTAACTATCGGAAAATAGCTATACCCTGACAAACAAATTATACTATCGGAGAATAAGGATCCCCTGACACACAGTTATTCCTTGATGCTTCCCGCGGAAACCCCTGACATCCATCTCGATATCCCCTGATGCTTTCCTCGGCATCCCCTCACGCCAGTTTTCGATCAAGTCTCGGCTAAGCTACAACGTGCCTGCCTCCAGTTGCGAAATCAAAGTAATAACAGAATTATAAGTATTTCGCAAAGGATCACAACGCATATTTGGCCAAGTCCAAGTTTCCAATCCATCTTCATAATACTCCAAACATAACCCCAATGTCCGAAACTCTTCAAGAGTCAAACTTGCCGCAGTTGAAAAACTTGCTTCAAACTTTTTAGACTTGGATCTAGTAATTGGACCCCTCAGCCTGAGCTCACTGTCAACATCTGATTCCTTCTTATTCATGCCGACATTAGCTGATGTTTTATACGACTGTTGTATGCTGCTTTTCTGGTTGTATGTTGATTGGCCGTCAGGGGATGTTGTATTCTGTTAGGGGATGTTGCATACCATCAGGGAATGCCAGTCTTGGTCGTCAGGGGTTGCTAGTCTTGGCTGTTTCAGGATACTATTTCGGTCTACATGCATCAGGGGTTTTGCTGCTTCTGTTTCAAGAGAGTTCTTGCTGCATTTATCAATGGCTTCTGGCCAGCGAAGGTTATGTTGTGAGAGGCTTTATTACTTTTTTTTTTTGGTAAGTTAGATGAAATATAAAGAAAAAAAAAAATAAAAAAAAAGGGGAGCCCCCCCCCCCCCCCCCCAACCTACTAGAACAGAACTCTAGGTAGGCGAACTAGGAAGATAACAAGAAAAGGGAGAAAAATACAAGATCATAACAAAAATAGCAAAAACACTGAAGAACATAATATAGTTACTGAAAGCAAGATAACCACTAGTGTAAGTAGATATCAGGAGCAGATCATCCCCTGATTGCCAAGCAGAATGCTCCTGAAATGAGCTAAAAAAACTGACCAATAGATGGTATCCCCTGACGCAGGCAAGACAACCCCTGACGCGGACAGTACATCCCCTGACGCAGGCAGTACAACCCTTGACAATGTAGCAGACATCCCCTGACAACCCAACAACATCCCTTGACACCAGAGCAAACAACCCCTGACAGGAATATGATAGACATCCCCTGACAGATAACCTCTGACGTGTGCAAGACATCCCCTAACACGTGAAAGACAAACCCCTGACACGTGCAACATAACCCCTAACATGTGAAAGATATCCCCTAACGAGTACATGACATCCCCTGACGGGTACACGACATCCCATGACTGGTGCAAGACATCCCCTAAACGGTGCAAGACTTCGCTGATGCGTGCAAGACATCCCCTGATGCGTGCAAGACATCCCCTGATGCGTGCAAGGCATCCCCTAACGTAGGAGAGAAACCCCTGACAGCTAGTAAGCATCCCCTGATCGACAGATGGAAGCCCTGACACAAGCAAGCAAACCACAATAACGACACAAACTCTCGCAAGACCTCCCTAGACAAGGTAAGGCACCCCCTGATGCAGCAGACAACACCAAGTCAGATCTTCAAAAACCAGAATCTAAAATGGCTACTTTTAGAACTTTATTACTTTATCAGTTGTCCTGTCTCTTAATGCTTTATGTTTATGGTTTATGCTTTATGCTCATAGTTTTGGCTTGTTTTTCCCTAGCTAGTGAGATGTGCTAGTAGGTTGAGGGGGATGCCTCTCGCTAATTTGTATCTTTTTTCCTTTTATATATTTTCGCAATTTAGCAAAAAAAATAATAATAATAAAATACAAATTTTTATTTTTAATAATTAAGAAATTATTTAAAATAACTAATTAATAATTCCCAATTAATTTATAAATTTACTTAAACTAAGTTTTATTTAATAGATAATTGACATCAGATTCCAATAACTCAAATGAATTATATGGAAGTCTGCAAGTGACTAAATAACAATTTGAAAAATCTCCCAGACTTGTTTAATTTTGCAATCCCAACATAACAAATGATTAACAGAGACATCAAATAAGAAATGCATGGACATCACATCTGTACATACTCACATTTATATTCCAAGTATAGATTCTCATGCTATGTCAACATAAATATTTTACAGAGGTATTTCACCAAGCAAGTGAATTAGATTAGCTCAGCTAAGGACAAATGCAAGTATATACCCATTCTTATGCTTATTTCAGTTAAAATGCATGATCAATTGATTCGACATGCGTACAAGGTTATGACTTTTATGTTTAAATTTCCTTGTGAATTAGAATGATATGCTTTAATTTCCGCTAGCATGATATGAATGAAAGTGCATGAATATAACTGAGCTTTGATTTATCAGTTATTTTTCAATATTATATCTATGTAAATGTGTGAGAATGTTATGTCCCTTAAATGGGTCATGAGACTATGAGACTGCTATGTTCCTTAAAATGTGGAACATGCCACGTGGTTGGCAAGAGGAAAGGGAAGGTGCTGATGTGTTCTGTCACTCGACCTAGATGTTTTATTGTAACTACGCAGTTCACCAAAAGACCATGTTATGCAGTCTGACCCACTATTCCGGTATGGTTAGCAGATCCAACGGGTTTAGCCCCCGATGGATAAGAGGTCTTTTTTTTTTGTTAAATTAAGTGTAAAATAGATAGAGGAAAAAATACAGAAGAAACGAGGGGCATACCCCCCCCCCCCCTGACCTGCTAGAACAACCAGACTCTAGCTAGGATACCGAAAAAATAACCAAAATTACAAACAATGGAACCAATAGGGCATCCCCTGATGCTAGCATGCCTAGATATACATGTATAAAGTCGATAGGGCATCCCCTGATGGTCATGAAGCCATTCCCTGACAGGCAGATGGCATCCCTTGACACAAGTAAGCATTCCCTGATGGTTCAAAGCATCCCCTGATGCATGCGAGACTTCCCATGACATGAGCAAACCATCCCCTGAGGTAAGCAGACTCTAGCTTGCATCCCCTGACGCTGGTTATGTGCCTATTCTCAGCAATATTATGTATCCCCTGAGTCTTGGTAACATAACCCCTAACGTGATTAGTGTATCCCCTGACGACTAAACTACAAACCCTAGACTGACATGCAACATCCCCTGATATGAGCATAAATATCCCTTGATGGTCATTGTTTATTCCCTGAAGCATGTGTAAAATCCCCTGACATGGAAAAATAACACCTGACCACAGAGGTAGTGATGTCAGGGTATCCTTTGATGCGTGTAGACCTTTTATTAACCCCTGATGCAGGCACGACGTCCCCTGACAAGGCAACCCGCAGCCTCAGACCATCAGCATCCAAGCTGAGCTGCATTTACTATATTATAAATGAACAGTTCCTTAAAGTAACCAATTCCGTTAATAAGTATAAATATTGCTAAGCTTGTGGAATTTTCGAGAGCTATGCAGTTTGCATTTTACAATATTAACACAAGCAGATGTCAAGTGATTTTCAAGAATAGGAGTTCCATGATGTATCTAGAATTCCTCTCGCACCAAATATTGTAGACATAGACAAAAAAGACAAGACGTTTGATGTAAGACTAAAGCTTGTGGTTTGAGTCCAAGAGACAATCTTCCAATACTTGATCCCAATCTGTCCATTGAAGGTTAATGCCCATAAGGTGCAAAAGCTCACCCAAAATCTTGTGAGAATACCTGCAGGAGAAGAACAAGTGATCCATAGATTCATTAGTAAAGTTGCATAAAGAGCAGGGGAGAACATATTGTGGAAGGAGTCGTTTGTGGAGACCCAGCCAGATCACACCACGAGTCTTGCCATAACAGGAAAATGTTTCCATTTCCAAGGTTATATTTTAGGTGTTTGAGGGCCAGGGGGCATAAATTTAGAATTTTCCTCCAACTCCAAGAGCAGTTAGAAGGAATTTTAGAGGTCCAAAGCTTGCATTTCCTTAAGAGAGTACCTCATGCCCATTCCACCCAGAGATTCGTGGAGCGAGGATTAATAAGGGAGAGAAGAAGATGAATCTGTTGAGCTTTGTTCCATTCCTCCACCTTTTTAATTCCAAGCCCTCCCTCCTCAAAAGGGAGAGAAACGGAAGACCAGGCTATCCATGAAGAGCTAGATCCCCCTCCAAAGAAATGATAATAGAAGTTTGTCAATTTTCTTAGCAACATAATTGGGAAAGAGAAACATTCTGCTCCAGTATGATTCAATAGCATAGAGAACCGAGCAAATAAGTTGTCTTCTACCTGCAAAAGAAAGAAATTTGTTAGTCCAAGAATTTATTTTCCTGGTAATCAGCTGGATGAGGGGCTCGCAGTCAAAAGCTGAAAGCTTTTTGGATATAAGCGAGACACCGAGGAACTTGACAGGCTCATTGGTGACTTGCATTTGGGATAGGACCAGAATCTCTTGCAAATATTCAAATTTTACATTGCAACAAAACAGTTGGCTCTTTTCTACATTCCTTCGAAGACCCAAGAGAGAGGAGAACATATCTAGAGCATGGAGAAGAATTTTGAACGAGGAAACTTCACCTCTACAAAAAAGCATTAGATCATCTGCAAAGATAAGGTGGGAGATTTTCCTAGCTCTCTAGTGATGAGAGAAAAGCGGATCCACGGTTTCCTTGGCCAAGATCATACTGAGCACCTCTATGACAATAACAAATAAGTAGGGAGATAGAGGGTCTCCTTGGCGAATCCCTCGTTTACCTTGGAAGTAACCGCATAGGGAGCCATTAACTTTAACTAAGAACATGGCTATGGTAATACATGATTTTATCCAGCCAACAAATTGAAAGGGAAAGTTCATCAACCGCAAGGTATCAAAGCGAAAATTCCAACTGATGGAGTCAAAAGCTTTGTGAAGGTCAATTTTTAAAGCACATCTAGGTGGCCCTGCTTCCCCGTGATAACCTGTCAATAATTCTTGAGCAATAAGGATATTGTCTCCAATTTTCCTACCCTTGACAAAAGTGGCTTGTTCTGGAGAGATTAAACTTGGAAGGACCCTTTGCATTCTATTAGCCAGAATCTTAGAGATACACTTATAGAGAGTGTTATAGCAAGAAATAGGTCTGAAGTCACCCATAACAGTTGGGTTTTGAACTTTTGGGACCAGAGCAATTGCAGTAGCATTAACCTCTTTAATCATCGTACCATTATTAAAGAAATGTAGGACAACTTTTGTAAACCATCGGGCCCAGGTGCTTTGTGTCTTTTCATACTTTTCAGAGTATTAAAGACTTCATCTGCAGAAATGGGATTAACCAACTGATGGGCTAAATCCTGAGGAAGAGAAATATCAATGAACTTTTGAAGAGTCTCTTTCCCTGGGTAGAGGCCTGAGGAAGTACCAAGGAGCTCTTTATAATAATCCACTGCTTCCCTCTTAATATCATCTTGGTCGTAGAGAGAGTTACCTAGATTATCATTAAGCATAAGGATTTTGTTCTGGTTCCATCTATTCTACAACTGAGCAAAGAAAACTTTAGAGTTCTTGTCCCCACAGTCAAGCCATTGAACTCTTGATTTTTGCCTTAGGATTGTTGTAGGGTGTTTAAGCCTATAGCCTCAAATAGCTTAAATCAATTTATTGATGTATGCATAAGAAGTCGACTTAAGGTTCTTGAACGAATCACACGTTCAATACTACTTGAATCATACGAATAGGGTTTTGTTTATATCATACAAATAAGAAGAAAGTGCAGAATAACTCTGAATTTTATTAATCAATCAACTAACTCCCTTCTTTGTACCATATGAGTAGCTATTTATAAGCTTTTAAGATTCCTAATCCTAATTGGAAAGAATAATACATTGGAAAGAAATCTAATCCAATAAGGAAAGGTAACAAACCTAATAAAACTAGGAAACAAATACAAAACAAATGCGAAAATAAATAAAATACATGAAAATTAATAACCGAAACTGTCAGTAGATAATTGAGCTATCGGAGACTAATTATCCCCTGATGGGTGAATGTGACTGTCGAAGACTAGCTATCCCCTGATAAGAAAATTACACTGTCGGAGACTACGGATCCCCTGATGCCCGTAGTCTCTGATGTTGAATTCTATTCCCTGATGTCGTAGTCTCCAATGTTATAATTATTCCCTGATGCTTGCCTCGTCATCCCCTGATCCCCGTTCTCGGCCAAGTCTCGGCTAGGCTAGTCCCTGATGCACACTTTATCACACCAATCTTACCTAATAAGCTATAAAACTATAAATCAACTAAAACTAACTATAAGCTAGTTATCCTATCACACATCATACTCCCCTTCTTAAAAAAAAAATTATCCTCAATTGTGTGGTGACTTCATGAAAAACACAAGGAGTCAAAAATCTCAACTCTAACTACTACGCTAACTACTATAGAGTACAACAAAATTTAACATATTGAAAAAGACTCCACCAATTTCTTCCTTGTATCGAATGGAATATGTATTGCAGATTGAATTGGATTCCAATTAACCATCAAGATATCGATGTCAATGTCAACAAAGAACCTTACCTGTTGTAATCTTCGACCAACATAAGGCTCCATAATTGACTTCCATATTTGACATGGTTGTGAAACAACTTTTTCCTTGAAATTTTCTGGACTCAATGCAGCCCCAACCAAAGTATATTCCCAAAACAATGCAATAGTAACCACAGAATTCTTCTCAGACATATTTGGGTTAGTTTTTTCAATAAATTTATTCAAAGTACATATTGAAGAATATGGTACATCAGGTAAAAATCCCTTAGTTCGAACATCTTTAAACCTAATACACACTAGATTTAAGATCTCAGTAGGTTCACCTTCACTTAGTTCAGCTTCTGAAAGAACTGAATTTGCAGGCAAAATTCTTCTAGCAAGCAATTGTGAGCCCCGTGTTTCAGGTCCTTCCTCCAAGTCAACCTCAAACTCCTTATCCTCCTTGTTGCACAGGCTTTGCTTCCCTTCTTTAGTTGCTTATAACTCCCCTGAAGCATAGTCTGCTTCAATTTCTTCAATGTCATACAAGGTCATGACTCTATTGCTAAGACATTCATATTGCATGTGTCCATAGCCCTTGCACTTGAAGCAAATTTTTCTATCTCCAGAAGTTAAGGTCGCAGATTTCTCCTCTTTATCCTCATTGAACTTGTTGAAGCTTGGAGTGTAACTAGTAATAGGTTGTGATTCTTTTCTTTCCTCAGGTCTCTCCCATTCAATAGTCTAGTTGTTGGGCTTTTCATGTCTGATTCTTTGAGTCTTGCGTTACCTCTCCACCTTCACAGCAAGCTTAACAACATCATCAAAGAATATATACGTCCTAAGTTCAACCGTGTTTGCTATTTCCCTATGCAACCCTTTCAAGAAACGAGCAATAGTTTGCTCCTCCGGCTCAACCAGCTCATATCGCAATTTCAAGGATTCGAACTCCTTCATATAATCTTAAACGCTCATCCCTCCTTGTCTAAGTGATTGCAAATCCAAGTATAGCTCCTGTTTATAATAATTAGGAACTAACCTCTTCCTCATCAGGTTATTCATCACACGCCAACTAACAATGGGTTCTTCCCCATTTCGCCTTCTTTGTGCAACTAGGTTATCCCACCAAAGGCTAGCATACATTGAGAACTCTAAGGCCGCCAATTTGCACTTTCGTTCTTCTGTGTGGTTTTGGAATTCAAAGATTTTTCAACCTTTTGAACCCACTCAAAGAACTCTTCCAGATCACTACTGCCGGTGAAAGAAGGAAATTTAAGCTTTATATTTGAATGGCTTTCACGAACATTATGTTGATCGTTACGATCATCAGTTTCCTGCTCCTGTTCTGGCATCAGTTTCTCGTGCATGATTGTTGTTATGTCCCAACAATCTGGCCATCATCTCTTCCGGTCGATCCAATTGAGTGGTCATCGTTGTATATTGATTTTGCAACTGATGAATCTTTGCATCTTGTAAGGTTGCTCCACGAGGTAATCCCATATCTCCAATATTATTGTGTCCACTTGAATCAGACATATTTAATTCAATGAAACAATCAAACAAATTTTTTTGATAAAATTTTCTTGATTGTAGTTCGAACACAAAGCACCCAAATATTTTCTACGTAAGAAACTAGAAAACAAGAAAGAATCACACGCTCTTGATTTCTCACTCCCAACGCCAAACCTGCTCTGATGCCAATATGATGTAGGGTGTTTAAGCCTACAGCCTCGGATAGCTTAAATCAACTTATTGATGTACGCACAAGAGGTCGACTTAAGGTTCTTGAACGAATCACATGTTCAATACTACTCGAATCACACGAATAGGGTTTTGTTTATATCACACAAACAAGAAGAAATTGCAGAATAACTCTAAATTTTATTAATCAATAAACTAACTCCATTCTTTGTACAATATGAGCAGCTATTTATAAGATGTTAAGATTCCTAATCCTAATTGGAAAGAATAATACATTAGAAAGAAATCTAATCCAATAAGGAAAGATAACAAACCTAATAAAACTAGGAAACAAATACAACACAAATGCAAAAATAAATAAAATACATGAAAATTAATAACTAAAATTGTCAGTGGATAATTGAGCTATCGGAGACTAATTATCCCCTGACGAACAAATTTGCCTATCGGAGACTAATTATTCCCTGACAAGCAAATTACACTGTCGGAGACTAAGGATCCCCTAACACCCATAGTCTCTGATGTTGAATTTTATTCCCTAATGTCCTAGTCTCCGATGTTATAATTATTCCCTGATGCTTGCCTCAGCATCCCCTAATGCCCGTTCTCGGCCAAGTCTCGGCTAGGCTAGTCCTTGATGCACACTTTATCACACCAATCTTACCTAATAAGCTATAAAACTATAAATCAACTAAAACTAACTATAGGCTGATTATCCTATCACATCAAGTATGCTTTCCTCATTAGCCATTGCGTCCTCAAGAGCTGCAAGAAAAGCCTTTTTGGTATTAATATTAGACTACTTGATATCAGTAGGTGGCTATTGTAATCTCAATTGAAACTCATGGAGATCCTTCCTAGCCTTTACTGAGGAAACCAAGTTCTTACGATGGTCGAAATTTAGCTTGACTAACCCTTTCTTGGTGATCCTCAATTTTTCAGCAAGAACAAACATAGGGGACCCTTGGACTTGAGTATTCCAGGCCTCAGATACCACAATACTAAAACCATCCAAATCTAACATATAGTTGAAGAATTGAAAGGGTTTAAAAGAGGGCTTAATTTTAATACCTATATCAAGCATGATAGGAGCATGATCAGATAAGTCCCTGGCCCCAAAGGTGGCGAAAGCGTATGGCAAGTTAGTAAGCCAGCAGTCATTCCCCAAGACTCCGTCAATCTTCCTAGAAATAGAGAAATTCGCTTGACCATTCCACCATGTATGATATGGACCAACTGCTCTAATATTAGTGAGATTACAGTTAAACAAGTAGTTTTCGAAATCATACATCCCTGCATCATAGACCCCCCGTCCTCCCTAAGCATCTTCCAAATTGAGGATGACGTTGAAGTCTCCAAGCACAAGCCAACTACCCTACGTGCTAGAATTGATAGTGCATAGAACTGCCTAAAGGGATTTCCTTTGCGAGGCCAGGTTGAAAGCATAAACAACAGTGACCAAAAACACAACCTTTGATTCAAGATGGTGGAGGCGACAATGCATAAGTTGGCTAGAAGTATGCAAAATTGAAACTTGTACTGTATGAGGGTCCCAACCCACCCAAATTCTGCCATTTTGATGGTGGCTATAGTTATGAAACCAGTGCCAATGTCTATTAATCTCGGAGGCAATAGCATCTACTTTGTGAGATTTAACTCTAGTCTCTAAACGACCCATAAAAGAGATGCCATTATTCGCAAGGAATACTTTAATATCCTCTTGCCTAGAAGATTTATTGATGCCCCGAACATTGTAGGTACTGATCTTCATCAAAAATAGAGAGGGGGAAATTTATTTTTTTCCCCTTCCCTTTTTCTTCTTAGAAGAAGAAGTTTGGGAGTGTAAGGGTAAAGGAGGGCTGTCCACATGACTGATGGAATTAATTTCATGATATTTAAGAGCTTTGAGCTCCATTTCATCTACCCCTTTAAGTTTTCCAAGTAGTTTGTTGTCATGAGGAAGAAAGGAACTGCCATCAGAGGAACTTTCACTCGGGTCCCAGCAAGTGCGTTTTTAAAACCTGTTGAAACCATCACACCACAAGATGCTCAAGTTTCTCCTGCTTCTACCACAAACATCCAAACAGGGGAAACAGGGAAGCTCTACTATAGGTGATGCAACCATCAATGTCTTATCTGAAATGTCCAATGCAGACTTTCAATTACTCTATGGACTCCAACATTTTGCTAGCCTAGGATGTAAGAGCAAAGCTTTGGGAAAGCCCTTCCAGTAGTGGATCTTGAGCTTAACTGTGGAGATACAATCTTGAGCAACATTGTTTACAGTACGACGTTGACCTTCGTGTTTTCTATGGTTTCTTTCGAGCAAAACTTTGTAGATCATAGTTACAAGGCATAAATGGCTAATGAGCTTCGCCCCCACTGTGGGATTGATGGTATCTAGTCGAGTAAGGTAGTGGTTAAAGGATCTCCACAAACCATACAAATCTGCACCTTCCATAACTTTAGATAGAACTTTTGAGCTAAACCTGCAATCAAAGAAAAGGTGAGAAGTAGTTTCTTCTTGAGCTTCACAGAATTGGCAAGCATCTACACTTCTGGGAAGGATTTTGTTTAGGATAGCTAGCCAAGCAAAAAAAGACAATCGAGGGACAAAAAGGGAATTCCAAAGCAAACTGCACCAGGGGGAAGGAGGATATTTCTTTTGAATCGAGTAAATATATTATGTGCAATAATTATAATATACAAAAAATAACGACATACCATTGTAATCAATTGTCCCCTAACAGATCAAATACACTATCGGAGACTAAATCATCCGCTGACGGATGAAATAGGCTGTCAGAGACTAATTATCCCTTGACGGGTTAAATTACTCACTGATGACTAGACTAGTCTTCGATGTACAACTTATCCACTTACGATGTAGAACTTATCCCCGGACTGGTTAAATTATCCCCGGATTGGTTAAATCTGTTAATGATGCTTGTTGGTTAGAGCCTTATACCGTGCATTTACCTTCTCAATTCTAGCTCGTAGTTGTGCATGCAACTTCATCATAGCTTGAGAAGGATAATTATCCCCTGATAGCAAAAACAGTCATCAGTGGATAATTGTCCACCGATGAATTTCTCGATCCCCTGATGATGTCACACCAACTCCTAGCTAACCTTTGATGACATCATCCCCTGACACGCATATGAGCATCCCTGATGCACGCAAGATCATCCCCTAATGCCTGTTCTCAGCACACCCTGATGCCAGTTCGCGACCTATTCTCGGCTAAGTCCCCAAGTTGCACAATTACATATTTACAAGTAAAGTAACTGCAGAATTACAAGTGCTTCCTAACCAATGCCTTGCACATGCATCAATGGAAAATAAATCTAAGGATATATCCTTCATTGCGATGTTTACCATTTTATCCATAGTTGCTTCCAGTTGTTTAATGCTCAAACTCCAACGGATCAGTCAAACTCGTCGATAATCTATTTGACTATCGCCAAAGTATACCTTAGTGGATAATATTATCAGGGAATAACATCTTGGGTGTCAGGGGAGATCCTTGCTCGTCAAGGAATAAATTTAATCCATCAGGGGATAACTTTAGCCCATTGAAGGACAACTTTAATCCATCAGGGGATGATTTTTAACTTATCAAAGTATAGTTTTGCTCGTCAGGGAACATATTTGACCCATTAGGAGATATTCTCAGCCCGTCAGGGAATAATTTTTAGCCCGTCAGGGGATGATTTCTTAGTCTATCAGGGGATAGATTTTTATCAGTAGGTAACACATCCATCAGGGAATAATGTGTTCATCAGGGAATAATATGTTTACCATCGGGTATACCTTTGTTCAAACCTATTACAGACTAACTTTTACCTCTCTTGGGGACTAAACTTGAACTGTCAGAGACTAGTCACTTGAACTATCGGAGATTAGTCACTTAAACTGTCGGAGACTAACAGTTTACACTGTCAGAGACTGTTCTATCAGAGACTAGCAGTTTATACTATCGGAGACTAATATTTCAAACTCTCGGAGGCTAACATTTTTAGCCTACTAGAGACTAAGTTAAAACTTTTCTCGGTTACTAAAGCCCTTCTTTGGAAAATTTGTTGTGGTGTATTTGGATGATATACTTGTATATAGCAAAAGCGTAGAAGATTATCTTAAACACTTAAGATAAGTGTTTGATATATTGAGGAAGCAAAAGCTATACGCCAAGTTAGAAAAGTGTTACTTCTTGGTGCCTAGTGTAACCTTCCTAGGTTTTATAGTTTCTAGCGATGGAGTTGCAGTTGATTATTCAAAAGTTGAAGCTATCAAATCTTGGCTAGTACCAACTATAGTAACGAAGGTGAGATCTTTCCATGGCCTTGATTCATTTTATAGAAGATTTGTTAGAAATTTTAGTAGTGTGGTTGCACCCATTACTGAATGCATAAAGAAAGGGAAATTTGAGTGGACAGAAGCTGCTCAGAAGGCATTTGAAAAGGTGAAGGAATTGTTGTGTGACACACCAGTGTTAGCTTTACCTGATTTCACAAGTCCTTTTGAAGTAGAGTGTGATGCAAGCAGAGTAGGCATAGGAGCTGTCCTAGTACAGAAGAAAAGGCCTATCGCTTACTTCAGTGAGAAGTTGAATGGAGCAAGGCTTAACTACTCAACCTATGACAAAGAGTTTTATGCAATAATGAGAGTACTTGACTATTGGAGTCACTATTTACGTCCAAGTCACTTCATATTGCATTCAGACCATGAGGCTTTGAAGTACTTTCACGGGTAGCAGAAACTGAATGCTCGTCATGCTAAATGGGTTGGGTTCTTACAATCTTTTAATTTCTCTCTTAAACATAAACAGGGGAAGGACAATGTGGTGGCTGATGCATTATCAAGAAGATACACTTTATTGGGCGTACTAAGTTCAAAACTGCTAGGGTTCGAATTAATCAAGGAGTACTACAAGCTGGACCTTGATTTCCAACTGATAATTGAATCGTGCGCACGGGGAGTTAATAGAGAGTACGTGTTTCAAGATGGATTCTTGTTTAAAGGAAATTGTTTGTGTATTCCATCTTGATCAATTCGAGAATTATTGGTAAGGGAAGCTCATGGAGGGGGCTTGGCTGGACATTTTGGCATCACTAAAACGTTAGCGATATTACAAAAACATTTCTTTTGGCCAAAAATGCAAGGAGATGTTACTGGGGTAATTGTGTAATGTGAGACATGTCAAGAAGTGAAAAGCACGTTTCATCAGGGGTTATATACTCCTTTGCCTGTTCCGAATTCTCCATGGGAGGATGTAGGCATGGACTTCATTGTGGGATTGCCTCGTATTCAAAGAGGTAACGATTCAATAATGGTGGTGGCTGATAGGTTTTCCAATTAGGATTAGGATTTTTATTCAGCTTATAAATAGCTGCTTGTAACCTACGTTGTAAGACACACCTTAATTAATACAATTGTTTGAGTTTTTACTTGCAATTATCTTGAGAGTTGGTGGTTAGTTCTTTTACACTTTCGCAACTGATTTGTTTTAGCTTGTGGGTGATTAATTTCTTTAAGCAAACTAAACAGATCGATCATTTAGTGTTGATTCTCAGTGATTAAATTCTTTACAAAATCTTCCTAAAGTTATTTTACCGCAGCCTATGTTTGATCTTCCTAGATCAAATACATCATCTTAGTACCAGAGCTTTGGTGAGTGTTTAGTCTTGTATTAACTTACAAACTACAACATCAATGGCTGGAGAAGAAGACCAGATTCCACGAGGACTTACCATGGAGCAAGCACAAAACTTGCGTCGAGATAGGCAGATAAATGACATAACAGATAAGATGAACGAGATCCTAGTAAGATTGGATCGGAGAAACCCATCTACGAGTCCAAACAGAAGTACTAGATCTGTTCGCACTTTAGATTTAGAGGAAGAAAAAGTGGCCAGACCAGTACATCGGAGGTAGAGGGAAAACATTGATGATGACAAGAGCTTGCATCTAGATATTCCTGATTTTGATGGCAGTATGAAGCCTGAGAAATTCCTGGAGTGGTTATAGCACATTGAAGGAGTCTTTGATTACAAGAGATTACAGGTGGCTGTGCTAAAATTCATAGGTTATGCTAGCCTGTGGTATGAGAACTTGAAGAACAAAAGGATGAGAGAAAGAAAAACACGAATCGGGTTGTGGGAAGCTTTAAAAATCAGAATGAAGAAACATGTCCTTTCGACGAATTACGTGCAAGATGTTTTCTTGAAATTACAAAGTTTCAAACGGGGAGCACTATCGGTGGAAGAGTACATGATGGAGTTCGAGAAACTCACCATGATGTGTGATCTCGAAGAAAGGGTAGAACACAAGATTGCTCGGTTCTTAACGAGACTGAACAATAATATCGCCGAGAGGGTGGAATTACAACCCTACTGGTCATTTGAAGAGGTGTGCAAGGTAGCCATGTGCGCTAAGAAGCATGCCAAAGCCAAGGGGAATAGTTATACTCAACCAATAAACAAGACAATTGAAAGAGGCAAGAACGAAAGGAGAAACGAGGCACCATCTGCGCCTAAGTTCACCCCTAACTTTGATAAGTTCAAGAAGGATAAAGGGAAGGCCTCTACACCGTTGGCAACCGAAGATAAAAGAATTTGCGTCAAGTGTAAAGGTTATGGACACATGCAACATGACTGTCCTAGTAATCGGGTCATGACTCTTCATGATATCGAAGAAATTGAGGCATCTTATGTTTTGAAGGAGAGAGAAACACTTGAAGAAGAGGGGCTAGCTGGTTGTAGAGAAGCTGAAGATGACTTTGAAGCTGACTTAGAAGAGGAGCCTGAGACTCATGGTTTGCAATTGATTGTCCGTAGGTTGTTACAAGTAAAACAAGTTCCGTTAGAAGCTAACCAAAGGAACAAGATCTTTATGACTAGAATGTTGGTGAAGGACAAGCTGTGTAACATGATCATTGACACCGGGAGCTGTGCTAACGTGGTCTCTACTACGTTAATTGAGAAACTTGATTGGCTGGCAACACCTCATCCTAAACCATACAAGTTGCATTGGCTAAGTGATGGAGGAGAAGTAAAGGTAACAAAGCAAGCACAGATCTCTTTCGAAATTGGGAAGTTCAAGGATCAAGTGTTGTGTGATGTTTGTGCGATGGATGTGTGTCACATCGTGCTGGGAAGGCTGTGGCAATATGACAGGTTCATCAAGTTTGATGGTAGGACCAATGTCTACATTGCCAAGATAGGTAAGAAGAGAACAATACTAAGACCTTTGTCGACTCTTAGAACACTCAAAGAAGGTTTGATTGTAAACAAGAAACAATTTGAGCAGGAGTTAGAGTAAGAAAGTCGAGGTTATCTTTTGATTGATGTGGGATTTCAAGCTGATCAGACAATCGAGAAACCACCTAAAGAATTTGAGGGGTTGCTGATAGAATATAAGGATGTATTTCCTAAAGACTTACCACCAGAATTACCTCCCATTCGAAGGATTGAACACCAGATTGATCTAATTTCAGGTGCGTCATTACCCAACAAGGCAGCCTACAAATGTACCCTTAAGAGACTCAAGAAATACAAAGGCAGATTGAGGAACTGATGGAGCGGGGTTATGTATGAGAAAATGTAAGTTCTTGTGCAGTACCAACCCTAGTGGTACCCAAAAAGGATAGAACTTGGAGAATGTGCATCGACAGTAGAGCGGTGAACAACATTACCATCAAGTATAGATTTCCAATTCCGAGATTGGATGACTTACTGGATGAGTTACACAGTTCGATGATATTTTCCAAGATTGATCTCCAAAGTGGATATCATCAAATAAGAATGAGGGAAGGTGATGAATGGAAGTCATCATTCAGAACAAAGGTGGGTTTGTATGAATGGCTAGTCATGCCTTTTGGTCTTAGTAATGCACCAAGTACTTTCATGAAGCTGATGAATGAGGTACTAAAACCTTTCTTGGGAAAGTTGGTTGTTTTGTATTTGGATGACAAACTGAGCTACATCAAGAACAAGAAAGAGCATTTTACACACTTGAAATCAGTGTTTGACGTTTTGAGGAAGCAAAAACTATATGCCAAGTTGTAGAAGTGTTACTTCTCGGTGCCTAGTGTGACCTTCCTAGGCTATATAGTTTCTAGAGATGGAGTCTCAGTGGATCCATCAAAAGTGCAAGCTATAAAATCTTGGTCAACACCTACCACAGTGATGGAGGTAAGATCTTTTCATGGACTTGCTTCTTTTTATAGAAGATTTGTGAAGAATTTCAGTAGTGTGGCTGCACCTATTACTGAATGTATAAAGAAGGGAAAGTTTGAGTGGACAAAAGCTGCTTAAAAGGCCTTTGAAAAGGTAAAGGAATTATTGTGTGATACACCAGTATTAGCTTTGCCTGATTTTTCAAGTCCTTTTGAGATAGAGTGTGATGCTAGTGGAGTGAGAATAAGAGCTGTGTTAGTCCAGAGGAAGAGATCTATAGCCTATTTTTATTTTTTTTTTGGTTAAATTGGGAATGAAATAGAAAGAAAAGAAAGATACAGAAAAACAAGGGGCATACCCCCCAGCCTACTAGCACAGGACGCTAGCTAAGGAGACAAACCAACACAGGGAAAACAACAAACTAAACAGAGCAAACAGACATGTAGAGGCAACAGCCAAAACCCCACTACAAGATATCAACACTAAGCAAGAATAAATCACCTATCAAGATTACAACATTATAACCAGGAGGACACCACTGCTACAGCAGAGACAGAGAATCAAACACCAATGCAATAAGGAAGCATCAGCAGAACAATATATTCATCACTAAAGCACCAAAAGCAGTCATGCAGCATTGCAGCAGCAGAGAAGTCACTAAACTTGGAGGGCAGCAGCAGCATAAAACACCAGCAACAGCAAACATCACTGCAACAAGCAAAAAGGAGCAGAAACTGCGCAGAAGCAAATTGCAGCAGAAAACACTAGCAACAATCTGCAGCAGAAACATCACTACATCACTGCAGCAGCAGACCAGCAGAAGCTGTAATTACCACGACAGCAGCAGCAAACTTCAAATATACTACACTGCAGCAGCAGAAAAGGCACGGATGCAACACCATTGCAGCAATTAAAGTGGGGCAGAAACTGCGCAGAACGGACAGCAACACCATTGCAGCAGCACAACTATCAAGAATACAACAATATAACACAGAGGCACTTTCAGTGCAACAGCAGCAGAGCACAGAAACATCAATGTAACAGCAGCAAAAACAATATCATTGCAGCAGCGGAAGAATATATAAGCAACACCACTGCAGAAACAGAAGCAACCTCTGCAGTAGCCAAAATTGTGCAGGAAATGCGAAGAACAGGCAGCTAAAACTGCAAAAAAAAAAAAAAAAAAAAAAAAACAACCAAAAACCCCTCGGTAAAATAGAGAAGTTAGAGAGGCCTATAACTCATAGAATTAAGGTAATTTCCATCTTGCAAGATTAGGGTGCAAGTGTAGAGCTTTGGGAAGGCCTTTCCAGCTGTGTAACTTGAACCTAACTGTGAAAATACAATCCTGAGCAACATAGTGTGCAGTATGCCCTTGACCTCCATGCTTTCTATGATTTCTTTCAAGCCACACTTTGTATATTATAGTTACAAGGCATAAATGGCTGATGAGCTTCACCCCCACTGTGAGATTAGTAGCGTCCAGTTGAGCAATGTAGTGGTTAAAGGATACCAGCGTACCAACCTAACCTGCAGCAGCCATTACTTCAGCTAATACATCCGAACTAAACCGGCAATCAAAGAAAAGGTGAGTAGTAGATTCTTCTTGTTCCTCGCAAAATTGGCAAGGGGCTACAATTCCGGGAAGGATTTTGTTAAGGGTAGCTAGCCAAGTAAAGAAAGACAAATGGAGCAAAAATTTAACTACTCTACATATGACAAGGAGTTCTATGCAATAGTGAGGACATTTGATCACTGGAGTCACTACTTGCGTCCAAGTCATTTTATATTGCACTCAGACCACGAAGCTTTGAAGTACATACATGGACAACAAAAGCTTAATCCTCGTCACGCCAAGTGGGTTGAGTTTTTACGTTCTTTTAATTTCTCTTCTAAGCACAAGCAGGGGAAAGACAATGTGGTAGCTGATGCATTGTTATGGAGATACACGTTGTTGGGCGTGTTAGGTTCAAAGCTACTTGGCTTTGAATTAATCAAGGAATATTACAAGCGAGACCTTGACTTTCAACCGATAATCAAATCATGTTCACAAGGAATTATTGGTAATTAGGTGATTCAAGATGGATTTTTGTTTAAAGGAAATTGTTTATGTATTTCATCTTGTTCGATTCGAGAATTGTTGGTAAGGGAAGCTCATGGAGGAGGATTGGTTGGACATTTTGGCATTACTAAAATGTTAGCAATATTATAAGAACATTTCTTTTGGCCAAAAATGCAAGGAGATGTGACTGGAGCAATCGCTCGATGTGCTACATGGCAAAAGGAAAAGAGTACTTTCCATCAGGGGTTGTATACTACTTTGCCTGTTCCGAATTCTCCATGGGAAGATGTCTCCATGGATTTCATTGTAGGATTACCTCGTATTCAAAGGGGTAATGATTCCATAATG
>CM025786.1:40791755-40810560 GCA_014636745.2 Centella asiatica
GGGGTAATGATTCCATAATGGTTGTGGTGGATAGGTTTTCCAAGATGGCTCACTTTATGGATTGTCATAAGACTGATGATGCGTCTCGAGTGGCTGATTTATACTTGAAAGAAGTGGTACGACTACATGGTGTTCCATGAACCATAGTCAGTGACCGGGACACAAAATTCATGAACTATTTTTGGAAGACGCTATGGAAGCTGTTGGCCACTAAACTGTGTTTCAGTACTTCTCATCATCCGCAAACGGATGGCCAAACTAAAGTGACCAACAAAACATTGAGAGTTTTGTTAAGGGGTTGGTAAGTAAGACTACAAAGGATTGGAATGTCAAACTCTCACATACTGAGTTCACATATAATCGATCTCCTACCTACGCCACAAAGCATTCACCTTTTGAAGTGGTATATGGTCAGAATCCCAAGATGTCAGGGGACTTGATTCCTTTGCCAAAGGGTGAATATGTCCATACCGATGCTAAAGCAAAGGATCAAGCTATAATGAAGTTGCATTAACAAATACAGGCAAGAATTGAGAAAGTTAATGCAAGGTACAAAGTCCTAGCCAATAAGCATCGCAAACAACCAAACTTTCAAGTGGGTGATCTTGTCTGGTTGCATCTGAGAAAGGAAAGATTCCCTAACCTGCATAAGCATAAGTTAATGCCTCGGTCAGAGGGTCCTTTGAAGATCATTGAAAAGATTAATGACAATACTTTCAAGTTGGAGTTGCCAGGAAATTATGGTGTAAGTGCAACATTCAACATCGGTGATTTGGCTCTTCATATTCATGACGACAATGTGACTCAATTGAAGACAATTGTTTCTAACGAAGAAGAGGATGATCCATTGGAGTCATTGAGCATTAAACAACCAGATGCAACTATGGATAAAATGGTAAACATCGCATTGAAGGATATATCCTTAGATTTATTTTTCACTAATGCATGTGCAAGGTGTTGGTTTGGAAGCACTTGTAATTCTGCAGTTACTTTACTTGTAAATATGGAATTGTGCAATTTGGGGACTTAGTCGAGAACTAGCGTCAGGGGATGGTCCTGCACGCATTAGGGGATGCTCAGATGGGCGTCAAGGGGTGACGTCATCAGGGGTTAGCCAGGTGTTGGTGTGATGTCATCAGGGGATCAAGAAATTCATCAGTGGATAATTATCTGTTGATGACTATTTTGGCTATCAGGGGATAATTATCCTCTAACGGCTAGATTTACACGTCAGGGGATAATTAACCACTGATGACCAATTATCCACTGACGGGTGCCAATATTTTATTTCTTATATTTTGTTATTTTTCGTCTTTGTTTTGTATTTGTTTCCTATTTAAAATAGGTTTGTTATCTTTTTTTTTTTTTGGTTAAGTTGGGTATAATATAAAAAAAGAAAGAAAATTACAAAAGTAACGAGAGGCATGCCCCCCGACCTACTAGAACAGATAGACTCTAGCTAGGAGAACAAGAAATTAACTACAAGCAAACTGTTAGGTTTTATAAACATTTGATGATGATTGTTCTTAGAATACTTAGGAATACAAATGTACAGAAAAAGTGTTGGTTTATAACACTTTAGTATTGTAGCTAGCAGTAGTATCTCTTGTTTGTAAATTAGTCATTATAATAAAGAGATAGATTTATTTCATTTGTATGTACTGCTGGAATACTTGTTGAGTTTGTTCAACAAGTTGTTTTAAATTTATTAATCCTTCGGAGATTGAATTTGGCTTGTCGGAGACTAAGGGAAAAGTCCATCAGAGACTAAGTTTTTGTTCATCAGAGATTGGACTTTGCCCATCGGAGATTAAAGTTTTGTTAATCGGAGATTGAAGAATCCTTCATCGGAGATTAAAGTTTTGTTAGTCGGAGATTGAAGAATCCTTCATCGGAGATTAAAGTTTTGTTCATCAGAGATTGAAGGATTGGTCATCGGAGATTAAAGCTTACATCATCGGGGATTGGAACTAAAGAGTCAGAGATTAATGCTGACGTCATCAGTGACTAACACAATACCTCGGAGATTAAAAGCTGACGTCATCAGCGACTAAAGCCAAAGCATCGGAGATTACTCGAAGTGATCGGGGACTAATGAAAGAAGCCATCGGAGATTAGTCGAGGACTTAATCACTAATGGAGTTAGAGTTCAAATCAAAGAAGGAAAGTCTTCCATGCACACGTAGACTTTATTGAAGACGTAGCTGACAAGGAAACTTGTTAGAATTCTTTCAATTGGAAAGATTGTATTTGATTTGAATTAGGAAACTAGGTTTTTGATAACTTAGTTTTAGAAGCTGTAATTAAAATATTACAGAATAGCAATACGAAGCTGTAAAGAATTAAAAGAGTTGTATTCTCTTAATATACAGAATAGAAGCTGACGATCAAAGCTTATTTTGATTGTTAGAAAACTTGTAATCAATTGTTAAAATCAAATAAAGGCAATTGTTTATAGAGTTTTGATTGTGTTCTTTATATTCCGCAGAAAAGTTTAAATTTCTTAAAGAACAGTCAATCGAAAAGTATTTTCAAAGAACTTGTATTCAACCCCCCTTCTACAAGTTCTAGGTCGTCTCACTGGGAAAACAATTGTATCAGAGCCACTAATTGAAAATACTCTATTAACAAGATTCTGAGATGGCCAACAACGACGAAGCAAGGAGCTCTAACATCATGGCGTATGCAGGAAGTAGAGATGGTGGTACCAGAATTCCTATTCTTAAAAGAGAAGAATATCCAATGTGGAAACAAAAGATGTATATGCACTTGAGAGCAACAGATCCAGATTACATAGATAGGATTGAGAAGGGTCCTTATCTACCCAGGAAATTTGTTCCTGCAAAAACTGTTGAAGGATCTATTGTTGCAGAACACTTTGTACTTGCTCCAGAAAGTGATTACACAAACGAAGACAAGTTACAAGTGTTAAAGGATGCTAAAGAGATGAACATACTCTATAATGGGATTGATAAAAATATGTTCACAAGCATCATAAACTGCACTACATCTAAACAAATCTGGGACACCATCAAAGTCCTGTGTGAAGGGACTGACCAAGTCCGAAAGAACAAGAGATCATTGTTGACACAACAATATGAGTTCTTTCAAGCAAAGCCTGGTGAACCTATAACATCAGTATATGACAGGTTCAACACTTTGCTCAATGACTTGAAAATACTTGGGAAGTCTTATGATAATGAGGATATAAACACCAAGTTCATGAGATCTCTCCCACCAAGTTGGGATCCAAAGACAACAGCAATAAGAGAGGCTCATGACTTGGATCTTCTCACACTGGATAGGCTCTACGGAAATTTAAAGACCTATGAACTTGAAGTAGAGCAAAGACAGCGCATGCATGGCAGGGACAAAGGAGCTGCGTTGATGGTTGAGACAAACAAGTCTCAAAAGAAGCTTGATGAGGAATTTTCTGACGTTAGCTCAACTGATAATGAAGATGAACTGGATACTGATGATGACATGGAGGAATTCATGGCGTTCATGGTTAAACAGTTTAAGAAATTTAGGGCTAGCAGAAAAGGAAGAAAATCATCGAGAAAACCTAACCCTAAATGAGAAGGTCAAAAAGTCACCTTCGACTTAAAGAAAATAAGATACTACAATTGTGATGGATTAGGGCACTTTGCCAATGAGTGCAAGAAGCCTAGATCTAATGATAGATCTAAGGATGAAAAATCAAGGAAGGACTTTGCTGACAAGAAAGCCAAATCCAAGAGCAAAGCCTTGATTACTGAGGGAAAAGATTGGATTGACAGCGATTCTGATGAAGAAGTTGTCAACTTTGCTCTAATGGCTCGTAGTGACGAGTCAAGTGATTCTACAAAGGTATGTAATGCAAATCAGAATTTTAACATGCTTAATTTACTTGATACATCTAGCATTGAAAGCATGCAAAAAGATATATCTGATTTGCATGTCAGTTTTAGATCTTTAACTATAGAGCATACCAATGTAAAAGAATCACGTGACAATCTCTTAAAAAGAAACAATTTTCTTGAAGAGAGATTGGCACAGTTTGATAATATCAAGTCTGATTTAAACAAAGCACATCATATGATTGATGCTTTGAAAAAGAGGGAATATTACTTAGTAGAGCAACTTGAAATTGCTCAAGCTAAGATCAAACTATGGAATACTTCCTCTAAAAAGCTAAAAGACTTGGTAGATAGTCAAACAATGGGTCACCAATCTGGATTAGGCTATGATGCATGGATAAATAAAAATTCAGAATTAGATGACCTATTTGAAGCTGTTGAGTCCGCAACTGAAAAGCCAAAAGTTGCTAGAAAAATTAACTTTGTATCTCCTATTCATGAACCCAGATTTATTAACATTCAAGATCAACAAAACACTGGAAAAACAAGTTTCAATCAAAAGACAGTGAGTATTGTTGAGAAGAATGAAAACAAACATTTAAACATTGGGTTTATGACAAAGAAACAGTTAATAAAGAAATTGGAAACTGTTCCAATACAAAAGGCTAAAAAAGTTGTGGAATCAAACAGAAGCAAGAAAAATAGGAATGGCAAGTTAGGCATTAACAAATACACTAACTATGTTTGAATGCCTGAAGCTCCAAGAAAAACATGTCATGTATGTGGTAATCCAAACCACATAGCTATGCACTGTAGGAGCAAAAATAAAATTCCTATGCTTGAGACTAGTAACTCAAAGACAACAAAAGATAAATCACCTGTAAAAAGGTCAAGTAGTCTTTGCATTGAAAATAATAAAACAAAGTCAATTAGTCTCACAAACAATGGAAGCAAGACTGTAAATTGTCCAATTAAAATCAAACTTGGAAAGAGGCAATCGACTCATTCTGAGTCAAGTCTTGAATCTGCAGCTAGTGAGAAAGGACTCAAGAAGATTTGGGTCCCAAAAATCTCAAACTAGTTCTCTCTACTGTGTAGGGCAAGAAGAAGAAATCATGGTACTTGGACAGTGGTTGTTCAAGGCACATGACTGGAGATAAGTCCTTGCTAAAACAGTATGAAGAGAAAAGTGGCCCAAGAGTCACTTTTGGAGATGACAGCAAAGGCCATACCAGAGGATATGGAGCTGTTGAACATGGAAATGTCATCTTCACTGAGGTATCACTAGTTGATGGCTTAAAACACAATTTACTTAGTGTGAGTCAACTGTGTGATAAGGGATTCAATGTCACTTTTAAAGAAGATTAATGTTTAGTAAGTGACAAAGAATCAGGGACTGTGATTTTGACAGGAAAAAGAAAAGAAAATTTGTACATTGCAAATCTCATTTCTTTAACTAATCAAATCACATGTCTTTATAGCAAAGCTTCAACTGATGAGAGTTGGCTTTGGCATAAGAAGCTTTCCCACCTGAACTTCAAGAATATCAATAGTCTTGTGAGGAAAGGATTGGTAGCTGGCATTCCACAATTGGAATTTACACTAAATGGATTGTGTGATGCATGCCAGAAAGGAAAGCAAAGAAGTGTATCATTCAAAAACAAACCAGCAACATCAATCACTGACCCTTTACAACTTCTCCATATGGATTTGTTTGGTCAAGTGAATGTGATGTCTATCTTAAGGAATAGATATGCACTGGTAATTGTTGATGATCACACAAGGTATACTTGGGTAAAATACCTCTTTGCAAAGAATGAAGCTGCTCAGTCAATTATTGATCATGTCAAGAAAATAGAAACTGAGTCAGGTAAAACAGTGAGGGTAATAAGAAGTGACAGAGGAACAGAATTCAAAAATTCCTAAGTAATTGAATTCTGCACTGAGAAAGGAATTACTCATCAATTTTCTGCACCTAGAACTCCTCAACAAAATGGAGTTGTTGAGAGGAAAAATAGAACCCTCATTGAAGCAGCAAGGACCATGTTGCAAGAGGCTAAGCTTCCCACCTACTTTTGGGAGGAAGCTATAAGCACTGCATGTTTTACACAAAACAGGTCTTTGATAAACAAAGCCTACAACAAAACACCATATGAGTTAATGACTGGGAGAAAACCAACTCTCAAGTTTTTACATGTGTTTGGTTATAAGTGCTTTGTACTGAGAGATTCATCAGAGACAAGAGGAAAATTTGACAATAAGTCTGATGAAGCAATCTTCTTAGGTTATTCTCTTTCAAGCAAAGCATACAGAGTTTATAACTTAAGAACCAAGGTCATTGTGGAATCCATTCAAGTTGCATTTGATGATAGAAAGATTCCAGGAATGCTTGGTCAAGGATTGCATGAACCTCTCAGTTTTGAGAATGAATTGGATGCATGGGAATATCCAACAGAGAATGCTGAAAATCCCCAAAATAACAACGATTCCTCTTTAATTGAGGGGGAGTTGACTGTTGTGCATGAAGTACCAAGGACTGATGTATTATCAGAGATTAGTGTACTGGAACAAAATGGAACACAAGTCACTGATGACATTAATTCTCCATTGGAGACTAATGATACATCAGAGACTAGTATCCCTGATGCACACACAGAGACTATTGAGATAACTAACTCAGGGGAAGTTAATGAAGAAGAGATCAATAGTTTATGGGGAGCAAACTCTGCTAATGAAGCTGGATTGAATTTTATCAATCTAGAAAAACCGACAGGACATACCCTGACAGTAGCATGTCCTAACTGTCCCTTGACAGCTAAAGCAGGCGACATCCCTTGACCCAAGCAGTTATCCCCTGACGGGTCAAAAGGTCTGTCAGTGGATAATTATCCCCTGATGACAAAAGGCAGTCATAAGCGGATAATTATCCACCGAAGATTAATTAGAACCCATGATGACATCACTAAGCTACCAGATGACGACATCCCCTGAAGCAAAGCTCACCTTCCCCTGAAGCTTGGCTCGAAGTCCCCTGACACAAAAAGAAGTATTCAGCCTAATCTCGACAAAGCTACTCTTCCCTTGACTCCTGGCAGCGTAATCCCTGATGCATGTAGTGGATCCCCTAATGCATGCAGCAGTTCCCCTAACACGAGTAGGCCTTCCCCTGATGGTCATTAGATATCCCCTGATGTAGGCACGACAACCCTTGTCATGGCATGTAACCCCTAACGACCCAAAAGCTGTCTTCATGCCAACCCCCGATGCAATCTAACATCTCCTAGAGCAACCCACAGCCTCTGAGCATGAGTAGCCATGCTGAGCTTTGTTTACCATATTATAAATGAGCAGTTCCATAAAGTAACCAATTCCGATAACAAGGAAAAAGTTTTCTAAGCTTGTGGAATTTCCAAGAGCTATGCAATTTACTTTTAATTATATTAACACAATCAGAAGCTAAACAACTTTCAGGAGTAGAGGTACCATTATGGATCCTAGAATTCCTTTGACCTAGATCTTGTAGACAAAGACAGATAAGCTAGGCGTTTGATGTAGGACCAAAACTTTTGATTTGCGTCCAGAAGAAAGTCACCCAAAACATGATTCCAATCTGTCCATGAAAGGTTTCCATCCAGGAGGTGTAATAGCTAGCCCAGAATCTTACAAGAATATCTACAGGAAAACAACAAGTGATCCATGGATTCATCAGCAAAATTGCACAGGGAGCATGGGAGAACATAACGGGGAAGAAGCCTGTTGTGGAGACCCAAACAATGAATAAAAGAGAAGCGAGGGATATGCAAAGGGTGTCAAGCTATCTCCCATATAGGATTTTTGGGGGCTCCTAAGTCTGATGGATTCCTATATATGGCTGACTCTGACTGTGTTGATATCACATCCATTCTATAAAATATTGTCTGAGCAGTTACAACCAATAAGAATTGTGAAAATCTTGTTTTTAAGATTGATAATAGATGCATGGTAGTTCATTGGAAAGCACCATTGGGCACCAGAGATGATGGAGCTTACATGAGAATTGAAATCAAGCTATAGTTCCCAGATAAGAAGATCAGTTGGCTTGTAGCATAAAGGGGCCAAATCACACCAAGGGTCTTGCCATAAAAGGAAAGTATTGCCATCTCCAAGGACATATTTTAGGCATTTGAGTGCTAGGGGGTGTAGATGCAGAATTTTTTGCCAACTCCAATAGCAGTTTGAAGGAATCTTTGCAGTCCAGAATTTGCATTTCCCTAGGAGTGTACTTCGAGCCCACTCTACCCAGAGATTCCTTGTTAAATTAGATTTCTTTCCAATGTAATATTCTTTCCAATTAGGATTTTTATTTAGCTTATAAATAGCTACTTGTAATGTACGTTGTAAGATAGACCTTGATTAATACAATTGTGTGAGTTTTTACTTGCAATTATCTTGAGAGTTGGTGGTTAATTCCCTTAAACTTCCATAACTAATTTTTTTTAGCTTGCGGGTGATTAATTTCTTTAAGCAAACTAAACAGATTGATCCTTTAGTGTTGATTCTCGGTGATTAAATTCTTTACAGAATCTTTCTAAAGTTATTTTTCCACAATCTGTGTTTGATCTTTCCAGATCAAATCCATCACTGACGCTAGTCAAATGACTTTGGTGGTGTTCAAATAGATTACCAACCAGTTTGGCGCTTAAGGTGATACTTTTTTCCATTCAATCTTATTGGGCTCAACACTTCATGCTGCCTAGTTACATTCACAAGAAGCTCCAATGTATTTTCACCAGATTCTTATGGAAAGGTTCTACTCTTAACAACCATGGGGCCAAAGTTGCCTGGGCGAAGCTTTGTTCTCCTAAGGATGAAGGAGGTTTGGATTTTAAATGTTCAAGGGGGTGGAAGCGTACTCATTGCTTTACAGGGTTTGGCAAATCATAAATCCTCAATTTCAATCCTTATGGACATTATGAATTCGTAATACTGTCATTAAAAAATCCAATTTTTGGTCTTTGAAGGCTACTGCCCAATCCTCATGGTCTTGGAGGAAAATCATATCCCTTAGAGACATTGCTAAACAGTTCATCAATTACTCTATTGCTGATGGTTCAAGAGTGAGCCTGTGGTTTGACCCTTGGCACAACTCACAACCATTAGCCAGTTCTGTTAATAACCCAATCATTCTTGAATCTGGTCTAGGGATGGATGTTGTGGTTTCAGATATCATGTTCAATGGCAATTGGAGGCTCCCACTTTCTAATCATCATCTTATTAACACTTGGAGGAACACTTTTGACTACCATACTCCTTTCAACATCATTAGTCATGATATTGTGCACTGGAATAATGTTCCTCTTAATTTAACTATTGTTACATGCATATAGTCTAATATCCGCACAAGGAACCAAAAAGTTATTTGGAATCCTGTTGTTTGGAATAATCTTGCTGTTTCGCGCTACTCCTTCATCAACTGGCTGTGTTGCCATAAAAGCCTATGGACTTTGGATAAACTGTTTAGATTTGGCTTGAATATCACAAATCTATGTGTCTTGTGCAACATTGAACCTGAAACCTTTAACCACTTATATTTCCAATGCAACTATTCTCTCAATATCGTTCACGCTATCCTTCAAAAAGCTAGTTGCTATGGTTCCAGTTTTATATGGAATGCACTTCTAAACAACCTCAGTTCTTTAACTTTTAATTCTTTTAGAAACCAACTGATATGGTTTAGTTTCAACACTATTGTATATCACATCTGGTTTGAAAGAAATAGCAGGATGCTTGGTAAAGATGGTAGGAGCTCACATGCCCTTATAGCTGAAATTATTCTTATCATCAAAACTAGGCTTGCCTCACATGCAAAATATAGGAGGATGGGTTTTAGACTTCCTCAGTGGTATATCTCTCTCTAGTTACAATTTTTCTTGCTGGTTTTGTTGGTTGTTTGCTGTTGTTGTATGTTGGTTGTATGCTGCTGATGTAGGGTGTTTAAGACTACAACCTCAGATAGCTTAATTCAACTTGTCGATATACATACAAGTAGTCAAATTAAGGATCTTGAACGAATCACACGTTCAATACTACTCGAATCACGAGAATAGGGTTTTGGTTATATCTCACAAACAAGAAGAAATGTGCAGAACACTTTCTGAAATTAATCAAAGTCTATTATTTTTTTTGTTGTACAGTATAAGCAGTTATTTATAAGCTGTAATTAAATCCCTAATCCTAATTGGAAAGAATATTAGATTGGAAAGAAATCTAATCCAATAAGGAAAGGAACAAACCTATTATCCCCTAACAGACAAATTTAACTATCGGAGACTAGCTATCCCCTAACAAACAAATTATACTGTTGGAGACTAAGGATCCCCTAACACACAGTTATTCCTTGACACTTCCCACAGCAACCCCTGACATCCATCTCGATATCCCATGATGCTTTCCTCGGCATCCCCTCACGCCAGTTTTCGGTTAACTCTCGGCTAAGCTACAACGTGCCTGCCTCCAGTTGCGAAAGCAAAGTAATAACAGAATTATAAGTATTTCGCAAAGGATCACAATGCATATTTGGCCAAGTCCAAGTTTCCAATCCATCTTCATAATACTCCAAACATAACCCCAATGTCCGGAACTCTTCAAGAGTCAAACTCGCTGCAGTTGACAAACTTGCTTCAAACTTTTTAGACTTGGATCTAGTAATTGGACCCTTCAGCTTGAGCTCACTGTCAACATCTGATTCTCTCTTGTTCATGCCCACATCAGCTGCTGTTGTATACTACTGCTGTATGCTGCTTTTCTGGTTGTATGCTACTTGGCCGTCAGGGGATGTTGTATTCTGTCAAGGGACGTTGCATACCATCAGGGAATGCCAGTCTTAGTCATCAGGGGTTGCCAGTCTTGGTTGTTTCAAGATACTATTTAGGTCTACATGCATCAGGGGTTTTGCTGCTTCTGTTTTAGGAGAGTTCTTGCTGAATCCATCAGGGGCTTCTGGCTAACGAAGGTTATGTCGTGAGAGGCTTTATTACTTTTTTTTTTTGGTAAGTTAGATGAAATATAACGAAAAAGAAAGATACAAAATAATGAGAGGCATCCCCCCCGACCTACTAGGAGCAAATCATCCCCTGATTGCCAAGCAAAATGCTCCTGAAACGAGCTAAAAAACCCCTGGCCAATAGATGGTATCCCTTGAGGCAGGCAAGACAACCCCTGAGGTGCACAATACATCCCCTAACGCGGGCAGTAGAACCCTTGACAATATACCAGACATCCCCTGACAACCCAGCAACATCCCCTGACGCCCTAGCAAACAACCCCTGACAGGAATATGATAGACATCCCCTGACAGATAACCTCTGACGCGTGCAAGACATCCCCTAACGCGTGAAAGACAAACCCCTAACACGTGCAACACAACCCCTAACACGTGAAATATAACCCCTGACGGGTGCACGACATCCCCTGACGGGTGCACGACATCCCCTGACGGGTGCACAACATCCCTGACGGGTGCAAGACATCCCCTGACGCGTGCAAGACATCCCCTGACGCGTGCAAGACATCCCCTGACGCGTGCAAGGCATCCCCTGACGTAGGATAGAAACCCCTGACAGCCAGTAAGCATCCCCTGATCAACAGATGGAAGCCCTGATGCGAGCAAGCAAACCACAATAACGACACAACCTCTCGCAAGACCTCCCCAAACAAGGTAAGGCACCCCCTGATGCAATAGACAACACCATGTTAGATCTTCAAAAACCAGAATCTGAAATGGCTACTTTCAGAGCTTTATTACTTTATGTATCAGTTGTCTTGTCTCTTAATGCTTTGTGTTTATAGTTTATGCTCATAGTTTTGGCTTGTTTTTCCCTAGCTAGTGAGATGTGCTAGTAGGTCGAGGGGGATGCCTCTCGTTAATTTTGTATCTTTTTTTCCTTTTATATATTTTCGCAATTTAGCAAAAAAATAATAATAATAAAATACAAATTTTGATTTTTAATAATTAAGAAATTATTTAAAATAACAAATTAATAATTCCCAATTAATTTATAAATTCACTTAAACTAAGTTTTATTTAATAGATAATTGACATCAAATTCCAATAACTCAAATGAATTATATAGAAGTCTGCAAGTGACTAAATAATAGTTTGAAAAATCTCTCAGACTTATTTAATTTTGCAATCCCAACATAACAAATGATTAACAGAGACATCAAATAAGAAATGCATGGACATCACATCTGTACATACTCACATTTATATTCCAAGCATAGATTCCCATGTTATGTCAACATACATGTTTTACAGAGGTATTTCACCAGGCAAGTGAATTAGATTAGCTCAACTAAGGACAAATGCAAGTATATACTCACTCTTATGCTTATTTCAGTTAAAACGCATGATCAATTGATTCGACATGCGTACAAGGTTATGACTTTTATGTTTAAATTTCCTTGTGAATTAGAATGCTATGCTTTAATTTTTGCTAGCATGATATGAATGAAAGTGCATGGATATAACTGAGCTTTGATTTATTAGTTATTTTTCAATATTATATCTATGCAAATGAGTGAGAATGTTATGTCCCTTAAATGGGTCATGAGACTATGAGACTGTTATGTTCCTTAAAATGTGGAACATGTCACGTGGTTGGCAAGAGGAAAGGGAAGGTGCTGATATGTTCTATCACCTGACCTAGATGATTTATTGTGACTACGTAGTTCACCAAGAAACCATGTTGTGCAGTTTGACCCACTGTTCCGGTATGGTTAGCAGATCCAACAAGTTTAGCCCCCGATGGATAAAAGGTCTTTTTTTTTGTTAAATTAGGTGTAAAATAGATAGAGGAAAAAATACATAAGAAACGAGGGGCATACCCCCTGACCTGCTAGAACAACCAGACTCTAGCTAGGATACCGAAAAAATAACCAAAAGTACAAACAATAGAACTGACAGGGCATCCCCTGACGCTAACATGCCTAGATATACAAGTATAGAGTTGATATGGCATCCCCTGATGGCCATGAAGTCATTCCCTGACAAGCAAATGGCATCCCCTAACACAAGTAAGCATTCCTTGATGGTTCAAAGCATCCCCTGATACATGCGAGACTTCCCCTGACATGAGCAAACCATCCCCTGAGGCAAGCAAACTCTAGCTTGCATCCTCTGACGCTAGTTATGTGCCTGTTCTCAGCAATATTATGTATCTCCTGACTCTTGCCAGCATAATCCCTGACGTGATTAGCATATCTCCTGACAGCTAAACTACGAACCCTAGATTGACATGCAACATCCCCTAATATGAGCAGAAATATCCCTTGATGGTCATTGTTTATCCCCTGAAACATGCGTAAAATCCCCTGACATGGAAAAATAACCCCTGACCACTAAGGTAGTGATGTCAGGGTATCCCCTAACGCGTGTAGGCCTTTTATTAACCCCTAATGCAGGCACGACATCCCCTGACAAGGAAATTTCCCCCCCCCCCCCCGACAACCTAGGAACTGTCTTCTGACATACCCCAAATGCAATATGACATCCCTTAGAGCAACCCATAGCCTCGGACCATGAGCATCCAGGCTGAGCTGCATTTACTATATTATAAATGAGCAATTCCTTAAAGTAACCAATTCCGATAATAAGGAAAAACATTGCTAAACTTGTGGAATTTCCGAGAGCTATGCAATTTGCATTTTCCAATATTAACACAAGCAGATGTCAAATGATTTTCAGGAATAGGAGTTCCATGATGTATCCTAGAATTCCTCTTGCACCAAATCTTGTAGACATAGACAGAAAAGACAAGACGTTTGATGTAAGACCAAAACTTGTGGTTTGAGTCCAAGAGACAGTCTTCCAATACTTGATCCCAATCTGTCTATTGAAGGTTAATGCCCAGAAGGTGCAAAAGCTCACCCAAAATCTTGTGAGAATACCTGCAAGAAAAGAACAAGTGATCCATAGATTCATCAGTAGAGTTGCACAAAGAGCAGGGGAGAACATATCGTGGAAGGAGCCGTTTGTGGAGACCCAGCCAGAGAATGAAAGAGCTTCGAGGAATATGCAGAGGATGCCAAGCTATTTTCCAGATAGGGTTTTGAGGGCTCCTAAGTTTGATAGATTTCCAAATGTGGCTAACTTTAACAGAGTTGATGTCGCGACCATTCCAGAAAATAGTGTTTGAGCAATTATGGAAAATAGTAATCGTAGAAATTTTATGTTTAAAATTAAGGACAGAAACATGGTAGCTCGTTGGAAAACACCATTGGTTACCGGAGATGATTGAGCTTACAAGGGAATTAAAATCAAGTTGTAATTCCTGGACAATAGGTTCGTTTGGCTTGTAACACAGAGGGGCCAGATCATACCACGAGTCTTGCCATAACAGGAAAATGTTTCTATTTCCAAGTTTATATTTTAGGTGTTTGAAGACCAGGGGGCATAAATTTAGAATTTTCCTCCAACTCTAAGAGCAGTTAGAAGGAATTTTAGAGGTCCAAGGCTTGCATTTCCTTAAGAGATTACCTCGTGCCCATTCCACACAGAGATTCGTGGAGTGAGGATTAATAAAGGAGAGAAGAAGATGAATCTGTTGAGCTTTGTTCCATTCCTCCACCTTTTTAATTCCAAGCCCTCCCTCCTCAAAAGGGAGAGAAATGGAAGACCAGGCTATCCATGAAGAGCTAGATCCCCCAGAGAAATGACAATAGAAGTTTGTCAATTTTCTTAACAACATACTTGGGAAAGAGAAACATTCTGCTCCAGTATGATTCAATAGCAAAGAGAACCAAGCAAATAAGTTGTCTTCTACCTGCAAAAGAAAGAAATTTGTTAGTCCAGGAATTTATTTTCCTAGTAATCAGCTGGATGAGGGGCTCGCAGTCAGAAGCTGAAAGCTTTTTGGATATAAGCGGGACACCGAGGAACTTGATAGGCTCATTGTGTGACTTGCATTTGGGATAGGACCAGAATCTCTTGCAGATATTCAGATTTTACATTGCAACAAAACAGTTGGCTCTTTGCTACATTCCTTCAAAGGCCCAAGAGAGTGGAGAACATATCCAGAGCATGGAGAAGAATTTTGACCTAGGAAACTTCACCTATGCAAAAAAGCATTAGATCATCTGCAAAGATGAGGTGGGAGATTTTTCCAGCTCTTCAGTGATGAGAGAAAAGTGGATCCACGGTTTCCTTGGCCAAGATCATATTGAGCACCTCCATGACAATAACAAATAATTAGGGAGATAGAGGGTCTCCTTGGCGAATCATCATACCATTAAGTAACAAATAAGTAAGAAATAGGTTTGAAGTCACCCATAACAGTTGGGTTTTGAACTTTTGGGAACAGAGCAATAACAGTAGCATTAACCTCTCTAATCATCGTACCATTATTAAAGAAATGTAGGACAACTTTTGTAAAGTCATCCCCAACAATGTCCCAAGAGTGGAGAAAAGAAATTAACATTATAACCATCAGGCCCAGGAGCTTTGTTTCTTTTCGTACTTTTCAGGGTATTAAAGACTTCATCTGCAGAAATGGGATTAACCAACTAATGGGCCAAATCCTGAGGAAGAGAAATATCAATGAACTTTTGATTCAAGATAGTAGAGGCGACAATGCATAAGTTGGCTAGAAGTATGCAAAATTGAAACTTGTACTGTCAGAGCACCCAAATTTTGCCATTCTGATGGTGGCTATAGTTATGAAACTAGTGCTAATGTCTATTAATCTCGGAGGCAATAGCATCTGCTTTGTGAGATTTAACTCTAGTCTCCAAGAGACCCATAAAAGAGATGCCATTATTCGCAAGGAATACTCTAATATCCTCTTGCCTAGAAGATTTATTGATGCCCCGAACATTGTAGGTACTGATCTTCATCAAAAATAGAGAGAGGGAAAGTTATTTTTTTCCCCTTCCCTTTTTCTTCTTAGAAGAAGAAGTTTGGGGGTCTAGGGGTTCAGGAGGGTTGTCGACATGACTGATGGAATTAATTTCATGATCTTTACTAGCCTTGAGCTCCATTTCATCTACCCCTTTAAGTTTTCCAAGTAGTTTGTTGTCAGGAGGAGGAAAGGAACTACCATCAGAGGAACCTTCAACTGGGTCCTGAGCATTCCCCAAGTCTATGCTTTTCTTCTTAGACTAGAGTCCAACCTTTATTGATAGCAGATTGGACCACAGGTTTACCAACAGAGAAAGGATCTGAAGGAGATAATTTGTTCACAAGCGGCTCTGTAGGAATCAGAGGTAATCCAGCCGTAGGAAGAGCAGAAGAGGATTTATCAAGAGTCTTCGGAACCCAAACAAACTGAGCTTTTGGATATTTAAAAAAAGAATGCCCAAAGACTTTGCAAGTGGGGCAGGAAGGGGGTCAGTTTTGATACTCAACTGTTACAGTAACAGGGGAGCCAACACTATTATCTTCCCCTAGGGTAAAAACTGAGATCTATTTTGGCCAAGTAGATGCAACATCCAATTCAACACAAACTCTCGCAAAGGGCATGTGATCCAAGTTCTATGTGGCTTTGTCCATGAAGAGAGGTTTACCAATTCCACTCGCAACATAGCTTAGACCTTCAGTCGTCCAGTAGTAGAGTGGAACATTATGGAATTTTATCCAAACAGGGGCCTTGGTAAAACATTCAATGTTGGTAGAAAATCTCTCCTTCCAAAGCCTAAGAACGAGCAATTTGTTATGAATATAGTATGGCCCCAATGCCAAAACATTGTCCCTATCAGTCACCATATTGAAATGAAACATATAAAAGTTTTGGTGGGTTAAAACTCGCTTTAAACCAAGATTACCCCAAAGTTTCATGGCAATAGGAGCAACAACATTATAAGGAATTCTAGATTGGAGCAAATGGTCCACCAAGCAGGTTTCAAACTGTCTATCACCTTTGTTTAAAACATCTACAGGTGCCTTTTTTTTTTTTTTTTTGTTAAGTTGGGTATAATATAAATCGAGAAAAAAAACAAAAGTAATGAGAGGCATGCCCCCCACCTGCTAGAACAGATAGACTCTAGCTAGGAGAAAAAGAAATAAAGTACAAGCAAACAATGGACAAGAATAAACCGCAGGCAACATCCCCTGATGCAAGTAGCTATCCCCTGACGGGTCAAAGGCCTGTTAGTGGATAATTATCCCCTGATGACAAAAGGCAGTCATCAGTGGATAGTTATCCTCTGAAGATTAATATGCACCCTTGATGATGTCACTAAGCTTCTGGATGACACCACCCCTTGATCCAAAAACTCACCTTCCCCTGAATCTTGGCTCGACATCCCTTGACGCAAGTACTCAACCTGTTCTCGACAAAGTTACTCATCTCCTGAGCCCTAGAAGCGTATCCCCTGACCCCTGTAGTGGATCCCCTAATGCATGCAGCGGTTCCCCTGACACGAGTAGGCCTTCCCCTGATGGTCATTAGATATCCCCTGATGCAGGCACGACAACCCCTGACATGGCATGTAACCCCTGACGGCCCAAGAGCTGTCTTCATACCAACCCCCAATGCAATCTAACATCTCCTAGAGCAACCCACAGCCTCTAACCATGAGCAGCCATGTTGAGCTTTGTTTACCATATTATAAATGAGTAGTTCCATAAAGTAACCAATTCTAATAACCAAGGAAAGGTTTTGGTAAGCTTGTGGAATTTACGAGAGCTATGCAATTTACTTTTAATTATATTAACACAATTAGAAGATAAACAACTTTCAGGAGTAGGGGTACCATTATGCATCCTAATATTCCTATCACCCCAGATCTTGTAGACATAGACAGATAAGACAAGACGTTTGATGTAGGACCAAAACTTTTGATTTGCATCTAGAAGAAGGTCACCCAAAACATTATCCCAATCTGCCCATGAAAGGTTTTTGTCCAAGATGTCTAATAGCTCGCCCAAGATCTTACAAGAATGCCTGCAAGATAAGAACAGGTGATTCATGGATTCATCAGCAAAATTGCACAGGGAGCATGAGAGAACATAACGGGGAAGAAGCCTATTGTGGAGACCCAGCCAAAGAATAAAAGAGAAGTGAGGGATATGCAAAGGGTGCCAAGCTATCTCCCAGATAGGATTTTGGGGGCTCCTAAGTCTAATGGATTCCCATATATGGCTAATGTTGATTGTGTTGATATCACGTCCATTCCATAAAATATTGCCTGAGTAGTTACCACTAATAGGAATTACAGAAATCTTATTTTTAAGATTGATAATAGACACATGGTAATTCACTGGAAAACACCATTGGTCACTAGAGATAATGGAGCTTACATGGGAATTGAAATCAAGCTATAGTTCCTGGACAAGAAGGTCAGTAGGCTTGTAGCATAAAGGAGCCAAATCACACCAAGGATCTTGTAATTGGTTTTTCATTTAATTTAGTATTACTATAAAAGATATAAATTCCCAAATTTATATGTTGGTTGTGAAAGTAATATACCCTCAAGCCAATTACGTTAGACGTGATGAGTATTTATTTTGTAATCTTATTCATTTATTAATAAAAGAATTATTTATTCAAAGGCGTTTATTTATATGTTTAAGTTGTTAAATATATTAACCCATAGTTTAGAATTATATTTTAGGATCATGATGAGATCATGCTAATGAGATCTAAAATATGTTAACTCGAAACTAAAAATATTCCTAATCATAGGATCATTAATAAGGGAGTTAGTGAATCCGGAAAGATTAGTACATACTGTGCTTGCTCTTAATAAGAGGATGATTGATCTCATAATTATTTGTATGATGACATTAAAGCAAGTATGTAGGTGCTTATTAGAGAATAAGTTCACTGAACATGACTCGCTTAAATGAACACCTAATGGAGTTTTACCTGCTTGTCAATAGGAGTTCATCTAGTGATAGTTGTACAAGTGATCCTTAAACTTGAGATCGTTGTGGTTATCTTGTGTACACTAAATTATACTTTGTCATATATCTTAACTCAAATAGTGTA